>JBBCBC010000005.1:27056775-27642639 GCA_037126765.1 Stenogyne calaminthoides | reverse complement strand
TGGCATTTCTACTACAACACACATGATGTTAAAAACAACATCCGAACTTGTGTCAGGAAAGAAACAAATAATAGTCATTCATAAAACAACTACTATTCAAATAAATCATAAAGTAAAACACTAAGTACATCAGTAGTGTACTTAGGCCAAACATAGTATTCATCCAACATAAGTTAATGACATGAAAGTAAAACATATCAGCTATTTACCCATTAACAGAGTTTGTAAAATAAAGAGCAGTAATAAAAAATTACAACTGCAGGAATAAATTTCTATAAATGAAGTAAAGGGAAGGATTGTACCATGTAAATGGTTGCATCTCCATAATCTGCACTTGCTCCCCATTTCTTCATAAATCTCCCCCTTTGTTGAACATGTTCCCCAGCCATCTACACCATACAGATCATTAAGAACCGCAGTACAATCTGGAGAAACACTTGCTCTGATTGGTGTAGTCTTCATATCATCATAACAAAATTCTTCTTCATTGGAACTTTCTTCAACTAGATCTTCTTCATTCTGTACATTCTGGTCAACATCAACTTGAATGGCTTCATCAACAGCTTATGTGGCTTCCTTTACAGCATCATCCACCTCTCTATCGTCTACAACAGTCTGATCATCACTTGGAGCATCAGCATCCTCAGCAGCATCCTTATCTTCTGCATGGCCTGATGGACCAGTTTTATCATCACCACCATCATTTCCACCATCAGGTGATCCTCCCCTTATTGGAGTATAAATGAGCTCTCTCTAGAAGGATTGATGTATCACCAGAGCATCTTTTTTTTTAGATTTATAAAATTACGAGTTAAGGCTCACACTTCCATATATCAGTTAATCTAGTAGGCGTCCAACTAATCATCTCACGAGCAATCAGTAGGTTGAATATAAGGTCCAACTGATCACACTCTGCACCATCTTAGCCTTATTTAAAGCGACCTCATAAGTGTGTTGCCTACACGCTAAGTACATGAAAAGTTTGAAAAAAGTCTATGCACCCCTCTCCATTACACTTTTTCACTCACATATACTCGTTCGGGACCTACAATAATATATATTATTTACTATAGTTTAGTTAATTGGTGGACCATCGACTATTCCACCCCTCAGTCCTCACGATATGGAAAGGATTGTGCTATGTAGAGTGCGACTCAGTTCTAAAGCTCGGAAGTCCCTACAAGTCTTAAGCAATCAAGAAGTTTATAACTTTACTGGTTAAAGTTACCAGGTGGGTGACACTATCTGTATCGCAGTGGTTAATGTTATATGGACTGTTGATGGTTTCTAAAGTAAACTAGAGAATTATAATGATGATGATAATTGTACTAAATCCAAGATTTATGAATATACAAGGGGACCATGTCCCACATGCATGAAAAGGAGATATATGTTGTTTACGGAGATTGGATGTGGTATACGCTACCAGTGCCGCCCCACATGAATGCATAATATGAAACGAATCAAAAGGATTCCATGTTTAAGAAATAAGTTTAAAATATGATAAAAGACTAAGAAGATGGGAAGGGGTAAAAGCTTATAATTTTATAATTCTGTCAATCTGTATAACAACATACAGGTTGCCCACTGAGATTTTTATCTCACAATTTAAACATTTTCAAGTTATGGTACGGAGGTCCAAGAGCTGCAGTAGACGAATGTTTCCCACCTGCTTTTTCTATCTAAATGATTAAAGGACAAGATAACTGTTGAACTTAATTTCATCCTGAGAGTCATACTTGAGACTCGTCGGTGATGTTTCTATAAAACTGTGAAATGATTATTTTGAACATGGCTACTTTTGTTAAAATGATATATATATTTTTCCGCTACAAATTAATTATCTTATGATTAATGTTTTACTTTTAAAAAAATTATGGCTTAGTTTTTCGGTTTATTAAGTAATGACTCGGGTTTGATAGGCGAGATCTCAAAAGTCGACTTTCTGAATTTTGGGGTGTTACATGTAATCTTTTAAATATTTAATGAAAAACATTCTTTCCATGGAGACGTCGTTTACATTTTTATTTGTTTGTGCAACCTTGATACATATTGTATTTTGATCGTCTTGTCTTAAAAATTGTGATATTTTATGTCTTAGAATTAGGGGGGAGGGGTGAAGACCACCCTTAAAGCCTAAACTATCAGATATCGATTTTATCGGGTCGGATAAACGGATTGTAATGTGGCTATAACAATCAGATCGCCCTCCTTCTAGCGTCAAATGTTGATAGCGATTTTATCGGGTCGGATAAAAGGATTGTAATGTGAGTATAACGTAAACTCGATTAACAACTATCAAATATAATAAGTGAATAAACAAGAACAATGGGGGAAAAACTCTTGAGTTCTTTCCTTGAATATGGTTTTTTGTATATATGGTGAAATGAGAGCAAAATGGGAGAGAGGGATCCTTTACAAGGATGGGTGTGGTCATCTATTTATAGAGGACCACCCTTAAATCCTAAAGATACTATCATCTCATCTCGACCCTTTATTCTAGGGTTTTATTACAACTGTTGATCCAATGATTAAAATTAGATCTACTTTGCATTAATTGCTTTTGTCTTGTCTTGTATCGTAAGTTGATGATACTTTGATGTCGACTCTTGATCTTATCGGATCTACGTATCTTCGGATACTTGGTCTCTTGTCGGTGGGGTCGAATCGGGTATAGGTGGACCCTACTGACGTGTCGAATTATAGGCACATATTCAAGATAATTTTTGCTACAACAATTGCACCTAAATCGGGCTTTGACTTTGCTCGGAGCTCGATCTTGGTTCATGTCTTAATAAGATTTCGTCCTTTGCTCGGATACCCCATGAGGTTTCGATTGTTCAGACCGTGCCCTTGGGTTCAACATATTTCATGTGCTCGCTGCTCGACAAGAGGCTAATCTTCATCCAGAATTATTGCATGTAGGGAGATTGAGCTCGTCCCAGGTCTTGGTCACTTGTCAAGAGTCTTTATTCCTCGTTGGGAGGCTAACCTCGTCGAGAGTCTTTGTTGCTCGTTGAGAAGCTGAGCTCGTCGAGAGTCTTTGTTGCTCATCGAGAGGCTGAGCTAGTCGAGAGTCTTTGTTGCTCGTCGAGAGTCTTGTTGCTCTTCGAGAGGCTGAGCTCGTCAAGAGTCTTTATTTCTTGTCGAGAGGCAGAGGTCGTCGAGATTATTGTTGCTCGTCGAGAGATGGAGCTCATCGAGAGTCTTTATTGCTTGTTGAGAGGCAGAGCTCGTCGAGAGTCTTGTTACTCGTCGAGAGACTGAGCTCGTCGAGAGTCTTGTTGCTCATCGAGAGACTGAGCTCATCGAGTGTCTTTGTTGCTCATCGAGAGGTGGAGCTTGTAGAGAGTCTTTTATGCCTTAACATTTTTATTCGTTCGATCATCTTATTTGCTTGCGATCTTTATTGGCTTGTCGCCTTATTTTTCGCAACTTGGTTGTCTTATTGTTTTGCAACCTTGAATGCCTTTGTTAATTTTTAAGTTTCTGAACATAAAACTTGGGGAGTAATCTCCTTGGAGGTCGACTACTTGCTCCTTTATTCTTGAACTTAAAAATAGTGACTTGGTCGTCTTATTTGTTAGCGACCTTATTGTCTCAGTAATTTTTAAGTTTCTGAACATAAAATTTAGGATGCGACCTCGTTAGAGGTCGACTACCTGCCCCTTGTTCTTGAGCTTAGAATTGTGACTTGGTCGTCTTATATGTTTGCAACCTTAATGTCTTGGTGATTTTAAAATTTCTGAACATAAAGTTTGGGGTGCGACCTCCTTGGAGGTCGACTATCTGCCCCTTGTTCTTGAATTTAAAGATCCATTGTTTTTAGGTCATCTTATTTGTTTACGACCATGTTGCCTTAACACCTTTAATGATCACCTTACTTATTTTGCGACCTTGATGTCAGGGTGAGAAGGTCGTCGTGGGGAGCTCATCAGGGAGAGCTCGTCTTGACGCTGCTCGTCGGGATGAGCAGGTCGTCGTGGGGAGCTCGTCGGGAGAGCTCACTAGGCGCTGCTCGTCAGGATGAGCAGGTCATCGTGGGGAGCTCGTCGGGAAAGCTCACTTGGCGCTACACGTCGGGATGAGCAGGTCGTCGTGGGGAGCTCGTCGGGAGAGCTCACTTGGCATTACTCATCGGGATGAGCAGGTTGTTAGGGAGAGCTCACGTGGTGCTGCTCATTGAGATGAGCAGGTCGTCGTGGGGCTCACTTGTTGCTACTTGTCGGGATGAGTAGGTCTTCATGGGGAGCTCATCGGGAGAGCTCACTTGGTGCTGCTCGTTGGGATGAGAAGGTCGTCGTGGGGAGCTTGCCGGGGAGAGCTCATCTGACGTTGCTAGTCGGGATCAGCAGGTAGTCAATCATTTTTTTTAAAGGCCCAACAATTTATTTTGGCCCAAAAACATCTTTAAACCTGGCCCAATAGATGGGACTAGGTCAAGCCCAAAACACACGCTAAACCCTGATCTGCAATGCCAAACTGCCGCTAAGATCATACTCCACTGAGGTGGTGGCGACGGGCTTCGATGACTTGCAGGATACCACAGCGGGCCGATATTCTAAGGAAACTAGCAAGCCGATGGTGGATACCGTGAGGGCTAGAACTGGCGAGACGCCTGTTGCTGCGTCTACGCCGTCGGTGAACGGAGAGACATATAAGGTGGATCTTGTTGCTCTGGCGACTCCGTCGTTTGGGATTGAAACTTGTATGTAGGGGTTTTTTGTTTGATATAAGATGTTTACTGCTTATCATTTGAGGGTTTTTTGCTCCTCAATTTCTTTTGGGTTTGAAACGAAAGGAGGATACGGGGGATGCTCTGTATGTATAGGTGTATGTATATGTGCAGGTTTGGTTTGTTTGTTGAGAAATAGGGATATGGATGAGGGGGTTGTTCTTGAAGCGATGCAGAGATTCAAGATCGAAAGCAAGGCCAGTGTTGCAGCGTAGCATATCAATGAACGTAAGAACACACACAAGATAATCAAGAGAGATCAATCTGATACTACGTATACTGATTGAGTTACTGATTGAGTTACTCTCGCAAAGGTAAAAACCTTTTAAAATTCTTCAAGAAATGTCTTCTGCGATTACAACTTGCTGGATAATTACTAACTCAAACTTAAAGATAATTGCAAATAGGTCCTTTAATTAAATAAACTAGCAGTAAGAATAAATCAATTAATTATGGAGCATTGGCTTGAGCTTCATCAAACGATCGTACTTGTCTAGAAATAGCATCGCGACTTCATCTCCATCAACCAGGAATTTCTCAATTCTAAAAAACATGAATCATCGTTCTTAAAGTGCAGAGAGAGAAATACTATAGAATAGAGAGATTAGTTTGTGTATTGAAAAAATGGCACACGAGCCCAGATTTTTTATGTGCGTAGAAAGAAAAAGAAAGCTGTGTACAAATTTTTTATGAAGTCGTTTTGTTTTTCTGGGTTTTTGATTTGAAGATGAGGTTTAAAGATGTGAAGGAATTTTTTTGAAGATTTGAAGGCGTTCTTGACGAACAATGGGTGTCCATCAAGATTTTTGGGAAATTGTTTCAAGGTTTGAAGATGACAAGAATTCTTTCTGAAGATTCGTGAAAGTACTCTAATGAGCACACTGAAAAATTCAGTTTAATTCTTAAAGAGTACCCTCCTTCTAGCGTCAATTGTTGATAGCGATTTTATCGGGTCGAATAAACTGTTTGTAATGTGGTTATAGCATAAACCCGATTAATAACTATCAAACATAATAAATGAATGAACAAGAACAATGCGGGAAGAACTCGAGATGATTTTTTGTATATATTGAATGAGAGCAAAAATGGGAGAGAGTTACAATAGGGGTGTGATCCTCTTTATAGAGGATCGCCCTTAGAAGCCAAAAATACTATTAATTTTTCTCAACCCTTTTTTCTAAGATTTTATTAAAACTATGGATCTAATAATAAAAAATAAATCTACTTTACATTAAATGTTTTTGTCTTCTCTCGTAAAGTTGATGATACTTTGATATCGACTCTTGATCTTGTTGAATCTGCGTATCTTCGGGTACCTGATCTCCTGTCGGGGAGTCCATTCGGGCTTAGGTGGACGCTGCTGACATGTTAGATTACAGACACATATTCAGGATAATTTGTGCTACAACATTATCCATTCAATAACACATGAAAAATGACAAAGTTTTTTTAAATGATAATATAATTTTTATTCCACGCAGTAACACTACAAAAAATACTCAATTTAACGAGAGTTATTAAAGAGGGGAACGAAACCCTCTTTAATTCGCGAGGGTTTTAAAGAGGGTTTGGGTTTAAGAGGGTTTTAGCGAGTGTTTAAAACTGGCGAGGGTTTTAACCCTCACCAAATGTCGATGCCCATTTAGCGAGGGCTTAAAACCCTCGCCAATTTCGAAAAACACTCGCCAACCTGTAACGATCCACACAACGATTCCCGGTGCCAGAAACCCTCATTTTACGAGGGAAAAATCGGTCGCCAAAACCCTCGCCCCCCCCCAACTATATATACCCCCGAACCGTCCATTTGTCCAGTTTCACAATTTCGCTCGGTCGAGAGAGGAAAGGAGGCGATTTTCAGGTAAATTTCAGGCGAGTTCCGGCCGTGTTCTCCATTATAAAGGTATGTTTTCATTTTATTTTATCGTTTCATAAGTATTTGTTGGGAAATTAATTTAATATATAAGGAAAGATTTTGATTAGATCTCAAAACCCCTGAGTATGACATGTTCAGAATGATCTAAGGTAGATTAGAATACAGATTTTAGTATAGTTAGTTCATGAAATATCTGCAAAATGTATAGTCAGCAAATATCTCTGAGTGTATAGGTTAGACACACTAAGGGGGAACTCAGTGAGATGGCCAAAATACCTGAAGAATCAGAAGATTTCAGATGAACCTGAATACAGATCGTCCTGAGGACTCAGATCAACCTGAAGATCTGAAGACCTGAAGACCAGAAGACCTGACCTGAAGATTATCTACCTGAGGACAAATAGACTGAGGATGTCTTGCACGTATATAAAGAATAAATGTTGTCCAAATATTTGATTGCAGACAAAAAAGAACTATAACTAAGTGTTTTTTAAGGTTGTCTCATTCAGAGAGATTGACCTAAAATAGTCGTTTTGTTTTTCTCTATTCACTGAAGTCAAGAACCAATCAGAGAGAGACAACAATGTACTACACTGACACAGAAAGCGACATGGCACTGAGATGTCAGATGTACTGAGTTCCAGACTGCAAAAACTTAGTGATTGACTGCATTGGTTACATATTACCCAAACCATGCAAGGGCGCGATCAAACCCTAATAGAGTCGTTTATCACTAACCAGAAGAGGAAACCCTTGAAGTTATCTCCTCCAACGGATAGTTTTTCAAGAGTGACCTTGGTGAGTTGCCTATAAATATCAGTTACCTTCAACATTACAAGGTTACGGGAAATCAAGCAACTCAAGAGCTCATTCGTATTCAAGTTATTACTGTGAAGCACTCGAAACCCTAAGAATTTCCCAAGTGTTTCACTAAGCCTAGATTCAAGCAAATATCCAAAGCTTAGTTAGAGATATCCTAACCTTTTACCTTATGTTCTTATTGTAAAAGGATATCTCACCTTAGTTGGAAATCAACCAAACCCAAACCATATTGTTTAGGTAGTTTGTGTGTGTGATTGTTGGAAAGTGAGAGTTGTAAAGAGTTAGTAAGCTGCAGTTGAGTTCAACCTGAAAACTCTAGAGAAGAAGTTAGTAAGCTGCTTGTGACAGTCTGAAAGCTTGTGTGTGTTTGAGTTAGTAAGCTGCAGTGTAGTTCAGCATGAAAGCTCGTAGAAGGAAGTTAGTAAGCTGCTGAGTTCAGTCTGAAAGCTTGTAGTAGTAGTAATAGTGAGTTAATGAATTTATCTGAGGATCAGAGAGAGTGGACGTAGGAGCTTGAGTCTCTGAACCACTATAACTGATTGTGTTATTCGCTTTCTGTACTACATAAGTTACTTGCTGCATATTTTCACTGAAAGCATACTTAGTTTTTCTAATTTTCAGTTGGAACCAATCCACTAAACTTGCATTATTGATCAAATCCTTAATCACTATTTTACTCAAGGAAAAGAGATTTTCAGCAAGATAAACCGAGTATAAACTCAGGGCCTACACATTCCGCACTCTTGTTAAGCTAAAACAAATAGTTTGACAACTGAACAACTCAACTGAGTATTCAGTAAGATTGTTATCTGATCCAAGCTTCTCAGGACTCTGTTTTTAAATACACACAAATCAGCAGGGCTAATATGAAGTTTATGAAAGCCGCTCAAGTTGATTGTCTCAGTAGACATTTACTCAGGGCACCTTGTGCTTCTCAAGACTGCTTTTCAGGAGAACCTGACTCACTGATCTTAGTTTGTGAAAAGTTTGAAAAATCACTATACACGTGTATTCCCCCCCCCATACATGTGTGATACTCGTTTACCCCGGGGCCAATAGTATTAGTTGCTTCATTGTTTATTATTAGTTATTTTGTTGTTTAATATTACTTGTTTTATTGTTTAGTATTATTTATTTTATTGTTTAGTATTAGTTGTTCTGTTGTTTAGTATTACTTGTTTTATTATTTAGTATTACTTGTTTTATATATTGTTTAGTATTAGTTGTTTAAGTTATTATTTAGTAGTATTTTAATCATTTTAAGTATTAGTGTTTTTATTGTTTAGTATTTAGAACGAAACTATGCCGAAATTTTTAGCAAATATTATTATTAATTAGGCTTTTGAATATTAATTAATTTGTAAATGTGAAACTGATTGATATGGATTATTCTGTCCGTTTACGTTGGATGTATGGTCCAAGATCGATTAATGGCATGATATCTTCCAAATTTTACAATGGACTAGAATCATTTATAGATTTCGCCACTAGTAATCCGAATTGGATGAACCAGAGAAATATTAGGTGTCCCTGCAATAAATTTAGATGTCGGAACAAAATGTTTCATTCACCTAATGACGTGAAAGGTCATTTGTATAGAAATGGGTTCATGCCCAATTATTGCAATTGGGTTTTTCATGGTGAGGAAATTTGGGGTTAATATAATGATCAACCATCTACGTCGACTTCACATGGGCCAGTTGACGAGACATCTGGATCTACCTCGTATCACGATATGATAACGGACTTAACCTCTGGTCCCCACTTAAATGTGGATGATGAGCCCCCTAATTAAGAACCTCCTAATGAGCATGTTGCACATTTTTATAACATGCTTCGTGCAGCGAATCAGGATATAATGCTTGGTTGTGAATCACACTCACAGTTGTCATACAATGCCCTATTGCTAAACATTAAAACTGAAAACAGATTGTCTGAAAGGGGTTATAATCAAATGGTTGATGCGATTCGTGTTCTTTGTCCGAATAGTCTGGTGCCCAAGAAATTTTCTGATAGCAAACAACTGATGAGTGAGATGGGTCTTCCAGTGGAGAGGATCCATTGTTGTGCACATAATTGCATGTTATATTGGGGTGCAGACGGCGAACTTGAAAATTGTAAGTTTTGTCAACGGCCACGGTTCAAACCTGCTAGTCGTGACTTGAATGGTCGACTGAAAAAGAACCATCCTTTTAAGGAGATGCTCTATTTTCCTATCATTCCTCGACTGCAAAGATTGTATCAATCAAATGCTACTGCGAAGGATATGACATGGCATGCACGTTGCTCTAATGACCACTCCGGTGTTATGCGTCACCCTGTAGACTCACAGGCTTGGAAACACTTGGACCAGTCACATGTATATATGTTAACTAATCTCATATTTTTATATATTTATAACTACTTAATTTAATGTCGTTTATATATTTTTTGTTAGAGGGAAGTCGCATGGGATGAGCAGGCTGAGGATAAAGAGGACATCAAAGAAAAGTGGAAAACGAGGGCAAAAAAGTGATATTCTGATCTTCTCAATCGTTGGAAGAGGTTGAACGCTAATGATAAGACTGTGAAGCCCCCGCGAGATGAACGTGCATGGAATGCACTGAAGCAATACTGGGACCAACCGGAAGTGAAGGCTAAGAGCGATCAATGTCGGCAAAATAGGTTGTCCAAGGGGTCTAAGCATAGAAGCGGTTCAAAGGGAGCTGCAGAATTTGCATGGGAATACGTAAGTAGTTTTTGTGATATTTTAATTACTTGATTACAATAATAATTAATTATTAACAAACTGCATCTAAATTCAGTTTAAGACAAATGGAAGCCTCCCAACTGCATGGGACCTCATGACACATTTCCACTAACAAGAAGGAAAGGAAGTCACCTACAACGATATGGACACCACACTTGTAAGTGCTTGAATTTGTTTATTCACTATACGTACTACTTAATTAAGGAGTTAATAATATATTTAATTTTAAATGTTAAAATATTTGCATGTTCAGAGAGCTGTGAGGGAGTCACTCAGCCAGTTAGCCGTGCAGCCAGCAAACGAGAAGGAGAAAAAGAAAAAAGTTGAGCCAGTTGTATACGCAACAGGTGCCATACGCCCATGGAAAGCATAAAGGTCTCGGTCAAATGACGAACATGGGGCGCATTCAATCTGGCCCAGGTGTGAGCTCAAGAGGCACTAGTATTGGTGGCTACTCGCAGATTGATATGGAACGTTTGTTGGCGCAAGAACGACAAGAACGATAGGAGATGGCTACGAAGTTTCAAGAGGAAATGGTACGGCGGGAGCAGCTTATGCGCCAGGAAATGGCTGCGTATTACCAGGGGTTCCAGGTAAACCCACCCAGTGGTCTTTACCCTCAGCATCAGCAGGCTGGATTTATTCCCCAGCAGCAGCAGGAGGGATTTTTTCCCCAGCAGATCGGTGGTAGTCCTCATCAGCAGGCGGGACTCTTTACCCAGCAGACCCGTGGTAGCCCACAACAGGCCGGCGGTAGTCCTCACTAGGTCAATCCTGGTACCCAGGGGTTAGGGCCGTTCGGCGCCTTATTTTCTCCTTATCCCGCTTATCCCTCATATATGAATGTCTCTCTTAGTGGGTATTCTACTATTCCCGTGAACCCTCCTAGTGATTTTCTTCCTACCGGCGCCCCTCCTGCTCTTAGTCCCAGTGGTTTGGCATCTCGTGCTCGACGTCGTTCAGATAATGTTCCATTTAATGATCTTCTCATCACTCCCATCAATGAATATCAGCCTGATGATGATGATGATGTAGATTTGAATGACGGATAACTATCTTGATGATTTTGTATTTCTGAATACTTTGTTATGTTTTTTGATTAATTTTTGAATATTTGTCACATTTGTTTGTTATGATCATTATTAGTTATGAATATTGTTGATGGATCTCTCCGATTAGTTTATGAGAATTGGTGTTAGTCTGTGTGATTTGGTACGTATATATATATATGTGTGTGTGTGTGTGTGTGTGTGTGTGCACATGTAGGTTAATAGTGAAAAAAGAATATAAAATTGATTATTTGACAAATTTTTTTTAAATATTTTAATGAAAACGATCAATACAAGTGTATATACATGTGCATGTGATTAGTAAAACGAGTGTTATATGTAAAGAATATAATTGATAACTCTTTTTAAAATATTTTAATAAAAACGAGTGTACATATATATAGTGTTAGTAAATTGTAAAGAAGAATATTAAAATATCATTTAAAAAAAATTATTCATGTTAATAAATATATAAAAGAATATAAATTATATATTTTTAATTTTATTATAAATATTTTAATTAAATATATAAAAAATGATATATATACATATATAATATATAATACATACATATATAAAACATCTATAATAATAAATATATAAAAGTAGCAGCATTTGTCAAAATGTAGGAAGAGATACTGCAGCGAATAAACAACACTCGCCACATGCTAATACTGTGCATTACACGTGCTCATATTCGCGTTAATAGTTTTGCAGTCTTATTTCAACTTCTTTGGCCAATTTGCATAATATTTTTTTATTAATTTAAATGGTATGAACGGTAAAAGGCTGCAACAAAGTTTATCATAATTTTGTCTGCAAAAACCCCAAACCGCCATTATTCAATTTTAAATTTTAAACCACAATTCGATTGACTGTTCAGTTTCCTTTTGTATTGTTATAAATACAGGCTCATATATCCTTTTGAAGTATGTTTACACTATCATAATTTGTTGAAGGTTAGTTGTTCTAATTTAGGCTTTTAAAAAAAAAATATATTATCATACACCATCATAACATAATCTATGTTTTTTCCTTTCACATAATTGTAGGAATGGTTGTACTCTTCAGGTCTATCAAGCAGACTCTCTTCATGAACAAGTTACAGAATGGGAATTGAAGATCTAACCAGCCATAGCATATGAAGGACCTGCTTTTGAAAATGGAAGACTTGCTCAGAATTTGGTCAGAGATAGAGGTATAACAAAACAAAAGTAGATAACAAAATAAAACAGAAGCTTAGTTTCATGGTAGATCACAAATTGTAATTTCTGCCTTTTTAGTTGGTAGCTTAAACTTATTTGAAGTGAGAATGATGAGCATGTTCAGATAGGTCCTTAAGTTGATGTATATACAGGTTTGATCTTCACTAAACTCAGAAATTGCTATGCTGCATTTATTCTGTAAGTATTTTTTCGGAAAATTCTATAATATTCACACAACATAAACAACATGTTCTCACATATACAACTCTGTTTCTTATATTTTTAAGATAAGAAGATAAAAATATCAAATTATTTCTCCCAGTATCCTCATTTCGAATTTTATTGCCTCATTTTATGCCTAGAAGATTAGGCATAATTCCAATTAGGGAAGTATTGCTAGGATCCACATATATCAGACCTTACCTCTCAGAATTCTTATCCGAAAAGTATATGCTCTATTAAGGATAATTGATTTGTATATTAAGGATAATTAATATGTAATTAATAGATTAGATCTTGGTTATTATTGATCATTAATATGTAATTAATAGATTAGATCTTGGTCATTATAGGTCATTAATATGTAATTAATAGATTAGATCTTGGTCATTATTAGTCATTAATTGTATCCTTATTTATAGTGGAATTCTTCCAATCACCTCATTAACGGTGATATTCTAATTATCATCACATGGTATCACGATCCTAACCCTACTTTTTTTTTGCCGATCATCTCTTTCCTCTCATGGCTCTCTTCGTTGGATTTGGTCCTCCAACTCCTCGATGATTTCGACGGACGTCCCTCCAAAGATCATTGTCTCATAAATATTCTCATTCTCAACCCTACGCTTCAGGTTTTTCAATGGCGGCATCATCCTCTTCCACCACCGATCCGCTCCCTGTCAATACCATGCTCTCAATGGTACCGATCAAACTTGAACCCTCTACTTACTTGATGTGGTATCGTCAAGTCATTCATATGGCCGAGTGCTTCGACCTAATGAGATTTCTTGATGGATCAGTCGTGGCCCCATCCCCTACAATCACGATTGATGGCGCCCATCAACCAAATCCGGCGTTTCTTGCGTGGCGTATGAAAGACAAGAAATTACTCAGCGTCGTCTTCACGTCGCTCACTCCGGATGCGGCATCGGAGGTTCTGGATTGTCAAACCTCTCATTCGGCGTTCTCCGACTCATCCGCTTCTCACACCCATCAGCTACGTGAGGAGTTGCTTTCTCTTCGGAAGGGTGATCTCTCGGTGGATGACTATGGCCTGAAATTTAAGAACTTGTGTGATCAACTTTTCGCAATTGGTCGCCCTATTGATGAAACCGATAAAAGCCATTGGTTCTTCGAGGGTTAGGCATTCAATTTGCCTCGTTCTTGACACTCGAATGGCGCTAACCACATTACTGTGTTTTCGTACCTTGCTTCATCAAGCTCGTCGGTTTGAGATGATGTTGCGTCTTTATGGAAGGTGGTTCTCCATCTTCGGCGGCGTTCACGACTTCAAACCCGGGCAATGGTCGTGCAGGTGGTGGCCGTTCCTCAGGTGGACAAGGTCAGCCTAAGGGCGACTCCGGTTTCTCTTGCAATCAGGGGTTCAACAACAGAGGCGAAATTTTCAAAGACTCTAACAATCGTCCGCCATGATCTCTGAGGTTTTGTGGTAATTCGTAAAACCGTAATCGGGGTGGAAACGGGTCGTCGTACTATACTCCTCGTTGTCGATATCGGTGAACATTATGCGAATAAATGCCCTCAATTTATTGATGCTCGGAATCTTCTTCTTCATCAATCTTGCTCAGGCCTTTAATCACTCATGTCAGATTTCTGATTCCACTCCTGATTGGTATTTGGACTCTGGTGCTTCTGCGCATATGACGAATCAGACATCTGCTCTTGAATCCTTCGAGCCTTACACTGGTAACGGTTCTGTTATTGTTGGTAATGGTTACGCTTAAATATTTCGCATATTAGCACTTCTAAATTATCTGGGGATGTTAAATTGTTGGATGTATTGGTTGTGCCACATATTACTAAGAACTTATTGTCTATTTCTAAGTTGACTGCTGATTACCCTGTTGACGTTGTGTTCTCTGATAAGTTCTTTGCCATTCAGAACCGGGTGACAAAGAAAAAATTATGGCTCGAGGAAGGGTTGATAAAGGTTTATATTTGCTTGATCGGGGTGTCCGTTAGCTAGTTCTTGACAATTAGGAATAAAGACTTGAAGGCCAGTTTTGATTTATGGCATCTTCGTTTGGGGCATGTCCCGTTTACTATTATTTCTTTATTGCAAAAGATAGGCCAATTATCTATTACTTCTCTATTCACTCTACACTTTGTTCCTCTTGTCAATTGGCTAGAGCAAACGTGTACCTTTTTGTTGAATGAAAAACGTCTTGATCTGATGCCAGACTTAGTCCATTGTGATCTGTGGGGCCCGGCCCTAGTTATTTAAATGCGATGGGTTTAAATATTATGTCGCTTTTGTGGATGATCATTCTCGTTTCTCTTGGATTTATCCCTTCGTCTTAAGTCCGAATTTTATGATATTTTGGTGAAATTTCATGCTTTTATGCAGACTCGTTTTCGGAAAAATCAAGGTTTTCCAAAGTGATGGTGGCACGAAATTTGTGAATTCTAGAGTCCGTGAATTTATGTCACTACATGGCATTCTCGCATCGTCTCTCGTGTCCATACACTCCTCGCCAGAATGGGCGGGCGTAACGCAAGCATGTATAGACATATTTAAAAAATGTGTCTTTCTATGTTATTTCATTTACATGCTCTGTATCGCGTTGTGGTTTGATGCTTTTTGCCCTTCGCGGTTTATGTTATTAATCGTGCGCCTCATCTCATCTTTGTCTAACAAGTCTCCCTTTAAGCTTTTTTTTTGGATCAATTCCAAACTATGCCAATTTTAAACCGTTCGGTTGTCGAGTTTATCCATATTTGAGGGACTATGCTGAACACAAGTTGGCACCCAAAAGTCGGCCTTGCATCTTTCTTGGGTACAATAGCACACATAAGGGATTTTGTTGCCTCGATCCAGCTACTTCTCGGGTATTTTTATCAAGGCATGCTCAATTTGATGAACTATGTTTTCCTTTCTCTGAGAACTCGTCTGCAACACCGATGTCCAATTTGGATTTCTCAAGTTTTTTGGATGGTACTATCATCGTGCCCATGCCTCTGTCGCCATCCATCCGTCCCGTGTCATCGCCTTTGTTTCTCGTCCTCACATCATTCCTTTGGGCGATGAGAACAGCTCCCATCGCATCTGGCACCTCCCCACCTCCGCCCGCCCGCCTTCCAAATTTCCCACCGGTGGCACCACTTAGCCGTCCGGCCCCCGAACCCGCTCTGTTGCGGTCACGATCCACCGTCCGTCGCGAGGCCGTCCATCCTATGGTGGCGTGCGTTCGCTTGGGGTGTTCAAAAACTCGTTACGGTTGATCTTTCTTGCCTTTGCCTTGCTATCCTCTCGATTCGCTAGCTCACGAACTGGGGTTTCAAATCCATTGCCAAATCTCGAAATGGTTATGCGCTATGCGGGGAAGAGATCGATGCTCTACGTCAAAATATCGTGGGATCTTGTACCTTGTCCTTCACGTCTTTAATATTGTTGGTTGAAGCGGGTTTTTCGGACCAAGTTTCATTCGATGGTACTATTGAAGCGTCATAAAGCTCGCCTCGTGGCACGGGGGTTCACTCGGTTCCCGGGCTGATTTTCATCATACATTCAAATTTACGTCAAAGTCTCGCTCATCGTTCGAGTTATTCTTGCTCTTCTTTGTGCAATCTCGGTTAGTCGTTGCATCGGTTAGATGTCAAGAATGCATTTCTCGATGGATTTCTTGACAAACCGGTTTTCATGACTCAACCTCCGGATTTGTTGATCCACGCTTTCTGATCATGTTTGTCGCCTAAAGAAGGCGTTGTATGGTCCAAACAAGCCCTCTTGCTTGGTTTCAACGATTTAGTACATATCTCTTGACTTGGGATTTGGCGAGTCGATCCGACTCATCTTTGTTCTATCTCGTTAAAGGTACTTCTATTCTCTATCTACTCTTATCGTAGATGATATAATTATCACGAAATGATGGTGACATGCTCAAGACATTTATTGCACGCGACGCATAAGGAATTTGCTATTAAGGATTTGGGGCCTCTTAACTATTTCCTTGGTCTTGAGGTCTCGTACACTTCGGATGGTCTTTTTTTTTTGGTCGGGCCAAATATCTTTCTTGACATTTTGGAACAGGCAAAACTATTGGATTCCAAACCGGTTTCCACCCCTTTTCTTTGGAGAGGTTTTGGTAAGTGATGGCCCACCGTTCCACGATCCCACTTTATACCTCTTTTAGTCGGGGTCCTTCATGATTGACTATTACCCGCGGGATTTATCGTATCTTTGTGAATGTTGTTAGTCAATTTCTTCACTCACCGAAACGATGACCATTTTAATGTTTGTTAAGCGGATTTTTACGTTATGTGAAGGTACAATCCACTTTGGCTTATCCTTTACTCGGCGATCCGAGTCTGCTGTCATTGGGTACTCTGATGCTGATTGGGCCCGTTGCATTGAAACCAGACGATCCACGTACGGTTACTCAATTTTTCTTGGCGGAAATCTCATCTCTTGGAGTGCAAAGAAACAACCTATAGTGGCTCGCTCGAGTTGTGAATCTGAATACCGTCTTTATGGCCAATGCAAATGGCGAAATTGTTTAGCTCACCAATCTTCTCGATGAGCTCCGGGTCAAAATCTCCAATCGTCCTGAACTCTTGTGTGACAACAAGAGTGCTATTTTTATCAGTCAGATTTTGCTCATACCATACATTTAACATTTTTTAGATTAAGAAGGAGTGCGGTGGAGGGACAGTGGATGTATCTTGAAGAAAATTATTTTCACGTTGATTTATTAGTATTAGCAGTTAAATTTAAATTTTATTTTTAAATTTAAGTCACATCTCCATGAGAAATTTTAAAATTTTAAATTCTTATCAACTTATTTTTATTTTCCGCTGCAAATTCTTATAAAATTTATGCATATTTGGCCTACGAAAAATGGGGATGTGATAGAGTAAATTGTATCCCATATTTTAGCAAATTTTCTCAGGAGTGTATATATTAATAAAGTTTAAAGAAAGTAAAGGGTAGCTAATATAGGATGAAGGTAAACCCAAGGGCAGGACAAGTAATATACGTACGCTTGAGATTTAGAAGTATGCTTCTCTCTAGGTCCCAAATTCGAAACATTTTAGGTGCGTTCAACTCTTGAGATGGACCAATTCATACACAACTCAGGCTTGTATAACAAAGAAGGAAAAGTGATGAAGATAAAGTGTAATAATAAGAATATCGATCCCTGGATTGAGGAATCAAAGAATACTCTCAACCGCTCAGCCATGCTGTTGTTCATAAACATTTTTTTTTAAATTAAAAATTTATATATAATACATATATATATATATGAGCGTATAAAATTATGGACCCCTTAAAATTGATCATATATTCGAGCCAGAGTCGTTCGCCTCAATCCAATTAAAAGGAGGACCAAAATATTATATTTATGATCAAATTCAACTAACAGAGTTTTTGTTTTTTCTTTTCTTTTTATGCCTACATAATTTTTTCCATATAATTTTAGAATATTGTGTGGTACGCTATTGTATAAAAGAACAGCACGTTTAGTTTTCCAAAGTTGAATAGTATAAAATTGAAAAATGAAACAAGTGCATATTATAACAACTCTTCCCCACCCCCACCCATAACATCTCCACCAACATCATCTGTCATTCATTTTTATTTTATTTCCAAAGCCTCCGAACCAAACAGCCGGGCTTCCGCTAAGAAAGACTTTGGTCAATTTTGTGTGTCATGACTTATGCATGATGCAACATAGGTCGCTTCCTTTCCCTCTAAACTTTAGAGTTTAGACTAAAAAACCAAAACTAAAAAAATTTAAACTAAATTCAAAACAAATCATAGCAAAATGCAATAATTAATGGTGGTTGGTGGGGATATACCGTGCACCGCATATGATATATCAGTCGCATTCGTTTGAAATTTGCCAACTTAAATATGAGAATTTACCCAACTACCCTCGACCAACTACTTCTCCCACCAACTTTCTGTACCAGCCCTGATCCCCACTATCCTCATTTCAGCTAATATTATCTATTAATGTTAATATCATTATTATTTATTAATAACTGATATTACCATACGTTTAATATACCTTGTACCGACTCTATCCCAACGTAAATTTTACATTTGATATTAACACTAATTTTAAGAAATACGAGATACATTTGCATGAGACCGTTTGATCACGGTGAGATGTGACATAAATTGAACATTGACGCTTTAACACTTTGAAAGAGGTGAGAGTGATTTGTGTTAGGGTGTACTCCGTCTCATGTATGAGACCGTCTCATATGAGTTTTTAAATAAGAAATATGATATTGAATTTATTATTGGATGGTGGGATGTATAAAGTAAAAAGGTGGGGATAATTGTTAAGAAAAATCGGACCACAACTTGCCAAAAAAGAAAACGTAAAATTTAAGTTGAGATACTCAAAATGACAAAATGTAAAGCTTATCATACGGAAAGTCTATATGCGTTAAATTTTTATTAATAATATGCGTCCAAGAACTTTGATGCCTAAATTATAAAAAAGAGATAAAAAAATAACACAAAAATTTGTGCGAACTTGAGTTCATGTAAATTTTTTCTTTCAATTATAAGTGCTATGCATATGAAGAAGTACCACTCTTTGAAAATTAAATATTTTTAAATATTGACACTTCATATACATAAATAATAGAAAATATAGATCACGTGAAACGGGGTTCCCAAAACACCTACTCATAAAAAAAATTATGAAAAATCTTGTGTGAGACTATGACGATGTAGTCCCAATTTATATTAATTAAAACTCACTTAATTAAATATGTATTATAATAAATAATAATAATGGTGTAAATTTTATAATACAAATAATAAAATTACTCCCTCCTTAAAAAGGCTCATCTATCATAATTCTTCTTAAAAATTAATTTATCATTTCATTTACTGATACAAAACTCGCTTACAAAAACACGTATAAAAAGTAAATGTGACTTCGAATTTGGGATATAGGTAATATTAATTTATATGTATATAAACAAGATGCACCCAATGTTGCAAGTACACCGTTTCCAAAAATAAACAGTTTTCAGAAATAGAATTCATTCAAAATTTCATTTAATTAAATATGCATATATTTTTAAAATGAGGCACTCTTGCATAGGACGGAACTTAATTTGGACATGATGTTTTAATATTTTAAGAGGGATTAATGTTGATTTGTACTAGTTTACCTCGTCTGAGTTTTTTTTTCTTTTAAAATTCGTATAAAGTGTATCAAATTACATTCATAATCATAAGTTAGAAGTATTAAGAATGAAAGTAATATACTACTAAATTATTGTAAAATTAAAAAAGAAAACCTAGATCCAAGAATGAAAGTAGTAGTAACATATTTTTCAAGTCCACAGCCAGTCAGCCACTTTGTTTGAGTTCACCTATTTTTGAAAGGTAAATAAAAAAGAAATCCAACTCACCGCTCTCTCTCCCACCAAAACACGAAAAGCAGGTAATATAAATCCCCCCTCCAGTCCACTCTCTCTCAGATCAGCTACCAATTTCATTTCTGTACCCACACGATTCATCATTCATGGCGCTCCTCCCTCCCCAAACCTCTCTTCTTCCCAACAACTCCTTTTCTTCTTCTTCCATTCATCCTCGCCCTTCATTCTCTCCCAGATCCATCACCATTTCAGCTGTCCACTCCTCCGACTCTTCCATCCCCAAAACCCCCATTATCCCAGCCGCCGCCGGATCCGCATCCGCCGCCGTCGTCGAGACTAAGTCTATTCCGAAGAAATGGTCCGTGGAGAGCTGGAAGTCGAAGAAGGCGCTTCAGCTGCCGGAGTACCCGAATCAGGAGGACCTGGAGTCGGTGCTGAAGACGCTTGACGCTTTCCCTCCGATTGTGTTCGCCGGAGAGGCGCGGAGCCTGGAGGAACGGCTGGGTGAAGCCGCCATGGGGAACGCTTTTCTCCTTCAGGGAGGGGACTGCGCCGAGAGCTTCAAAGAGTTCAATGCCAATAACATTAGGGATACTTTCAGGATCCTGCTCCAGATGGGCGCTGTTTTGATGTTTGGTGGCCAAGTGCCTGTCATCAAGGTCTGCTTTCTCTTCATTACTTTCATTCTTTTTCTTTTTTCCGCCCTACCCCTACCTATCTGGATCAGAGTATGTGATTTTATTCACCTAATTTCCACATTCAGGCAAATAGAAAACTTGACCTTGCCTAATTAATTGTTTTAGGGTTAATATCAATTTGAATTGGACAATTGCGTACAGTATAGGTTAAAAATTGATAAAATGATTGCAAATTGTTGCTAACTCCGTCATTCGGATTTTGGGAAAAGTGGGAAATATTAGTATTAAATTGTGCAAAGTGGGTTTGGTGGAGGGGTATGAATGTCAATTCAACTTTAAGAAAAGTGTTATTTAGTATTAAATTATGTAAAGTGAATTTAACGTGTGTAGTAGAGTGACATGTGGTGTAAATAAGTGTTGTTTGTAAGGGGTATCGTTTCGTAAAGAAAGTTGTTTTATTTCGATTTTAGGAAATGACCAATCTAAATTAGGATATTTATTTATGGAAAATGGTCAATCTAAATTAGGACGGATGTTAACCCATTGATTTATGATTTTATAGTTTATGCCAACCGTATAATCAATCCCTCTATTCATGTCATGTTCCAAAACCTAATTCAAAAGTGAAATGATAGGTTGGAAGAATGGCTGGGCAATTTGCAAAGCCGAGATCAGATTCATTTGAAGAAAAAAATGGTGTGAAGTTGCCTAGTTATAGGGGGGATAACATCAATGGAGATGATTTCAATGAAAAGTCGAGGATCCCGGACCCACAGAGGATGATCAGGGCCTACTGTCAATCTGCAGCTACTTTGAATCTGTTGAGAGCCTTTGCAACCGGAGGGTATGCTTCAATGCAGAGGGTTACTCAATGGAACATGGACTTCACTGAGCATAGCGAGCAGGGTGATCGGTATGCCCTTTGTTCTTCTCTATTAAATTATATAACCAATAATTTGGATTATTTTCCCCTTGTGTAGTGTTCCTAAACATTAAGTATCATCCGATACTTTTGTGTTGCAATGCAGGTACCTTGAGCTAGCTAATAGAGTTGATGAGGCCCTAGGATTTATGCAAGCTGCAGGACTTACGATGGACCATCCTGTAATGCAGACAACAGACTTTTGGACTTCTCATGAGTGTTTGCTCTTGCCTTACGAGCAATCACTTACCCGACTTGATTCAACATCTGGCCTTTATTACGACTGCTCAGCCCATTTCCTTTGGGTTGGAGAAAGAACGAGGCAATTGGACGGAAGCCATGTTGAATTCCTCAGAGGAATTGCAAATCCCCTTGGAATCAAGGTCATTTTTGTGATCAACTAACCCGTTCGAACAACTATTTGGTTTCCTAAATTATTGCCTAATGGAGTGTTATGTTTTTCAGGTAAGCGATAAAATGGTCCCTAGTGAACTTGTGAAGCTCGTTGAGATCTTGAATCCTGACAACAAGCCAGGAAGAATAACCATCATTACAAGAATGGGGGCAGAAAATATGAGAGTGAAACTTCCTCATTTAATCAGGGCAGTCCGCCGGGCAGGCCAAATTGTTACCTGGGTCTCCGATCCTATGCATGGAAATACTATCAAAGCTCCTTGTGGTTTAAAAACTCGCCCCTTTGACGCAATCAGGGTAATTTTCTTGCGTATATTGTTTTTTCATTTTCTTTAGATATTACTTTATGTATGATAAAATGTGACATTGCTGGTGATTTTTACGAGCTTTAGTTACCATGTACAACAGTACCTGTTTACTTTGATTTCTGTCGGCTGGACTTTGTTAACATGTTAGGTAATTGGGTAATTGAAAAGGACTTTGTTAACATGTTAGGTAATTGGGTAATTGAAAAGGATTCATTTATTGCCTTCTCTGAATCAAGATGACCATAATTGATTGTTAAATCATTGAAGGATGTTTACTTTGTTATTATATTAGAAAGAATTGTCAACCATGTTAGGTGGGCAGGAACAAATGTAAGGTGGGCTACTAGGGGAAAAAGTCAATTGACCATTATTGATCCTTGATCAGAGTGTAGAAACTCTAAAATTGGTGATAGTGTGTCTTTATCAATGAGTTGATGGTCCCGGTGCTAATGAGTCTCACACGTGTATAGGGGGGGGAATACGCATGTTCAGTGATTTTTCAAACTTTTTCTTCACTGATGTCAGATGGGTCAGGTTATCCTGATATTTTTGTCCTGAGAAGCATGGATTGTTCTGAGTTAAAGTCTACTGAGACAATGATCCTGAGCTGCTTTCAGAAGCTTCAGATTATTTATCAGAGATCCTGAGGAGCTTGGATCAGATAATTATCTTACTGAACACTCAGTAGAGTTAATTCAGTTTGGTAACTATCTGTTCTAGCTACTCAAGTGTGTGGAATGGTTGACCCTAAGTTTATACTCGTTTTAGCTTTGCTGAAATATCTTTTTCCTTTAATAAAATAGTGATTAAGGTTGTGACCAATTTTATGCAGTTCAGTGGATTGGTTCCAACTGAATATCAGTGAAATATGCTTTCAGTGAAAAACATGTAACATATAAAATGCAGTACAGAAAGCAAACAACACAGCAATTATAGTGGTTCAGAGACTCAAGCTCCTACGTCCACTCTCTCTGATCTTCAAAGAAATTCTCTAACCACTTCCTAAAGCTTTCAGGCTAACTCATTGTAGCTTACTCACTTTTCTACCTTGAGTTTTCTGGCTGGCTCACTGCAGCTTACTAACTCAAACACACACAAGTGTTCAGACTACCACAAGTAGCTTACTAACTTATTCTCTAGAGTTTTCTGGCTAACTCACTGTAGCTTACTCACTCTTTACAACTCTAACTCACCAACAAAACACACACAAACTACCTTAATAAAGGGTTTGAGTTTTTGGTTGGTTTCCAACTAGGGTGAGATATCCTTTACAATAAGAACTAATGCAAAGGCTAGGATATCTCTTCTAAGCTTTGGATATATATATCAATCTAGGCTTTGAATAGTGAGCTCTCTCCAATGTGAAACACTTGGGAAATTCTAGGGTTTTCGAGTGCTTCAATTTGCAATAATACGAATGAGCTCTTGAGTTGTTTTGAAATTTCCCGTAACCTCTCAATGTAAAGGGTCACTGGTATTTATAGGCAACTTCACCAAGGTCACTCTTTGAAAACTATCCGTTGGAAGAGATTGCTTTATGAGTTTCCTCTTCTGGTATTTGATGAACGACTATTTTTAGGGTTTGAACACTCTCTTGCATGTTTTAGGAAATATGCAGTCATGTAGCCAATCACTAATTTTTGCAGTCTGGAACTTAGTACTACTGACATAATTCAGTCTCCCATCCGCTTTCGATTAATCGATGAAATACAATGTTATCTTCCTCTGATTGGTTCTTGTTTTCAGTGAATGTAGACAAACAAAACGGCTCTTTTTGGTCAATCTCTCTGAAAGAGACAATCTTAAACAACACTTAGATTTAGTTCATTTTGTCTGCACTAGAATGTTTTGGACAATATCTACTTTTCTGAACATGTGCATTTTTCTCAGTTTTGTAGTCTCCAGATAGATATTATTCAAAGGCATCCCCGAACATTGAGTTATCTTGAGTATTGATGATCTTCGAAGTCTTGA
This sequence comes from Stenogyne calaminthoides, assembly GCA_037126765.1. Classification (NCBI taxonomy): domain Eukaryota; kingdom Viridiplantae; phylum Streptophyta; class Magnoliopsida; order Lamiales; family Lamiaceae; genus Stenogyne; species Stenogyne calaminthoides. The sequence continues at coordinate 27,618,360 of JBBCBC010000005.1, read as the reverse complement.
TAAATCTTGAGTCTTCAAATGTCTTGAGAATCTTGAGTCTTCTGTCTTGAAGAACTTCTTGAGTCTTGATGTCTTGACAACTTCTTGAGTCTTGATGTCTTGATTTCCTCTGAGTCTTCATTTCAGCATCTTCAGTACCTTTTTGAACATTCAGTTCTACTGATTCTTCAGTTCTACTGATTCTTTAGTTACTCAAGACATCCGAGTTCTTGAGAACTTCAAGATCTAACCCCGATCTATATCTCTATAACTATACATTGTGCGATATCTTCTTCTGAACAATCTATCTTTGAAACGACTCAGACTATCAAGATTATCCTGAACATGTCATACTTAGGGGTTTTTGGGATCTAATTAAAACTTCTTTATTAAATTCACCTCCCAACAGTTTCTAAAATTCCTATTGTTAGGTGAGCACTCATTTTGATGGTCTCTCTCTCTCTACATTTATATTAGAGACACACTTGTATGAGACGGTCTCACGGTGAGACGGGGCATAAGTTGAGCATTGACGCTTTAATACTTTGGGAAGAATGGGTGTAATTTGTGTTAAGTTGTACCACCGTCTCATACATGAGAGCGTCTCATATGAGTTTTTTGTCTTTACATTATTGGTTGTAATCTCATATACAATCATCTTATTGCAAATATCAGGCGGAACTTAGAGCTTTCTTTGATGTACACGAGCAAGAGGGAAGTCATCCGGGTGGAGTACATTTAGAGATGACGGGCCAAAATGTTACAGAATGCATCGGAGGATCAAGGACGGTAACATTTGATGACTTGAGTTCCCGCTACCACACACACTGCGATCCCAGACTCAATGCCTCTCAATCACTTGAGCTTGCATTTATTATTGCAGAGCGCCTTAGAAAGAGGAGGCTTGGTTCTAACAGTGTGTTGTGATATCTCTACATCAAACTGCCCCTCTAGTATAACCTTTTAATTTTTTCAAAGCAATATGAGTTTTTCAAGTTTCACTTAAAAAATTATGATGTGTAATGTTTGTATATTTAAGGTTTGAGTTTGTCTTGAGACAAGAATAAATAAGAACATCTATATTTCTGTTTACAAGATATTATTTTGTGAGATCATTTCACGCTAGACAGATCAAGATTAATCAATTAATTAGAAATTGAAATCAGAGGCAAAGTCTCCTGCAAACTAGTTTTACTAATATTATATCCGTAAAATTGAACCTATTTGTACATACAAAGAATTCTAGGATTTATAAAAAAATTTAGATCTCCCTTTTATTTTCCTCTCTCCTCCCTAAATGATAGTCATCGCTTTCCTCTATTCATGGTGGCAGGTGGTGGAAGCTAGTCCCTCCGTCTCAAATTAGTTTTCAGAGTTGACTTTTACACGTGTTTTTTCGAGCGAATTATCTTAGTAATTAAAATAATAAAGTGACTTTTAAGGAGCGGTTCGCAAAAATGATTATAAAAGTTAACTGTAAAAATTGATTTGGGATAAAGGTAGTATTATTTAATCAAAGTGGCGGCGTTTGAAGTAGTAGTATATGTTATAAGAGTCCCCAACTTTCCAGTCCAAAATGGGACACTATAGTACTAATAGATCCAACCAATTTTATTTAGTACTCTTAGGTCCAAAGTTGATAATTAAAAGACATTAATACCCCCAAACACTCCAACCTGAACAACCCCTGCAACAAACAACAGTGAGTTGACGTTTTTGCAGCTTTTTAAACTATCACCAGCTGCTACTTTCATTTTCCATTTTTTTAATTTCATCTTCTTCATCTTCATTATAAAAAAAACCTGCAACTTTAGCAAGCTACTTCCATTTTTCAATTTTTTAATTTCATCTTCTTTAATAAAGTTGTTTCTTTAATAGGGCTGTTGGTTGCAACACAAAATTTTCTATTTTCAAATCTTGTCTTCTCTTTAAGGGGTAGATGGAATTAGAAAATAGGAAGATATGCATATGTGCATTTTGGTTCATCTACAAATTAAAATTTTTATATCCAAATTAACAAAAATACCAAATATTTACATTTACATATCTAAAATTCAAAATATTTACATACACAAGTCTTACAAGTCTTCCAAAAATGCATAAAAATTACAAAAATTACATATTTAAATCCAAAAAATTACATATCATCTTCTAATGCCTAAAATTTACATATCTTCAACATGCACAAATGCACGAATACATGAATATATGCAAAAAAAAACATGCATATATTCATCGATTAATGAACATATGCATTTCTAGTTTTCCAGATCCTCCATTTTCAAACCTGATTCAGAAGAAATCACAACTTCTAAATTCCCAGATCCACAAACCCAGATCAAAAATACTACAAACAAAAACAAACACAGATTAAACACTGATTCACACAGTAAATGTTAATCCACAAATCTATCATTTCCAAGTTCCAACAAACTAGTAAATCAAATCTGAAATTTCCCACAATTTTATTACATGAATATAGCAAATCAAGTTCAAACAATTTTATACCACAATTTTAAATCAGCCGAATTAGAATCACAATCAAGTTCCAACAATTTTATACCACAACGATTTAATATAGCAAATCTAGTTCTAACAATTTCCCCACAATTTTATACCACAAAAATAGCAAATCTAAATTTTATACCCCAAAATATAGCAATGAAAAAAAACAGATCTGGTAAACACGAACCAGAGCAAGTCAACCCACCAGAAAAAAATTCGCCCAACTCAGACGGTCCTAACGGCGGCGGCTTCATCGGCTTTTGCATCGCGTCCATCGTCGCTCATCTGAAGCGCACCATCTCCTCCAACTCAGATCTGCTTCCACCGCTGCGGGTTCAAGCTCAATTTTTCCAAGAGCTCCATCCATGGCATTAATGTTTGTGAGCAATCTTTAATTACTTTTGCTGATATTGTCGGGTGCAAGACTGGGAAAATCCCTTTCAATTACTTGGGATTGCCCATTGGAGCCAATCATCGTCAAGTAAGCTGTTGGAAGCCTTTTTTTGACAGATACAAGAAGAAACTAATGGGTTGGGAAAAAAGAAACTTATCTCCTGGAGGGAGGATTACTATCCTCAATTTGGTTCTTTCGGCTCTTCCGCTCTATTACCTATCTCTGTTTAAAGCCCCTGTGTGTGTCATTAACCTCATAACCAAAATCCAAAGAAAGTTTCTTTGGGGTGGTAAGGAAAATCGTAAAAAAATAGCTTGGGTTAGGTGGGGTAGGGTGTGCAAAAGCAAAAATGAGGGGGGGGGATTGGTGTGAGAGATGTAAGTTTGTTTAATATAGCTTTGTTATGTAAGTGGGGTTGGAGATGGATTAATGAGAGTGAGTCTCTGTGGGTGAAAGTTCTTAAATCTAGATATGGGTCTTTAGTCGATAATGAGTCAGGAGTCTCGAATAGCAAAAAATCCTTATGGTGGAGGGACTTACAATGTATTCTTGAGGGTGAAGAGGGGTCTATTTTCTGTAACAACATGAGTTTTGTATTGGGCATGGGTAATTTAGTTAGATTTTGGGAGGATTCTTGGTTGGGTAAAGGGAAGTGTTTGATGAATATGTTTCCCTCTCTTTATATAGTGTCATCTCAGAAGTCTAGTTTGGTTAATGAGTGCGGTTTTTGCTGTGGAGACTAGTGGAAATGGAGTCTAAGTTGGGATAGGATTTTCGGTACTAATGAATTTTTCATGCTTGTGGAGTTATGGGATGTGTTGTGCAGGATTCAAGTGGTTTGCAGTAAACCGGATTCATTCAAATGGAGCGGATCTAGAAACGGATCTTTCTCAACACGGCTGATGTACAACTCTTTGATTCAAGCAGTAGATGAGGAACAACATTATCCGGTGGATACCTCGAGAATTTGGTGGAAGGCAATCCCCTTGAAAGTTTCGGCCTTTACTTGGAAGCTTTTATTGAATCGGATTGCTACTAAGGACAACTTGACAAAGAGGGGACTTCTTCATAACAACAATGGTGAGTGTGTCTGTTGGGGAATTAATTGCCTGGATCTATTCGGGATGAATATTTAAATATAAATTTAATTCTAACAATTATTACCAGCATGAATTAATCCTATATTAATTCAAATAATAATTCAACAACCAATCATGCATATAAACAGTTCACATAAATCCTACGCATGCGGAATTACCATGGGTTTACGTGAACTAACCTTTCGGAGTGACAACCGTTGAGATGATGGATCTCGTTCACACGAACACACCAAAAAGCATTCTCAAGTATTCCCTTATCCTTGTTCAACAATCCGGTGGTAGGAACTCGCGAACAATTTAACAAAAGGAAAAATAAAATTATGTTGCACCACCTTTGTGGATTTCTAATTTTTCAACACATGAAATTGCCTTTTGGGGATGAAACAATCATCCCCTATTTATAAGAGGGTGGTGGCCGATTTTTGCTAGGAAAATAGGAAGAGAAATTTTTTTTCTTGATCTCCAAGAAATCTTGAATATATATCCAATATATCATTTTCTCCATAATTAAAATATTTCATAAAATCCCACTCTCTTATTGTTATGGTATTTTTGAAATTTTAGGATAAAGATTCCAAGATTTGGATCTTCTTGAATTTATGAGATACACTTGTATTCCAAGAATACATATCTTCCATAATATATTTTTCAAGAAAATCAAGAAAATCTTTTTTTCCCTTTATTTCTCATAATTTTCGAAAATCCCACATGAATAACTAAGTGGGAGATTTCTTGAATTTAATGAGATAATCTTGTATTCCAAGAATACATATCCTCATTCCATAACAAAATTCAAAGAAAATCTTTCTCCCATTTTATTCATGTTTTTCGAAAAAATTGGAAAAATAAGCAACCATAATTTATTTTATTTTAAACACCTTTTTCAGTTATTGGACATTATGTTTGGGCTACTTGAGGGGCCTTTAGGAGAATTAAGATTGAACCTTCTAATGGACTTTGAATATCTAATATTGAGCCACAATATTATTCAAGCCCATAAATATTAATTAATCCCACTACATAATTAATATTGCACTATCCATCTTAACTCATATTACTGTTAATATGTCTCCCGGTTATTATTTCCCGTGTTTAAGATTATCCAGCCCATTAATTAATTCAAGCCACTGAAACAGTTTTCCTTTAATTAATATCTTTTGTCCTTGGTCAAGGATCGGTTCAACATTATTATCCATACCGAAAACTAATTCTACTTGCAAGATTTGGTATGATAAATCTTATGAACCTCCCAAGGGGGCAAATCAAACAAACGTACTCGCACACGATTCTTCGTATTAAATCTTAGCAATCGCATGTGACCAGTAATATTGCCCAAGATATAAAGTATTGAATCTCATTGATTCTCTACCCGTCATAAGACAAAGCAATAATTACTAACCACACACGATCCTATTTAAGGGACGAAGATTAAGAAATAACGAACCACTGGGGTCTAATTCTTCCTAATTCAGTGCTGAAGAATTTATCCTCCTGTAGGTCCTATTCAGTGCATCAGTCATGCACTAGCGTAATCTCTTGGTCAAGATAAGACAATCTGAGTCTTACACTTTAACCTTTCACGATGGATTGTTCACTTCCATCTAGGTCGTGAACAACGTACTTTTAGTTACAAGGGACTGTTAATTTAATCTTCTGTGATCTGGTATCACTAAATTAACTACAATGTAACACGTAGTGTTTATTGAACAATTATGCAGTAAATATATGTAACATTCAATGATATTTAAAGCATCAGTGACAAATAATTTATTTCAGTAAATAAGACAGAAATTCAGTTTGGTTATACAAAGTAAAAGCATACTTTCCAGTATAACCCCAACAGTGTCATGTGCCAAAACAGTTTAGAATCTGCTCATCACTTGATTTTAGAATGCCCGTTCTCTAATTTCATTTGGGCTCGGGTGAGGCAATGGTTGGATATTTCATATCCTGATCATTCAACAATACATGATCATTTGTAAAGTTTTGTGTCGGGAGGCTCTGATAGGACTTCTAAGAAATGCTTCCTTCTTATTTGGCAATGTGTGATATGGAAAATCTAGAAGACTAGGAACAACATGATCTTCAATAATGTCATGCCGGATCGGTCGATAACTTTTGATGGAGTAAGGATTAATTCGTGGAAATGGCTTCACGCTCATTTTCCCATCTCGTTTTCTATTCTCTTAATGATTGGTGCGAGCAACCTCTAGATTGTATTCCTTGTAATTTTTAGATCGGGTGGTCGGGCGTAGTTATAGATTGAAGTACAGTTTTCTAAATTTTCACTTTCTTCATGTATACGGGTTGGGGTACCCCAAGTACCCCGTTAATATCATTATAAGTACCTTTTACCTTTCAAAAAAAAAATATGCGAGAGAGATTGGGCAGAATGCTTGCCTTTTTGTATTAATTTTCAGGTGTCTTTCTAGGGTCTTAAATGCCCGTATTTAGATGGAGAGTGGACTTCACTCTCCATCTACCTTGTCCGGAGCACTAAATGGTCGTATCTCCATTTAATGTCTGGGAAATCTGTTTACATTAAATGTGTAAATCCTCTGAGAGGTCGACATAGGTTGTCTTAGCTCGCCGCATGACACTTGGTAAATCCCTAAATCTCTGTCGTAGTTCTCTGATCATTCTGCCGACTCGAGCAACAGTCTAACCATTTAAAGGGGGGGGGGTTCTCTGACTCGTATCATACTACGGCATTAACTTCGTGTACCTTATCAGTGAGCTTCGAGTCAGCTCTTGGGTACGCATTGAGCGAGCTCTAGGATAGGATCCGAGCGAACTCCCTCCTGCGAGCTCGAACGACCTCCTTGAGAGTGTGTCGAGCGAGCTTATCTTCCTTGGTGTTTCCGTCGTGCTCACCTTCCTTGAGCAACCTGATGGAGCGCGAGCTTATGAAGAGCGCGAGCTCGACAACATCATGACTAGCTCGCATAACTGGGCGAGCTTGTGACAAGCACGAGCTCGGCTACACCTCGTCAAGATTTCATGAATGGGCTAGCTTATGTAGAGCAAATAGGTCCACCCTTAGTCATTGGTCCTAGATCTGAATAACTGAAATATTAAACGGGCTTGGGCTGAATTAATAGTGATACAACAATTGCCCCTTAGGTCGCTGCTCGCAACGGGGAGAGCGAGTAGTGGACTGACCTTCGTTCTGTCTCTGACGATGAGAGGAAATGAGTTGCGAATCGGGCCATTTTGGCGAGACAAAACGAACTACAAATTGAGCCTTTTGGCGAAATATAGTGAGCTGCAGGTTGGGTCCTTTGGCGAGTTGCAAATTGGGCCTTTTTGGCGAGACCATGTGAACTGATGGAGAGTGAGCTCGGCTTCATCATGGCAAGCTCGCATAACTGGGCGAGCTTATGGCCTTCGGTGAGATATAGTGAGCTATAGGTCGGGCAAGACCACGCGAGCTGATGGAGACCATAGCGAGACATAGCGATCTATAGGTCGGGCTAGACCTGGCGAGCTGATGGAGACCGTGGTGAGCTCGCATAACTGAGCAAAACCAGGAGAGTTGATGAAGACCACGGCGAGACCAGGCGAGCTGATGGAGACCACGACGAGACCATGGCGAGCTCACGTAACTGGGCTAGCTTATGGCCTTCGGCGAGACGCAGTGAGAGAAGGAGAAATATTAATTTGGCCACCTGCTACAACATGTTTTGTTGATGCCGTTGAGATGAGGGATTTTCGAGGTGAGGTGTCGTAAGGTGGGGTTAGTTTGCTTGGGCATCAGGCTGAGGTGGGGCGAACTAAGGGATTTTCAAGGTGAGGCATCGCGAGGTGGGGCGAGTTGCTTGACCTCAGTTCATTTATGTGCCGTGTCGAGGTGGGGCGAACGCGCGATTTGGCCTCGGGTTCCAGGTTTGGCCTCGGTTAATTCAAAATTTTGAATGCCCAAACTTGGGTGCCCTAATTTTCCTTATAAGTCTGCCCATTTCCTTTTCACTAGTTCTTTGCTCATGCGATGCACGGTCTGCTGTAAATTTTCATCTAGGCAGACTTAAATTTTGTTATTTCTTTAATATTTTTAATCTCATCGTGAATCGCAAGAAATATCATTCCAATCGTGGATATAATGATATAATTGAAAAACTCCTTAGTTGCTGTCAGATAAAAGTGGGTATATAATTTTCAATTTTTAACCGTTACTCTTTTAATTTTTTAGACCTGAATGTCTAAAATATCTCTTTCTATATTAACTTAGATATTCAAACATCTTATTTTCATATATCCACCTCCGATGTGACACGTGGCAGGAGCATAAATGACTTCTTCAACTCGTTTTCTATATTCAAGTCTTTATCATTTTACTGATCTTTGTTCTTATTGTTCTTATTCTTTCTCTTTTTATCCTTCTTATCTCCTTCCTTCTTTATTACATTGTTTACATCCTGATCATTAATCTTTTCTCTCTGGTGTTTTTTCTTGTTGGAATCTTTGTCTCGTACGTGCTTTTCTTTACCATTTGGTTTCAAAGATAGAACAAATGCAAAATGATATAATCCTAGAATGGTTTGGATTCTTTTATAAGATGTAGGATTGAGATTATGAGAATGTATAGATTTTGAAATGTAATAATTTGCTGAAAAATAGAAAAATGTGGCTTTACCATATACACTGAAAGAACTTATCTTTACTACAGATAAATATAAATATAGATATAGACACCTCAAATTTTGTATCTAATATTCAGGATCCTTCAAGAAAGGTGCACCAACTGAAAGAACATCCACAAAGACAATAGTGAAAGTGAATAAGATTTTAGAATTCAATTTTGGAATTAAGAGAGGTGGATTTAAGAAAAAAGTGGAGGCGATCTCCGGCTACCTCAGTTGACCTTCTCACCACTTCTTCGCCTTCCTCCCCATCTGTGTGGATTTAATTTTTAACGGTTTCTTTTTCTTTCTGCAGTAATTACGTCGCTTCTTTCTGTTACTAATGTACTCACGTTTTTCAATTTCTAAACATTATTAGCAATAAAGAAAAGATAGATATTTAAGATTTAAAACAAAATCTGCAAAGAGAAATATAATAAAATTTAAATAATACATGTGACAGACGATGAGGGCTGCCATGTGACAGCATTTGGTGAGGAACATCCTCCTATTATAATATAAGATTAGTTTAATGCCCGCGTGTTAGGCGGTTCTTTAATTAAAAAAAGCAACATTTTCATTAAATAATATATTTGATAATTAAAAATATAAATATATACATAAATTCATTAAATATGAATTAATAAATTTTAAAGTGTATATTAGCAACCTTGCTTAAATCTTGGAATAAAATTATTGTGTCAAATATTAATAATTCCTTTTAATTTGAAGTTGAAACCTGAAAATTAAAACAAAATAAACCGATTAAGAAAATAAATTTTAAAAAAATGAAGCAACGTTTAAAAAAAAATTAATATATTAATTAATATGCATTAATAAAAAAAATAAAAGTAAATGAATTATAATATAAAATATCTTGTTACATAAAATAAATTAAGATATACATAAGAGCAATAATAAAATAAAATTAATCATTAAAGAATTAATAATTAAATATAACTCACATTAACATAAAATACATTTAGATTGAATAGTTTACTTATATTAAATTAAGTCAAAACAAAAATTAACTAAACAAAAATAAATGAAGTATATAATAAAGTTAAATAAGTAAAATATAAAATAATAAATATTAATTACGCATTTTATAACATTCACACATATTTTAAATAACTAAATAATAAGAAAATAATTATATTGTGACATGTCATCATTATCTATAAATCAAATTCATTATTTACTTTTTACAAAATTCTCATTTCTTAATTAGGCGACACATCATTGAAATCACAATAATGCGACACATAAGCAGTAGAAATTTCATATTAGTTGGTTGCAGAATGTTTTCAAAATTGAAGTAGATAAAATATTAGATATAAAATAAAGATTAATACAAATAAGCTAATGCTCAATAAAATAAATATTCAAGATATTTAAAAATTTATAGATTAACTTAGTTTCCAAGTAACATAAATATAATCTAAGATGTGCATGGTTCAAACTTTAGTTATTGCAATTTTTTTATTAAACTACATATTAAAATGCTACATGGATGCCACATATTACTACAAACCCATAAAAAAAACACATTAATACAACCTCTCATCCAACCAAATTAATCTCAAAATGACACATCATCTAAATTAACCACAAGATGACATATCATCACAAAAACTCTCTGTTGGGAGATGAATTTAATAAAGAAGTTTTGATTAGATCCCAAAACCCCTGAGTATGACATGTTCAGGATAATCTTGATAGTCCGAGTCAGGTTTCAGTATAGATTGTTCAGGAAGTTATCTGCACCATGTATAGTCAGCAGATATAGATCAGGTTAGATTATGAAGACACTGAAGACTCAGAAGTTACTAAAGACACTGAAGACACTGAAGACTCAGTAAGTTACTGAAGACACTGAAGACTCAGTAGTTACTGAAGACTCAGTAAGATACTGAATACTCAGTATAACCTGAATGTTAAGAGGCACTGAATAATATCTATCTGAATACTACAAAACTGAGAAAAATGCACATGTTCAGAAAAGTAGATATTGCCCAAAACATTCTAGTGCAGACAAAAGGAACTAAGTCTAAGTGTTGTTTAAGGTTGTCTCATTCAGAGAGATTGACCAAAAAGAGCCGTTTTGTTTGTCTACATTCAATGAAGACAATAACCAATCAGAGGAAGACAACACTGTACTTCACTGACACTGAAAGCGACAGGACCCTGAAATTTGTCAGTAGTACTAAGTTCCAGACTGCAAAAATTGGTGATTGGCTACATGGTTGCATATTTCCTAAAACATGCAAGGGAGTATTCAAACCCTAAAACTAGCCGTTCATCAAACACCAGAAGAGGAAACTCATGAAGCTATCTCTTCCAACGGATAGTTTTTCAAGAGTGACCTTGGTGAGAAGTTGCCTATAAATACTAGTGACCTTCAACATTGAGAGGTTACGAGAAATTTCAAAGCAACTCAAGAGCACATTCGTATTATTGCAAATTGAAGCACTCGAAAACCCTAGAATTTCCCAAGTGTTTCACATTGGAGAGAGCTCACTATTCTAAGCCTAGATTGATAGAAATATCCAAAGCTTAGAAGAGATATCATAGCGTTTGCATTTGTTCTTATTGTAAAGGATATCTCACACTAGTTGGAAACCAACCCAAAACCCAAACCCTTTGTTAAGGTAGTTTGTGTGTGATGTGTTGGTGAGTTAGAGTTGTAAAGAGTGAGTAAGCTAAAGTGAGTTAGTCAGAAAACTCTAGAGAAGAAGTTAGTAAGCTACTTGTGGTAGTCTGAACACTTGTGTGTGTTTGAGTTAGTAAGCTTCAGTGAGTCAGCCAGAAAACTCAAGGTAGAAAAGTGAGTAAGCTACAGTGAGTAAGCTTTAGGAAGTGGTTAAGGAATTTCTCTGAAGATCAGAGAGAGTGGACGTAGGAGCTTGAGTCTCTGAACCACTATAAATTGCTGTGTTATTTGCTTTCTGTACTGCATTATTATCTGTTGCATGTTTTTCACTGAAAGCATATTTCACTGATATTCAGTTGGAATCAATCCACTGAACTTGCATCAAATTGATCACAGCCTTAATCACTATTTCATTAAAGGAAGAAGATTTTCAGCAAAGCTAAAACGAGTATAAACTTAGGGCCAACCATTCCGCACACTTGAGTAGCTAGAACAGATAGTTACCAAACTGAACTAACTCTATTGAGTGCTCAGTAAGTTAATTATTCGATCCAAGCTCCTCAGGATCTCTGATAAATTCAAGATCAGTTGGGCTAATCTGAAGCTTCCGAAAGCAGCTCAGGATCATTGTCTCAGTAGACTTTGACTCAGGACAATCTGTGCTTCTCAGGGCAAAAATATAAGGACAACCTGACCCATCTGACCTCAGTGAAGAAAAAGTTTTAAAAATCACTGAACACGTGTATTCCCCCCCATACACGTGTAAGACTCGTTTGCACCGGGACCAACACTCTCTATTAGTATATAGAGAGATTATTCGGGTTTTGCTTCTCTGATAGAACCAACCCCTTTGCGGCAGGTTCCAAACCTCCGGTGAAACCATCTCTCAAAAATCCGGTGGCCCCGCGTATCTAGTCGAAACTTCAGCACGCTTCCCGTAATCCCACAGTTGCGTGTGACTTTCTGGCGAAACACCTGTTGCCCGTCGCTCTTGACAAGTTCTCTTGAATACGGACGGCGCCGTGCGTTCCTCTTCTCTGGGGGAATTTCATTGAGCGGTTGGAGTGCAATATTTGATTCTTTGAAAAGCTTCGAGGTTTTATCATCTGGGCTTAACAGAAAATAGGTATCCTGAGTGTTATAGAGCACATCAACAGCCATCGACGCCTCCACAAATAGATCTTCTTCTACATTTCCTTTAGTCTCACTGCTCATAGTCTTTTTCTTTCTCTTCGGTAGGTAAGCTTTTCCCTCCTCTCTTACCTTTTTTCTTGTTTGTTTTTATTACATCACCCATTTTCCTTTTAATTCCCTTCTCACCCTCTTCCTAAAATTTCAGTGACTTCGTGGGTGGTGAGAAAACAATTTCGGCGAGGCTTTTCCTTGAGTTAAACTGGCGATATCTTTGCCCTAATTTTCGGCTTCTTAGGTAAATTTCTTTTTAATCTTTCCCCTTTCTTCTTGTTGGCATATCTGGGGATGAATGTGGTAGTGAGGTTTTGGGTGAGTCAGAATCGGGAAATGGAGGTACAATCTTCTCTTTGTGTAGTTCCTCTTACACATGCACAAGAGTTTTTATTGACATCTGCGAATAACAATTTCGATCTGATAGATTCTCTTGAGAGTCTGATGAAAGATTTTACTGTTCTCCAAGATGCTCATGTTGAAGCTCAAGAGAAGAATAAAAGATTGAATGCTGAAATATTGAAATTGAGTGAATCAATCTGAGTCATCGTCTCAATTGATGGGATTGACTGATGAACTTGATGTTTTGAAATTTCAGCTCTCTGAGAAAGAGAATGTGATAAATGACCGGAATGGGAGGTTAGAGAAGCTAACTGAAGAAAATCAGCTATTCAAGTCTGAATTCAATGAACTCTTTGAGAAACATGAAACTCAATGAAAAGTGAAGATAGATTGCAGAAAATGATAGCAACACTGAATATGGTATCTAAAGCAATAGATGAAATTCAAAGCTATCAAAGACCTGCATCTGTAAAGGCTGAATTAGGTTATAATCCAGAATGTTTTTCATTGAGTCAAATTAATAATTCTTCAACAAGTGGTACTAAGAGAGAATTTTTATAAAACTTGTGGTTTGTGTTGATTATCTACCTGAAGATAAACCACAAGTTTTAGATAAGGGTAAGAAATCTATTGATTCAGTTAGGCCAGTTGTATAAAGTGAAAGGTCAAAACAATATGGAAAGACTATAAACAATGTACAATCAGCCAGCAATTTTCAGGCAAGTACTTCACTGCCTCAGGCCAGAAATACTCACTTGAAGAAATCTCCACTAATTCAGTAGATGAATTTACAACAGATAAACACTTAGCAGAGAAATTCTCAGCTGAAAAGACCAAGTTTTCGAAACACTCAGAGAAAAACCCAATCTAGAGGACCCAAACCACCACTTGTCTAACCCTAATCAACAAAAATTCAGACCTGCTGCACCAAGGTCAAAGCCCCTGAACCAAAGAAGAATTATAAGGCTCATGTTTATGCTAGGACCAACACTTGTACACTTCTTGCTTCTAAGACACCCAGAGAAGTCAACATGTATGTAGATGTTTATGGGAGACAAATAAGTCATTCTAAGGTCATTAGAATTGTGAGGAAGATTTGGATTACGAAAGGTACGACTAACTTGGTAGAACCCAACACTAAATGGGTACCTAAAGCCTGACTGCATTATCGAGGTGCGACAAAAATAAATACCCTCGTCTACTCTACTAACTTGTAGTAATGGTAAGCAAAGAGTCGATCCACAGGGAACATAGAATAATTATTATGTTAATTGTATGTAACGTTTACTCTATTAACTACAAGATTAATGTCTCTCAGTAGACAACAAGCTCTGTCTACCGGTTTTATCCCTTAATTATATTCAATTGAAACAAGTTCTTCAGTGATTCTTTTCAAATAAATAATCTAGATACGATCTAAATTTAATACATCAAAAGCATTAGGTATAAGGATAAAGGAAAAACAAATTCCCAAATACTGAAGCTCGATTTGAAAGAACCGGTTTAAATCACTCTAGCAAAATATTACTAGTTGTTACCAGTTGCCATAAATCTGTTACAATTACGGGTTACAAATTGATGAACTAGCTAACACACAATAATAATCCAACCTAGCCAAGTCTACCAATTGCATCTCTTCTTTGTACAAAATAATGATCATGATTTTTAACAACATTAGCAGTTTGAAGACATAAACTTCGAGACATGTGGAACCGCCGATAAAACATTGATTCCTTGTATGTTGGATTTTCAGCAAAATAATCATTAAATAGATTACGATTTGCGATTTCTGTTGGGGTTATACTGGAAAGTATGCTTTTACTTTGTATAACCAAACTGAATTTATGTCTTATTTACTAAAATTAAATTATTTTCACTGTTTCTTTAAATATGAATGAATGTTATATGTATTTACTGCATAACTGTTCAATTAATAGTACGTGTTACATTGTAGTTAATGTGGTGATACCAGATCACAGAAGATCACACTAACAGTTCCTTGTAAATAAGTACAAATTCACAATCTAGATGGAAATGAACAATCCATCGTGAAAGGTTGAAGTGTAAGGCTCAGATTGGCTTGTCTTGACCAAGAGATTACACTAGTGCATTATGATGCGCTGAATAAGACCTACAGTGAGGATAAATTCTTCAGTACTGAATGTAGGTTATTTCTTAATCTCTGTCCCTTAAATAGGATCGTTGTGTAATTGATAATTATTGCTTTGATTCATGTTGGGTAAAGAATCAATGTGATTCAATACTTTGTGTTTTGGGCAATATTATTATTTACATGACGATTGCTAAGATTTAATTCATAGAATCGTATGCAAGTACATCTTGCGTGATTTGTCCCCTTGGTGGGCTCAGAAGATTTATCATACCAAATCTTGCAAGTGGAATTAGTTTCCGGTATGGATAATAATGTTGAGTTGTGTTGGGAAATTTAGAGTTTTAATGAAAGTTTCAAAACACTTGTAATAAGACCAGTCAGACCTGTTAGCTGAAAGATGATCTAGATACCAGTTTAAGGTGACCAGTTGATAATGACTGTATAAAACAACTGATGTAGTAGATAGGTCACATATTGAGGGGGAACTCAATATGTATAGGTTAAGTCTTGAAGGAGATCAGAAAATCAGACGAATCAGAAGATCAGAAGATCAGACAAGTCAGATAGTCAGATAATCAGGCGAAGACAAGAAGCTGAAGAACAGAAGACCTGAAGATCATATGAATACTAGAAAAACAAGACCAGAAGACCTACATCAGAAGAATGAAGAAGAGTCTACTAGTTGTGCTAAGACAACTTGCATCAGAAGACTCAATCAGGTAGACTGATCAGTTTTATCTGATCGGGTCAGCTCATATCAGGTGACAACTGGAGGATCACCAGATCATATGAGTTAATCAGACAAGAAGAATATCAACCGTGGTTGGTAGAACAAGCACTGAATAAGTGTACTTGTTAACCAATGAGAATGAGACACGTATGCACGGAGCTGATTATGCGGGATTTGGTGTTGCACAGTCAAACGGCTAGAAAGGACTAACTTACATGCTTTCGGCCATGCCGTCCCTGAAGCACGTCACATCAAGCCTGCAAGCTACCTAAAATAGCCTGAAATTCAAATTTCTCTCCAACGACTCTTTGATTTCAAGGTCTATAAATATGGGATCAACCTTCATAGTAAGGTTACGGAAATTATTATCATGCTCAAGCTCAAGCAAGATTTCTGCATGAAGAACACAACTCAAGATTCATTCTAAGTGTTCATCCCATAAAGTTTCTTAGCATAGAATTCTTATCATTTAGCCTTAGGCTACTCATATACTAGGATAGAATTCCAGTTGGAACACAACAAATCTTATACCCAAACCAAAAAGTAAGTTAAGTTTGTTTAGCAAGATTTCAGACTAGGGTTTCTAGTTTCTGATTTCTGGGATTGGTTGAGTGAGAACTCTTGAAACATCTGTTGTACTGTGTTGGACTAATACATTAAACTAAGTCCAGTTGGTAGGGAAGAGTGAATGTAGGACAGGTTGTCCGAACCACTATAAAAATCTGGTGTGCCTTATTTGATTTACCCGCTTTACACTTTGCACACTACTTGTTAAAATATTACATGCATATTCTGAGTCTGGATCAGGTTTGCATCAAGCAACTGATCTGATCAGTTTGACACTTTGTCATCTGATTCAAAACTAATAACTTAGAATTCTGATTTAACAAACTAGTTTTTCACACGAGTAAAACTTAACTTCCGCACATCAGTTAAACTAATAGACCATAGAATCGATCGCCTCGAGCGATCGATAAGTTGGATATCGATCAAACCGATTCACCGCTCTGATCGGTACTTGTTATTCACACCTGATCTCACGAAAAAAGTTTTCAGAAGTCTATTCACCCCTCCCCTCTAGACTTCTGCCCTCACGAAAACCCGTTCGGGACCTACAACTTGTTCTTACTCCAAGGAAAAATATATTAATTAATATAAATATTTTCAGTGGCTTGAATTAATTAATGGATTAGATAATCTTAAACACGAAAAATAATAATCGGGAGCCATATTACAGTAATATGAGTTAAGATGGATAGTGAAATATTAATTTTATAGTGGAATAAATAAATATTAATGGGCTGAATAATATTGTGGCTCAATATTGATAATTCAGAGCCCATTGGAAGATCCAATCTTAATTCTCCTAAAGGCCCCTCAAGTAGCCCAATATAAAGTCCAATAACTGAAAAATGTGATTAAAATAAAAGAAATATTGTTGCTTTATTTTTCCATGTTTTTTCAAAAAAAAAAAAAAAAATAAGCATAAAAGAAAAGGAAAGATTTGCTTGATTTTTCTTGAAAAGATTTTATGGAAAAAGATAAGTATTCTTGGAATACAAGATTATCTCATAAATTCAAGAAAATCAAATCTTGATTCTTTATTCCTTAGTTTTTCGAAAATTTCCTATTTATATGGGAGGAGATTTTTGTGGAAAATTTAATTATGAGAAAGAGAATATATTGAATATATTCAAGATTACTTCTTGCACAAGAATTAAAGATCTTCCCATATTCAAATTTTGCAAAATTTTCGCCCCCTCCTTGGTTATAAATAGGGGATGATTTTTTCATCCCCAACACAGTTCCATGAGTTGGAAAAATTGAAAATCCACATAGGTGGTGCAACATATTTTTCTTTTTCCCTTTTGTTAGTTGTTCGTGAGCATCCTCCCACCGAATTATCGTACAAGGACGTGGGAATACTTGAGAAGGACTTTGGGTTTGTTCGTTGAACGGGTACTCATCTTCTCCGTGTTGATTCATCAAAAAGGTACGCCCGCGTAAATTCCTAGAAATTCCGCATGCGTAGGATTTACGTGATTATATTATGTGCATGATTGTTGTTGGAATTATTATTTGAATTAATATAGGATTAATTCATGCTAGTAATAATTGCAAGAATTAAATTTGTATTTAAATATCATTCCAAATAGATCCGGACAATTAATTCCCCAACAATTTCTCCACTGGCAGACGCACATTAAGCCAAGGGGGGGCAAGTGCCCCACCTGAACTTTAGGATATAATATATATTTCTATGTCAAAGTATATTAAGTTCTGGTTCTTGGCAGGATGGCAAGGAGGGTACTCTACTAACTATGAGATTGTGGGTTCGAAAGCCCATTTTTGCTATATATTTTATTTATCTTTTATGTTAGTCCCAAAAAAAACCCGATTTAAAACTCGTAAAATCTCAATGGGAGGTGACTTTAAAATTTTTCGAATGTGTTTTATGCAGATTTGCTAAAGTATATATGACAGTTAATATGAAAGCAAATAAGAACACATGTATTTTTATAGCGGTTCGGAGAACTCCTCCTACGTCCACTCTTCCCTTCATGGGGTACTTCCTTAATCCAAAGGAAACCTTAGTTTACGGTGTTAGGTACACCACCAACAGATATTTATGGAGCTCTCACTCAACGGGACTTATCTCACTCACGTGATCGCCTATAGATGTTTAATGAGTTCTCACTCTCGGGACTTATCTCCCTCACGGGATCGCCTATTAACTAACTCACTTAACCACTAATTCTCTCTCAAGAAAGGGTTTGAGTTTGATGTTATTTCCAACTAGGTGAGATTTACCCTTACATTGTTTTAACCTTTAAGCTAAGGTTGGAAAAATCTCTCTAAGCTTATGATATGACATTTTGTGCTTAGATATAATGTAGAATACTCTTGGGTAAATTTGGATATCTAATGATATGTGTTCTTGAATGGAGATGCTTGAATATTTGACTTTAATCTTCACTTGGCAGCATCCTCCATTATCTTCTTTTGAAGATAGTGCAATGTATTTATACTGTGGATTTGAATATTACTGTTGGAGAGTAAATTCAAATTCATACTAATAATCTTCCAGCTTTTCTTTGTCTGTTTGCACTGTTGCTTGCAGCTTTATGTCATATCCGTATATGTGTTGTCATCTTCTCATTTGGCCAGCTTTTTGTGTGTTCAGCTTGCTAAATCAGGTCAGCGCAGCACGACATCAGGTCAGCACGACATCAAGCCAGGTCAGCACGACATCAAGTCTAGAAACACAAGCTTTCTATACAACTTAGCTTGTGCTATCACAAGGTGTTTTTACCTAATAATCAAAACTAAAATTATCCCAACATTTGATTTTCTAACCAATGTAATGCTATATATTATATTTATCTTTTATTTTCTAACCAATGTAAGTGGAGTATTTTTATTTTTTTATTTTCAACCAATGTAAGTGGAATATATTTTGTTTATTTTTTGTATTTTCTAAGCAATATAAGTAGAGTATTTTTTTTACAATGTTATAAATTTTTATGTTTTATTTCATACATAATTATTTTTAACCATACATTTTACATAAATTGAGTATTTTTTTTTCTAACCAATGTAAGTGGAGTATATTATATTTATTTTCGTATTTTCTAAGCAATATAAGTAGAGTATTTTTTACAATGTTATGAACTTTTATATTGTATTTCATACACAACTACTTTTAACCACACATTTTACTTAAGTATATTAAATAGAAATAAAATAGGTCAATTATTGCTTAAGACCGTCTCATGGACTCATTTCAAAGTGTTAAAGAGTAATTCACAAACTATAATACCTCTCAATGTGAGACCTTTGTCATATAAGACCTACTTCATATTATAACAATTGAATTTGTACTTAAATTTGATGTTAATTGCAAATTTATTTTTATATATAAATTTTCCTTTTATTTTATTTCATATTAATTTTTTGCCCTGTCTGAGTTTAATTTCTGCGTCCGCCCCTGGATTTCTCGATCACGGTATGATCAACAATTGAGCCTCCACGAGATGGCTCGCCATTTGAATATATTAGCCACTCGTTAAGGAAATTATTATTGAACAAAGCTATCTCATAAAGATTTTGATTTGTTGAAGAAAATTGATTATGATGTGACCATACTCTTCAATATCATCATCAGAAGACGATATATAAGAAGACCTATTGAAATTGAAATTCATAGTATGAAAATAGTGAGGAAAACAAAATTCTTTGAATAAGTAAAAGTAAAGTTGAAAGATAAGAGTGAGGAAATTGAATTATAAAATGCAACAAATGGTAATTTTTTTATAACATCAAGTGTAAAAACACAATCCATGTGCATTCAACCATAGCAATTGATAGCCAATCCGGTCTTTTTAATTTTCACCGTAGATTTAATCTTAAAAGTAATGAGAGTGTAGAAAAGCACAATCTATGTGCATTCAATTGTAGTCATTGACAGTCAATCCAATCTTTTAATCTCCACCGTAGATTTAATCTGAAAAGTTGTGAGAGTGTAGAAAAACACAATCCATGTGCATTCAACCGTAGCCATTGATAGCCAATCTGGTCTTTTAATCTCCATTGTAGATTTAATCTTAAAAGTTGTGAGAGTTTAGAAAAGCATAATTCATGTGCATTCAACCGTAGCCATTGATAGCCAATCCGGTCTTTTAATCTCCACCGAAGATTTAATCTGAAAAGTTGTGAGAGTGTAGAAAAGCACAATCCATGTGCATTCAACCGTAGCCATTGACCGCCAATCCGGTCTTTAAATCTCCACCATAGATTTAATCTGAAAAGTTGTGAGACTAGAAAAGCACAATATATTTTATAAATACTCTTTGTAGTAATTATCTCATTTCAATTTCAATTTCAATTTCGTTTGTCATTTTTCTTTTCTAGCTTAACAAATTTACAATGACTGCATACCGATCTTCTTCTTATACTCCAGAGGAAGATATGCTCATTTGTGATGCCTATGTTCAAGTCTCTCAAGATCCAATTGTAGGAAAAAATCAAACTAGAAATAGATTATGGTCACATATAGAAGCCTACAATAATTCTACTCGATCAAATACCTTTGCCCTGTTTGTTTACAGTTTTGAGGGGATTTGAAATCCTGTAGAGGAGATTTTGAAGGATTTAGTATAAAGTAAAATGTGTATTTGTATTTTGTATAATGTTTGGGAGTGTGGACTTTATAGGATTTGATAAAGTAGAATTTTGAAAAGTAGATGATAAAAAGAATATTATATTGTAAAAAGTAATGTAGAAATGATTAGATGTTTATTTAATGATTGATGTGTTTGTATATTATATTATATAATGATAATAAAGTAAAAAAGGAGGAGAGAGAATATTGAGTTAAATATATAATAATAATTGGAAAGTGTGTGATAGATGATTGATAGTGTATTGAAAATTGTGTTTGAAAAAGGTAAAATATGTGTATTATAGGTATTATAGAGTAGAATTTTGAAGGATTTAAAATTCTATACCGAAATCCTGATAAACAAACGGGGATTTGGGATTTAAAATTCTGAAAATCACTTTCAAAGCTATAAACAAACAAGTCCTTAAATTGTATAGGAATTAGTTATGTTCAAGGCTCATGAAAATATAAGTTGTTTTTGTTGTGCATCTTCCTTTAGTAATTAATCTTTGATGCAAAAACTTTTTTTTAAAGTTAGTAGATATTTTCAATAAATAGCTAATAAGCATACGAAAATGAGAACCCATTGCATTTTGCCTTTCTTCATCGAATAATGCAAGTGAGGGGGACAAAAGTGAAACATAATATGGAAGAGAGCTTATTTGTCAATTTTTTAAGAATTTCATTATAGGACAAATTGCAAAAACATGACTTATCTTTGTCACTTATTGCACTTTAAGGACTTAATTTTAAATTTTTGCAGTGCAAGTACCAAATTATCAATTTGTTGTAAAAAACTGACCCGGGCAATTTAAAAAAAAAAGAATTTTTTTGTCAACCCTAAATAAAAAAAATCAAAGTTTTACGATAATAAAATTATGCCGTTCTCAACTTTTGTGTTCTTTTTTCAAATTCACTCCTTTACATTTATGGTTATGGGTGGAAAATTAAAGAAATTTTTGGTATACAACACTTATCGAACCGAAAAATACCAAAAATATCAATTTTTTCAATATACCGCAAACTGTGGTACATTATGGTAGTATCCATATTCTAAAAGTTTGATATTTTGATAAACCAAAAAATTCGATATTTCGTTAAAAAAATTATTATGTATACCGATATTTCGGTATGAAATAATATATCAAAATTTTGATATGGGACGGTATCTATCGATACCATTCAAAAATTCCATATACCGAAATTTTTGGTAAGGTAGGTAAATATATTTTATTTACTAAAATTTTCAGTATGCCTAAGTTTAGTATACAGAAAATTTTGTTACGGTATCTGTATGTATTTTAAAATATCAAAAAATTCGGTATGGTGTATGATATGCATCATTGTTTTCGATATGGTACATTATGTCACCCCTATTCATGGTCAAATGGGTTGGAAAATATAAGGTCCGATAATGCGAGAGGTCTCGACAATGAAATTCCAGAATATGATGAGTATTTATTCTCGTTCCAAGTTGATTAAAGTATGTGATTAGTTTATCATTTCAGGTGAGAAGATGCCCATAAGTGAGAAGTAGCTCACCCCCCCACCCCCACCCCCACTGTTGGGATAACATATGCCAGGATCTATCGGGATGACCTCATAAACACAAATTTAAATTAACAATTATTACTAGTATGAATTTAACCTAAGTGAATTCAAATAATAATTAATCCAACAATGACATGCAAATAATATTTCACGTAAAAGATCCTAGCATGCAGAATTTCTGGGAGTTTACGTAAACGTACCCGTTGGAGAGACAACCGTTGAGACGGACAGGATCAAGTAACTGGGCTACCAACCAAAAATCCTTCTCAAGTATTCCCAAGTCCTTGTTCAATAACCCGGTGGAAGGTTCTCCAATGAACAATTTATAAAACAAAGGAAAAATAAATAATTGTTGCACCACCTTTGTGAATTTCTAATTTTTCCAACTCATGGAATTGTGTTGGGGATGAAAAAATCATCCTCTATTTATAATGTAGAGGGGGGGAGGGGGGGGGACGAAAATTAGGCTCAAAATAGGGTTAGGAAAGATGTTTTCTTTATCTCCAAAAAATCTTGAATATATCTCATATATTCTTCTTTCCATGTGTATTTTTCCACAAAAATTTCACACCCTATTTCATGCCATATTTTCGAAAATAATAGGAGATCCCCAAGATTGGATCTTTCTTGAATTTATGAGATATTCTTGTATTCCAAGAATACATACCTTATAAAATCTTTTCAAGAAAATCAAGAAAATCTTTCTTCCTATTATTACTCTATAATTTTCGAAAATGACATATTAAAGAGGCCAAGTGGGAGATTTCTTGAATTTATGAGATAATCTTGTATTCCAAGAATACTTTATCTCCTTTCCATAAAATCTTTTCAAGAAAATCCTTCTCCCTCTTTTCATTAATAAATTCAAAAATTTTAAGGAAAAATAAAGCAACAAATATTTAATTTATTTTAAGCACCTTTTATTTAATGAACTTTAATTGGGCTACTTGGGGAGCCTTTAGGAGAATTAGGATGGGCCTCCCAATGGGCTACTGAATTCCAAAATTGAGCCACAATATAAATGCCCAAGATATAGGGTATCGAAGTCGCAATGATTCTCTTCCCATTTATAAGTCAAAGCAATAACTACTAATCGCACACAATCCTTATTAAGTGACAGAGATTAAGAAATCAACAACCACTGAGGTCTAACTCTTCATCCCATAAGTCAGTGCGAATGAGTTTATCCTCTCTGTAGGTCCGCTTCAGTGCATCGAATGCACTAGTGTAATCTCTTGGTCAAGACAAGCCAATCTGAGCCTTACACATCAACTTCTATCAATAGATTGTTCGGATCTATCTAAGTTGGGAAACGCGCATTTGTTTACAAGGGACCGTTAACGTGATCTTCTGTGATCTGATATCACCACGTTGACTACAATGTAACACGTGCTATTATATGAACGGTTTGTAATAAATATATATAACATTCAATCATATTTAAAGCAACAGTGATAAATAATTTATTTCAGTAAATAAGTGTTTAATACATAGGTTATACAAAGTAAAATCATATTTTCACGTATAACCTCAACACCAACCCCCACCCCTTTTAATACCATTTCAGGTTTCGACTTCGAGGGCCAGAGCAGCAGTAGGGATGACACGGAGTTTCTCTTAACAACAATAATATTGATGCATATATATACACACTTATATAGAACTCCTCTAATATAAATGTTTCACTTTTAAGTTTGGCGAATTTATTCTTATGCCAACAAACTCTTTAAAAAGTTGCTCGATGATTAAAATGTATGCTATCTTCTAATCGACTGATTATTAATATTATGTCACAACCTAATTTTAATAAAATGTCCCACACTACTCATAAATTTATAAATTGTTATTAACTGTAAAAACTTTTATCTTTTACTCGTTGCATTACTTTAAAAAGATTTTTTTTAATTAGAGTTATTAGCTACTAAGTGACAACTCGTATTTAGAATGTTAAAGCAAGAAAGACCTCATTCTATATTCGGGGCATTACACAATACGCCCATACCCGCTTCATTTTAACATATGGTTGAAAATTTATGGATACTTTGCAGGTCGAATCTAGTTAAATAGGTTTTTCAAAAAGTCCGCGCTAAATCAAATCCGAAAAACTTGCTCCTTAATTTGTGTTACTTATAATGACATACATGTTTTATTGTATGAACAAGTATGTGTTACTGTAATACATACTTGTCTTTTTAGTATGTACATTTGTTTTTATAATAACACATGTAAGGTATTGAAAATTTTGTTATTATATACATACAAATGTGTTACTGTTTGAACAAAACCACACTCCCTATATTGCATACACCTCCCCATCTATTTTTTTATATGCTCCTCCTTCTGATTTGTAACCAACTATCTTGAGAAAATGTTCAAACCACCAGATTACACCATTGAATTAGTAAAAATATCATTTTTCCATCATCATGTAATAACACATTGTTGATGTTGTTTTTAATGTGATAATTAATGTGTGAAAACATCAATAATATCGTCCTTTCTTTCACAATCAACATCTTGTCTTTCTATATGTTATTTCTCTTGTTATGTTTTGAAGGATAATATTGTTAGTGTTAGTGTTCTAGAGACAATCCATTGTAAGGACATAATGCTAAGATAATATTCAGTATTGGTTTAATATTATTGTTTATTTAATATTAAATGTATGACATTACACTTATTAGAATATTATGTTTGATTGTTTGCATTTGTTCTTATCTGTGTTCCCATGAGTCATTGCTGTCATTGAGTGTGTGAGAACTAAGATGACCTAAGCATAATTCTCAAATAGTCCCGATCAAGGATCATCAAGAATGGGGATATTGATGATGCAATTGAGATTGGTGTGCGATCTGCATCATACTCTTAGAGAGTGTAGTAAGATCTCACTTACTACGAGATACTGGGTATCTCATGATGGATGCACAAATACCTTAGAGGGTATTGGTATACCCATCCGAGAAACCGTTTGATGTAGTTCCACTATATGTGTCTACGTGTGTCTCGGTTAGTGGTAGCGATGTGATATTCCTTTCACTTGAGGTCAATACGCACGACATGTGTGGAGTGATGAACTTTGACCATGACCGACGCTTGCACCCTTCCATGGGTAGATATGGCTTGGATTGGGTTCATCACGAAGTGCATGTGCGTGGTAGTTGAGCCAAGAATAGGATTCATTCCTCAAAGTGGATTTAGAGAGAATACTCATCTTCTCATCATAATTGATCAAAGTCATTGGCTAATGCACGTCAACTTGGACTTTGTGGCCAACTGTGACATAAGTGATCAATTAGTGATTGAAGATAATATGATTAAGTTATTTGAATAGACACTTCATCATGTTCAAGACTAATCGAGTATTCGTGAATGAAAGGAGAAAATCGTAATAGACCATGTTTCAGTTACAGGTAGTTGCAAGCTTCTCGCAACGTACCTCATATATTGAGAATGTCTGATTTATTGTCTAGGGTTCAATTAAGACCTTTAGTTTGACTAATCACTCGATATATGAAGGCCTATGGGTCACACAACAAGTAGTTCCCTTTTACGGATTATAGTTGGTTGATTAAATGTTAAATTGGATTTAATATTTAATTATGGAGAATTAATAATAGATTAATTTGGAATTAATTATTATTAATATTTAATTAAATAGGATTCCCAATAATACTATATGGAATATTATTATAGGATTTAATATATATGGAATCAAATCCGTAGAGATTTTATATGTGGGAAATAAATCTAAGAGATTTATTTTATAAGATTAGGGATTTTATTTCCTAATCAGGTTAGCTTAAGATTTAAGTTGGACCTCTCCTATATATATGAGCTCTTGGGAATTTATAAGATAAGTGTTCATATTTTCTCCATAAAATCTGGAGTTAGAATTTTCCTAGAAAATTCGTCTCGGGATTCAACGATGGCAAATCTGTGCAAGTCCGTGAACGGGGATTACGTGTATAACATAGCTGAGAAATCTACTCTCGAATTACTGTAAGATTTCTTTTTATGTTTATGCGTAATCATTTATGCAATTATAAGTTCGTTGTTGGTGAACTGTTTAATTCCGCTGCGTATGTATTACGTGTTTACGTGCCTTTATAATCTAACAGTGGTATCAGAACGTCATACTCTTGTTTTTAATTGCATAAAATTGGTTTTTAAATTATTTTTTTTTAAAAAAAACCATAGGGGCACGGTTTTGTTGGACAAACCGCACCCCTCTCTCTCTTTTATTTGGTTCCGCTCGCCTGTTCCCCTTTTATCGTCTTCCCCAAATTAGGGTTTCCCCTCTGGGATTCCGCCGCTGTATGTCCCTCACCCCACGGCCGGCGGCGCTACGCCGCATCGCTGAAGGCCGGCGCTGGGTGCCGCGCCTCGCGATGTGTGTGGGAGCCCGTGGAGTGGCCCGCGGCATCGCCCCGTAGCGAATTCATCTTCGAGACGCCTTCCTTATTTTCGTATCTATTCATGGTGGTGCGCCCTTCTATTCAGCTCATTTCGCGGCGCCGATTCGTCCCGATTTTGAGGTGCCGATGCTTGGGTATTTTCGAGGCTTGACCAGTGTGTCCGTCTCGATGCGTTTCAAGGCGGCGCACCACCGGAATCGAGACGAACCAGTGGCGGCACGCCGCCAACTCGATCATCTTCCTCGCTGTCGCTCTGGTTTCGAACCAGTTCGATTAAGGGGCCGCAGCTCCGTGCGCGCCCCTTCTGCTTCGCTCTCGTTCATGGTGGCGAGTCGCCCGCACAAGATGTGCAGCGGTGGTGACTCGCGCTTGTTCGATTGGCTGTGCTCGTCGCGTCGCTTCGCCTGTTTCCGTCGCCCCTGTTCTTCGAACTGAATCTGGACTGTTTTTTTTTTCATTTTGGTTCTTGTTCGATTAATTGGGACTAATTAATTAGATTAATTTGTTGATGAACGATGATGATGAAATGAATTAATCTGAAATTTGGGTATTTGGGTGTTCAATTTTTCAGATTGGATCTGAATTGGAAAGGTTGATGATGTAGGAGGAGTGTTTTGCAAATTCGATTTGAGACAGGCCTTCCCGTGCAATTTTAAAAATTGCACCTGAGCCCTCGGGAATAAAATAAATTTAAATTTAAATTTTGGTAATTTTATTAAGTTTAATTCTAAAATTAAATATTGGTTGGACCAAGAACGGTTAATTGGATTAATTGTAATTTTAATAATCTTAAAATTGAGTTTTAAAATTGAACTTAAAATTCATTTTAAAAGGATTTATTAAAATTCACTGTTAACTTGTTTACTCGTTTAAATTAGTTAACGTGTTTTATAAATCAATTTTTTATAACCTTTGTTTGGGTATCCAGCGGTGGCCAATATTTGTCATTTGTATTAAATCTTTGATAAGACGGCATCCAAATATTTGTTGGTCCGTATATGTCATGTTTGGGTAGATGGCACCCAGTAATTGCTCAAATGTGACGTAGATATCATGATGGATCTCGATTAAGCAATTAATACACCGCCTTTAAAAATGTTCCTCACTAAAAAATGGTTTTCTCATTAATTTGATAAGATGTCTTCCATCAAAGTTAAAAGAAAACCAAAAATTTACCCATCCGATTTTAAATGATTTAAGGCCCTCGCTTTTTGCTCCTGGATCTACATCTAATCTGGGACTTTTATAGGGACGTGTAATGTCACCACTTGATGGTTGTAAACCAACTTAATTTTTGTTTCGCAAATTCATGAAGAACAAAAGTTAAGGGACATCGGTCGAACTAGGTTAAACAAACTAGGAATTGTTTTTGCAATTGGTTTGGAGACCTCCAGGTTATCTTTATTGTGATGATCAACCCTCACCGAGATTATGATAGTAGTAATGTGGATCTGAAATTAATTATAATTTATATTTGATATAAATTAAATGCTTTTCCCATGATGTCGTTAAGTATGTAAAAATAATGGAAACAAAATAAATTTAAAAAATAGTATTTATTTTGATTGTTGAATATTGATCATAGGAATTATGTGTTTAATTCCCCGCTTTATTTTATTTCTGCAGGATTATTGAAATGAATAACTTTGTCATTGAGAAACATTTTGAAACGAACAAATTGGTTGGGCCAAAACTTTCTCTCGCAATCAAACGCGTTTGTTTGGTGCTCAAGCAAAAAATATTAGACGTATTGGACATCGTAATCCTCGCTACTACCGGAGGCTGGTCTTGAAGAAGTTGATCGTTTGATCGCGGCCGCCAGCTCGGAAGAAGCATCAAGATGATGCTTCCTGGGCTCGATGTGTTATGCTACTCGGGATGACTCCCGAATTCGAACTTCCCCACCAAAGCAACATGAGAAGATGCTTCCTTTCGAGATGATCAAGCACCGAAGGATCTTTTTGATTCTTAATCTCGTTAAAGATTTATGAAGTGATGAGAGATCCGCTCGACGCTTTAAAATTTTATTAATCTTAAAATTGCAGTTTTCTGATGGAGGGAAGGTTTCTCCTCATGTGTTGAAGATGATTGGGTTGATCGAGAAACTTGATTGTCTGGGCATTGAACTCAAGACCAATGTTGTTGTTTACGCCATTCTTCAGTCGCTTCCCGATTCATATTCGAGTTTCGTGGTAAACTTTATTATGAATAAGATGAAATCGACTATGCCCGAGCTGCATAACATGCTAAAGACCGTTGAGTCTTCCACTGCTAAGGAGAAACCCATGCTCATGGTGAGTGCCTCTACTTCTTCTACTCCGAAAGGAAAGAAGAAGCGAAGGGACAAGGCAAAGAAAGGATCCAAGCCAAGCTTCCTTAAGCCCAAATGTGGAATTCAAAAGAAGAGAGAGATTGAATATGACGACGATGCCTCCACCGCAAGCGAAGGGGGCATTGGAAGAAGGATCGGCTAAGGTTCTAAGAATGAAAAAGAAGACACAAGGTGTCTCAGCCTCTGGAACATGTATGTTTGTTATTGAGATAAACATGTCCACAAATGATACTAACTGCGGGGTATTAGATACCGGTTGTGGCTCACACATTTGTATAAATGTGCAGGGTCTCAAGGATAGCAAGGTAGTTAGGCCGGGTGAAGTCGCTTTACACGTTGGGAATGAAGCAAGAGTTGCTGCTGACCGTGTTGGCGTTTACATTTTAGATTTACCCTCTGGTTTTAGACTTGAACTAAATAATTGTTATTTTGTTCCTTCTATTACCCGCAACATTATTTTTATTCCGATGTAGGATTTTGAAGGTTTTTCCTTCCATTTTGCAAACAATAATTGTTATTTTTCACTTAATGGTGATGTGTATGGAAATGCTCCTTTATCTAATGGTTTATATTTGTTCCATTGTGGATATAATGTTCTTAATATACAAAATAAAAGACTTAAACTTAGTAATCATGAAAACCCGACTTACTTGTGGCATTGTAGACTTGGTCATGCAAATGAGAAAAGAACTGCATGGTTGAGAAAGTTAGACTACTTAACCCCGTTCGACTTTGAGACTTATGGAAATTGCGAATCTTGTCTTAAGGGCAAAATGATCAACAAACCCTTTTCTGGGAAAGGGGTTCGTGCCAAAAAAGTCCTAGAGTTGATCCACAGTGACGTTTGTGGACCATTTCCCACCCTAGCTAGGTGTCACTGCGGCTACTTCATAACTTTTACTGACGACTTGTCTAGGTTCGGGTATGTGTATCTAATGAAACACAAATACGAATCTTTTGAGAAATTCAAAGAGTATAAAGCTGAAGTAGAGAAGCATCTTGGTAAGAGTATTAAAACTCTTCAATCAGATCGAGGAGGACAATATCTTAGCCATGAATTCATCGATTATCTAGTTGCATGGAATCCAATCACAATGGACTCCTCCCGACACACCCCAAATGAATGGAGTGCCCGAGAGGAGAAACTGAACCTTATTAGACATGGTAAGGTCCATGATGAGTTTTTTCTCTCTCCCAACTTTCTTATAGGGATACGCGATTCAAACTTCAATCTACATTCTGAATATGATTCCATCCAAATCAGTTGAGCATACACCATACAAGCTATGGCATTGCAAGAAGCCAAATTTCTCTCACATAAGGACGTGGGTTGCCCCGCGTTTGTGAAGAAAATGCTCACTGATAAGTTGGAATCGAAAGGTGAAAAGGGTTACTTTGTGGGATATTCTAAGGAAACTAGAGGATATTATTTCTATCTCCTTGAGAAACAAACAATGATTGTTTCTAGGCAGGCCAAATTCCTTGAAGAAGATTACGTCTTCAAGGAACAAGGCCGTAAGACGATAGAACTTGAAGAAATTCAAGAACCACAAATTAACAAAGAGACTGATGTCTTGTTAAAGCAACATGACAAAGAATCAATGGGAGCATTTAGCATCTCACATGGTGGAAGTTTATCACTAAGTGATCCTCTTTCAGCCAGTGGGAGCGTAATTGGAGTTGTATTGCCAGAGCAACGAACTCCAAGTAGGCTGAATGAGAACAACATAGTTCAAACTCCCGCTCAAGAGGTATCCAGAAGTGTTGCTCTTGAGGCCTCCCTGGTCAACGATGAAATCGCTGCACCACAAAATTTTCACGATCTGAATGCGCAGCTTGAACAATCACAACTCCGTAAGTCCACTAGGGTTCGTAATCCACCAACTAGATATTATGGTTTCCTCGTGGAGGAACATGTTGACGTGGAGATCCCGGATAAATATGATCCTAGAACTTACACTGAGGCAACATTAGATGTTGACTCAAAGAAGTGACATGAAGCCATGAAATCCGAGATGGACTTGATGTACACCAATTAAGTCTGGGACTTGGTTGAGTTGCTGAAAAAGGGTTAGACCCATAGGTTGTAAATGGGTCTTCAAAGGTAAGACTGATGCAATGGCAAAGTATAAACCTACAAGGTTAGGTTGGTGCCGAAAGGTTATAGTCAACGCGAAGGCATTGACTATGACGAGACTTTCTCACCAGTTGCTAAGATCAAGTCCATTCGAATTTTACTTGCGGTAGCAGCACACCTTGATTATGAGATTTGGCAGATGGACGTCAAAACAACTTTCCTCAATGGCAACATTGATAAGGAAGTGTTTATGACTCAACCGGAGGGTTTTATATCAAAACTAAAATCTACTCTTGTGTGCAAGCTTAAACGATCCATTTATGGATTGAAGCAAACTTCTAGGAGTTGGAATATCCGATTTGATGCGACTGTCAAATCATTTGACTTCATCAGAAATTCGGAAGATCCATGCGTCTATCGGAAATGCAATGGGAAGAATATTGTCTTCATAGTAGTGTATGTCGATGACATACTGATTATAAGAAACAATATCCCACTCATGCAGTCCGTGAAAGAATGGTTGTCAAAGACCTTCATGATGAAGCCTGCTACATCTTAGGGATCAAGATCCATAGGGATAAATCCAAGAAGATGTTGGAGCTGTCACAGTCCACCTACGTAGACAAGGTGTAGAAGTGATTTGCGATGGAGAACTCTAAGAGAGGTTCTCTACCGTCATGTCATGGGATAAAGCTGTCTAAGAAGGATTGTCCTTCCACAGACGCTGATATCTAACACATGAAGGATATACCATATGAATCTACAATTGGGTCCATCATGTACGCCATAACTTGCACTAGGCCAGACGTGGCCTTCACTGTCAGCACCACCGGTAGATACCAACAGAATCCGGGTGAACCTCACTGGATTGCTGTCAAGAACATTCTTAAGTACCTCAGATGTACTAAAGATTGCTTCCTGGTCTACGGAGGACAACCAGAGCTAGTTGCCACTGGCTATGCTGACGCAAGTTTCCAATCTGACTGTTATGATTACAAATCTCAGTCAGGCTATGTGTTCACTCTCAATGGTGGGGCGGTTAGTTGGAATAGTTCCAAACAAGAAACTACTGCGGACTCAACAATCTAAGCTGAGTACATTGTTGAGGCAGAAGCTGCCAAAGAAGTTGTCTGGATAAAACAGTTCTTAAGTGAATTAGGGGTAGTTCCGAGTGCCAACAGTCCAATAAAGTTGTATTGTGACAACACTGGTGCGGTTGCGCAAGCTAAGGAACCGAGATCCATTAATAGAAACAAGCATGTACCAAGGCGTTATCACTTGATAAGAGAGATAATCGCTAGAGGAGAGATATAGTTAGAGCGTGTCCCCACAGAAGATAACTTGGCTGATCCTTTCACCAAAACTTTGAGTGTTCATGTACACACTAGACATTTCAATGGTCTAGGGGTTAGACATGTAGGCGATTGACTCTAGTTCAAGTGGGAGATTGTTAGTGTTAGTGTCCTAGAGACAATCCATTGTAAGGACATAATGCTAAGATAATATTCAGTATTGGTTTAATATTATTGTTTATTTAATATTAAATGTATGTCATTACACTTATTAAAATATTATATTTGATTATTTGCATTTGTTCTTATCTGTATTCCCATGAGTCATTGTTGTCATTGAGTGTGTGAGAACTCAGATGACCTAAGCATGATTCTCAAATAGCCCCGATCAAGGATCATCAAGAATGGTATATTGATGATTCAATTGAGATTGATGTGCGATATGCATCATACTCTTAGAGAGTGTAGTAAGATCTCATTAACTACGAGATATTGGATATCTCATGATGGATGCACAAATACCTTAGAGGGTATTGGTATACCCATCCGAGAAACCGTTTGATGTAGTTCCACTATATGTGTCTATGTGTGTCTCGGTTAGTGGGAGCGATGTGATACTCCTTTCACTTGAGGTCAATACGCACGACATGTGTGGAGTGATGAACTTTGACCATGACCGACGCTTGCACCCTTCCATGGGTAGATATGGCTTGGATTGGGTTCATCACGAAGTGCATGTGCGTGGTAGTTGAGCCAAGAATAGGATTCATTCATCAAAGTAGATTTAGAGAGAATACTCATCTTCTCATCATAATTGAATCAAAGTCATTGGCCAATGCAAGTCAACTTGGACTTTGTGGTCAAGTGTGACATAAGTGATCAATTAGTGATTGGAGATAATATGATTAAGTTATTTGAATAGACACTTCATCATGTTCAAGACTAATTGAGTATTCGTGAATGAAAGGAGGAAATCGTAATAGCCCATGTTTAGGTTACATGTAGTTGCACGTTTCTCGCAACGTACCTCATATATTGAGAATGTCTGATTTATTGTCTAGGGTTCAATTAAGACCATTAATTTGACTAATCGCTCGATATATGAGGGTCTATGAGTCACACAACAAGTAGTTCCCTTTTACGGATTATAGTTGGTTGATTAAATGTTAAATTTGATTTAATATTTAATTATGGAGAATTAATA
The DNA here is from genome assembly GCA_037126765.1 of Stenogyne calaminthoides. Classification (NCBI taxonomy): domain Eukaryota; kingdom Viridiplantae; phylum Streptophyta; class Magnoliopsida; order Lamiales; family Lamiaceae; genus Stenogyne; species Stenogyne calaminthoides. Next base: position 27,584,708 of record JBBCBC010000005.1, on the reverse strand, counting down.
ATAGATTAATTTGGAATTAATTATTATTCATGTTTAATTAAATTGGATTTAATTAAATAGAATTCCCAATAATAATATATGGAATATTATTATAGGATTTAACATATATGGAATCAAATCCATAGAGATTTGATATACATGGGAATTAAATTCGTAGAGATTTTATATGTGGGAAATAAATCTAAGAGATTTATTTTATAAGATTAGGGATTCTATTTCCTAATCAGGTTAGCTTAAGATTTAAGTTGGGCCTCTCATATATATATGAACTCTTGGAAATTCATAAGATAAGTGTTCATATATATAGGAGAGGCCCAACTTAAATCTTAAGCTAACCTGATTAGGAAATAAAATCCCTAATCTTATAAAATAAATCTAAGTGTTCATATTTTCTCCATAAAATCTAGAGTTAGAATTTTCCTAGCAAATTCGTCTCGGGATTCAACGCTGACAAATCTGTGCAAGTCTGTGAACGGGGATTACGTGGATACCATAGTTGAGAAATCTGCTCTCGAATTTTCTTGTTATGTTTATTCGTAATCATTTATGCAATTATATGTTCGTTGTTGGTTAACTGTTTAATTTCACTGCGCATGTATTACGTGTTTATGTGCCTCTATAGTCCAACAAATATGTAGAGAATATTCTAGAAAAATATTGGATAATGGAAAACAGTTTGTTTAATAGTGGAAGGAAATTAAAAGCATGTGGGAAGTTGCTGACCATGTTTAAAGGAAGTTACATAATGGATAATGAATCCTATTTTATAGGATATATGGAGACTACCACTTAGGACGAGCAATAATGAAATATTTCGCACTTATGGTGCCTCATTGTTTAAAAGAAACTTATGACTTTTGTGTGTTTATTAAGTCTACAGGTTTTTCTGTTGAGATCTTGGATGTTGTCCAAAATATCGTTCAACATTTCAAACAACATTAGAGTTCGTTTTTTCTCCTAACACTAACTTCGAATATTTTATGTTGTTCACATATTAAACAAGAATGAGAGTTGTGGAGAACATGGGTAGTTATCGAGTTCATGGAGTTAGTGGGAGATGATTTCCTAGTGTAGGTCCCGAATGGGTTTTGTGAGGGCAGAAGTCTAGAGGGGAGGGGTGAATAGACTTAAAAAACTTTTTTGTCAGATCGGTGTGATGGCAAGTAGCTTTGATCAGAGAGCGAGTGGATCGGTTTGGGTGATAACCAACTTACTAATCGCTGAAAGGCGGTCGATTCGAACTATCGGTTTAACCGATGTGTCGTGCGAAGCTTAAGTTTTACCCGTGAAAAACCGGTTTTTATAAATCGATTCCAAAGTTAGTGTTTTAACCACTGATCAAGTGTCAAGCTTGATCGGATCGTAAGCTTGGTGCTAGGCGATCTCAACTTAGAATATGTATGCGCTTTTAAAGGTTGTGTGCAATTGTGTAGACAAGTTAATCAAAGCGGTAAAGGCACACAAGATTTATAGTGGTTCGCACAAACCAGATCCCCACGTCCCCGCTTCTTCCCTATCACAAGGGGCACCAACTTAACCAACTGAACTTAGTTTTATGTGTTAGTTCAACACAAGACAATCGACAGATATTTAAGGAGTTCTCACTCAACCGATCCTGCAAATCGTAACTAGAAACCCTAATGCGAAATCTTGCTAAACAACTTAACCTAACTTGGGTTTGGATAAGATTGTTTTGGTTCCAACTATGAAATCTTTTCTAGTGTTTAAGGTAGCTTCATCGGTAGATGAAAAGATTTCTATGCTAAGAACTTATGGGATGAACACTTAATAAAATAATCTTCTTGATCGTGTTCTTCGTGCGAAATCGATAATTGCTTGAGCTTCTTGATTGTTCGGTGTTTCCATGTCTTCACTCAAGTGTGATCCCATATTTATAGACTTTGAAATCAAAGAGCCGTTGGAGAGCAATTTGAATTTCGTGCTATATTAGGTAGTTTTGCGGATTGATGTGGCGTCTTGAGAAATCGACATGGCCGAAAAGCGTGAACTTGTATTTTATAGCCGTTAGAGAGAGAGCAAAGATCAAATCCCTTAATTGTCGGCTCCGATCATACGTGTCTTGTTCTTATTGGTTAACGAGGCGCACTTTTCGGTGTTGTTCTTCCAACTAAGGTTGACATTCTTCTTGTTCGGATCATCGACGATGATTAGGTGAAACATCGGTTTTTCACGGTGGTGATGACCGATCAAAAGGTGATCGATCTACGATGGAGTCTTTTGGTGCCGTTGACTTAGCTTCAACTAACGGACTACCGATGTAGGTCTTCCGGTCCGATCTTCCGAAGTCATCCGATCTTCAAGTATTCGAGTTTGAGCTTTATGACTTCACCGAGATATCCGACTAGATCGATCGATCGATCTTCCGTTTCTTCTCTAGCATTCGGCCCGTCAATATCACCGCTCTTTGGATCTTCAGGTCGACTTATACATATTGAGGTTCCTCAATATGTGACCTATCTATTACATCGGTTGTTCTATCACAAGAATTATCAACCGGTATTCTATAGACTGTAATATAAACATCATCGACCAATGTGTCCGACCGGTCCTATTACATGTGTTTCTGGAACTTTTATCAAAACTATAAATTTCCCAACACCTAGGCTGTCCAAACTGCCTAGTGGATAGAAAATGCAGTTGAATTTTATGGTCTATATATACACAACACATGGAACATCAAAACTTGAGATAGAGAGACACATCATTTTTCTTCTCCACTTGGAGCAAGATCAATATTCCAATTCATCTTCTCCAAATTTCATAGAGTAGTATCCAAGACACAACCTTGAGTGTTTAGTTTATTTTGAAGTGTGAGGGTCGATGTTATTTCATTTGTACTAGTCGAATGTATTCCAACATTCCCATAAGTATTATTTTTGTATAAGTAACGTGTATGTTAGGTTGAATAAGATCACTAGTCATACGTGTGAAAGGATTGTTTAGGGAAGTGTGTTATACCTTTTGGTGTTTTGTAAAAGGTCCTTATTTGTGTCACTACTCGTTATAGTGAAGTTTTAAGCCATGAGACTCGTATAGTTTGATTAAGACTATACACATTTTTGAAATCCTTTGCAAAGCGTTTTTAAGACTTCCGTTATTTCTATGTTGTTGTTTATGTTGCATAAAATTTTTAAAAACACTATGAAAATCTCATACCCACACTTTCTGTTGGCACCAGAGCCATAAACTTGATACACTAAGTTAAAGGTCCTGTGTTTTTAAGTGTGTTGTTTTTGCAATGGATTTTACATTTATTCCTTCTGTACGTACTCATATTCTTAATGAATAATCTATACTTTGTCTAGAAGGTCTACATCATCTTGATCTACTCATGAAGTAATTTAATTCTTTCTTGAAAAGAAATATGAAGAAATCAAAGGGAAACATTCAACAAAACAGTCAGATCTATAACGCTTCTCAAATGCAAAAGAAGATGAACCTGAATGTCACCCTGAATGAAGTTCGTTCTCATGATTCTGAAATTTTTAACACTGATGTTATGCCATATGTTGCATCCACATCTAAGCCCACATATGTCAACTATCCATCTTTTTTTGATACTAGTCTGAACTATTTTAATGAATCTATTCTTGAGACAGGTCTTTCAAGTGAAAATCATAACTTTGATATATTCAACATGGATAGAAAAGAATTGGAAACAACCTATGAAGATTTGTTGCAGAAGGAAATCACAAAGTATAATTTTAAAACCCATGACGAGAGAAAGCGATAACCTGAAAGAAACAGTTACCACACTGGAGGTAATCCTTACTAGGAAGGATCTTGAAATTTAAAAGCTTAACGAAAAGTTGGATGCTTCAAACTTTGAATTTTAGAAAATTATCCTATGGTACCTCTACGTTAAATATTGTTTTTTCTATGGAAAAATCTGATTTAGGTCTTAATGATTCTGAAACTTTACAGTCTCTTTCTTTTGAAAAGCCGATAAATTTTGTAAAAGCCGGTTTTAAATCTAGTGCTAAAGATTTGTCTGATAAAACCATCTTAGGAGAAAACGTTAGAAAGAGAAAATATATTTGTCATTATTGTTATATAGCTGGTCATATTCGACCATTCTGTTTTAAACTAAGAAGAGATGTAAAATCTGAAAATGTTTTACCTGAAATGTTGCCACAACATTTTTACTCACATAAGTAAAAAAACAACATGCGTTGAAAAACCAAAAGTTGTTTGTAATTTTGTTTATCCTTCATTGAAAGCATGTATACCAGATCTATTTTACTTTGATAGTGATTTTTCTAAGCATATGATTGGTAGAGTAGATTACTTGTCTAATTATAAGGCTTGATGATGGTGAAGTTACTTATATATAATGATAATTCAAAAAAAAAAAAAAGATTATTGGCATTTACATTGAATGTTCCAGGTTTTCCTAATCTCACAAACGTATTGCATGATGATTTATTGACTATCTTGATAAGCATTAGTCAATTGTGTTCTGAATCTTCATGTTATGTTACATTCCAATTTTACAAGACTTTCTAAAAGCATTTTAAAAAGATAATTATTCAAATTTTGAATAATTAACTAAAATTGATGAGTTTAAGTTTTCAAAGTTTACAACGGAAGTTATTAAATTCAAGGTATTTTGAAAGAACATTGTTGGGATATTTTAGTTTTGATTAATTATGCCAAAACATTATCAACTTGTGTTTTTTGAAGCTAATCTACAGATAACAAGTTGAGGGGGAACGAGAGAACAAATTGAGGGGGAACTCACGAAAATCGATTTAGATGATCGAGATCGGACAAAAGGTCATAGACGAGACCGACGAGATCGGATGAGTAAGATGAGTTCGGGTTAACTCGATGAAATTTGAGCAAAATCGAAAGAAAAGATAAGCTAAGCGGTGATCGTAAGATCGGATGACCGAGATGACCCGATCGATAACTGTAATGGACTGATCGATGATCGAAGAATGCATTTAGCCGATCCGGTGATCGAAGAATGCATTTAGCCGATCCGTGATCAAAGAGCGCATGTTTGATCGAAAAGAAACCGACCGTAAGATCGTAAGAGAAGGTTGCGATTAGAAGAGGAGCAGATGAGATCGACGAGATCGACGCGGATCGAGATCGAGATATGAAGATGAGCAGATGATCAAGATCGACGTGATTGAGATCGGATGTTCTATAATCGATATGCTAACCTAATATGCTAACCTCGATGTACTAACTGATGCAGAGAGTATACCGATATGTCGACTGATGCTATATCGATCCGATCATGAGCCGATCGATCAAAGCAGAAGAAATCGATATCGAGAAACCGTAAATTTGCATACCAGATCGAAAAAGAAGTCATCGAGGAGAAGTCATCCGAAGTCATATTCACCGAGAATCGAACGCCGATGATCGATTAACTGGCGCTAGTGACCGAGGGTCGATGTCTCAAGACGTAAGAGTTGAACTCGCCCAACTGAGTGTCGGTATGCCCGACGATAAGGTCCGCAAGAGAAGTCACCAAGGCTCGATAGACCAAGGCTCGATAGACTAAAGACACTGAGACTCAGAGAATCCTGAATGATTCCAAGGCGAGGAATCTGAGGAATATAGCCGTTAGAATCAGCTGACGTGGACCAATGAGAGGAAGACAACCAGCCTGGAAAAGCTGCAAGAAGCTACAGAATAGTATGGATTTAAATGTGACTCCATCCAACGGTAACATTCAAATCCACACTATAAATACAAGTTCTTCCTTCATAATTCGGTGTGGAAAATGCGTGAAAACATCCATCAAGCCAAATCATCAAGCATTCCCACCATAGAACACAGAGCAAGAAATACACGCATATATTCAAAAGTGTTCTACCCTAGATCTAAGCACAAATGCTCTATCCTAAGCTTAGAGAGATTTTCCCATCCTTAGCATTGAGGCTAAACAAATGTAAGGGAAAATCTCAACCTAGTTGGAAACCAAACAATCTTATACCCAAACTCAAGAGTCGGTTAAGTTTGTAGGTGAGTGTGAACTCGGTAAACATCTAGCAATCCCGAAAGGGAGGGTAGGCAATCCCGTGAGGGTGATAAGTCCCGTTTGAGTGTGAACTCGGTAAACATCTGTTGGGTGTTGGACTAACACGTTAAACTAAGTCCAGTTGGTTAAGTTGGTGCCCCATGAAGGGAAGAGTGGATGTAGGACGAGTTGTCCGAACCACTATAAAATCGTGTGTTCTTTACTGCTTTATGTTCTTACTTGTCATATGCATTCAGTTACAAGCAAAACAACACACATGAGCTTAAAACGCAAAAATCTGGAATCACTCTGCCCTCACCCCTGTTTTATATGCATCGCTTTTAAAAATGTTTGCTTCCGCACGCGCAAATGGGTTTTTCGACTCTAAAATTGGGACCATCAAACATAATTCATCCACTAGAAAATTCTAATGATTTGTCTCAGTGCTAAACATATACCGTTATAATAAAAATAACATAATTCAATGCTAGTGAAAATAATGTCAAAACTCAATGCTTAGTATTCAAGTGAAATAAGAGTTATGCAATGATTCGAACTGCAGTGCTTATGTATGTTAGTAGCCACTTCACCACTTTGACACAACTCTGTATTGCACAATGTGTATCATATAATATAATATATTAATGCTACAAATTTTTTTTATGGCCCCCCCCCTCCCACCCACTGGCAACGTGGGTACGTCTCTGAAGGCAACCCCAACCAAAAAAAACAATATCATACGCGGAATCATTGTGAAAACAAAAATTTTGGACTATTTTAAATAAATAACAGTAGCAACACAAGTAGACCCTTTTCCAAAAAAAATAAAAATTGCTACACATGGTCCTGTAGAGTATTCAAGAGTTACGACTTATATATAACCCCTGACTCCATAATAATTTTTTTAAAAATAAGATACCCAGATGTATATTAATTGATAAGAAAAGCAGACAAAAATTTATGAACCAGAAGGTTCCATCTTAAATCGAAGGAGAAAGAAGAAGTGGTTACCAATTCCGTAACAAACAGATGAAAGAATTTCAGCAATTGACAAGATAAGAGTGCTTGCCCCAAATTTCTGATCGTTAAACTGCTGCGAGAAAAGAGTACTTTTTTTTTTGAGATTTGAATGAAGAGATAAAATTTTCTGTGATTGAAAAATCTGAATCTGCCGTGAATTAAAAGAAGAGTGGGATCAGTTGAGAAAATCGTGCATTCATGAATTAGTCTCTCAGTTTTACGTGAGTTTTATTTTTTGAAAATTCGAAGATAAAGGTCAAAACAAAGATAGAGATATTTGGGGTTTAACTTATCCATATGCATTATATTTAAAAGAAAATAAAATAAATAAAACTTTATATAAAATTTGACTTATGCGTGTAGCATACTAGCACCCCATGAACAATATATATATAGAGGTAAAATGAGGGGATTTCAATTAGGTACAAAGTAGAGAGAGTTATATCTATTAGATACAACCCAAACTTCTTATTTCAATTCAATACAATTTGACACATATAAAGTTTAAAATACCCTTATGCATAAAAAAAAAACTAAAAACGACTTTTAAAGCCACAAAATGTACTTCTTTCATTCAAAATGTAACTCCTTTCATTCAAAAAATTACAAAAGCCACAAAATATACTTCTTTCAGCAAAAATTCAACACCAACATTTGCATACTAATTACATGAGCCAAAAAAAATTCAGACCTTCTTTCACATGTGTAAAAAAAGTAAGTATCTTCCTTTGCATCTGTTGTGTTCGATTTAATTATTCAGCATTAATCGAACACGTAAGAGAGACACGTGTAATATTTATTAAAATAATCATGCCCGATGGACAAGTGTGCACGCCACTCGCCGACCAAACAAGTTTGTTCGACCAGCTCGCCACTTGTCAACCAAGCAAACATGAAGTTTTGTTCGCCAACTTGCTATTTACCAACCAAAGTTGCTCAATCAACCTATCGAGCAAACGGGCATGTTAGCCACTCAGATCAAGAAAGAAGGAATCAAATAAGCTGAGTCAAGTGATCTGAGGACTCAGACAAAACCTGAGGGCTCAGACAAGTCTGAGGCCTCGGACAAGTCTGAGGACTCAGACATGACTGAATGCTCTCGGATAACTCGGGGTCAAGATGCTCGGTACTCGATATCCCGGCTAGGCTCGACATCCCGGCGGGTCAAGATGCTTCGATACCGATATCCCGAGGGGCTCGACATCCCCGAAGGCTCGAGACATCCCGGCGGGTCAAGATGCTCGATGCTCGATATCCCGGGGCTCGACATCCTGAAGGCTCAGACGACCTGAGGGGTCAGTATGCTCGATGATCAGATATCCTGAGGACACAGACATACCCGATGCTCGACATCCCCGGCTCGACATCCCGGTTCGTGACAAACCCGGGGGGTCAAGATGCTCGATGCTCGACATCCCGGGGGGTTAGTATGCTCGATGCTCGACATCATCTGGCGGGTCAAGATGCTCGATGATATTCCTAAGATAAAATTGATATGGTTTAATGGGGCGAACAAAGCGGACAAAAGCAAAAAGATTGAATTGACGATCAAAAGAGTGCTATATAGACAAGCAAAAACAAAGATCCATCTAGAAGACGAAGTTGGAAAGGTGGCAGCATTACATGAGTTCTTGCATGGCCCGAAGTCTCCCGCTCATGCTTGCCAAACCAGCTCATGCTTGTCGAAGTACTATAAATGGAAGAAAAAACAACAAGCGCCAGGTTACAAAAAATTTCCCAGAGAGAGACAAGTTCACAAAATAGGTTCAGAAATTTCCTAGAGGGGTAAGGTTATCAAAAAAATCGAGAGTTCATCCATGCACACAAAAAACCCTATCACTCATATACCAACTCTCCAAATCATCTTTATCCATAGCGATTCATCTTCATGAGATGTATCAAATATTGTACGTGTAAAACTCGCAATACTACATCCCTGGCTTGGTATGCCCCCAGAGTAGTCATTTCTTTACGAACTGGGGTCAACAAATTAATCTTATTTACAATTTATTTTACACGTGCATGTTTTGTTTGTGAGTTGTCATCAAATTAGCCACATCTTATTTCCCAAATAAAACGACCCGCAACAGCATCATGTGTCTTCTTTCAGTGGGTAAATATCACCTTCCACCGTCTTCTTCATGTCGTCTCATCTACTGTTCTTCTTTATGTAAACGTGCAAAACAATTTGCACCATTGCAAAATAAATTTGTACAACTGTAAAAATTGTCTATCCATCATCGATTGGGTAGTCAAGCACGAACTTGGAAAGGGGGACTGCCCCATCACGAGCATGACCCACTGGGTCCTCATGATGGGAAACAACCCCGATCCAAGTCTGTTAGTTCCACAAAATTTGCGGAAATGCAAAAATCCATCGAAGGCTTACAGGCCGACCTGGCCGCGACTAAAGGACACCCTCGGGCAAGCACAATACCCTGCTCGCCACTAACACCGGCGATCATGGCGTCCAAAATTCAAGAGAAAGTGGCGAAGATCCGACCACCAATCCCCATGTTTGATGCTGAGTCTGACCCACATGTCCATCTCAGCAAATACTCAGACTTTATGATCGCCATGGGTGCCACAGACGCGACGCAGTGCCGATCATTCCCCATGACTTTGGGTGATAGGGCACATAGGTGGTTCTCAACTTTGCCCGCTGCGTCCATCACATCTTTCGCTCAATTGGGACAACAATTCTTGTCCCATTTCTCATCCATGTGTGCTCGCCCAGCGCCAAAACAAAGGTTGGCACACTTTTCCCAACTAAGAGGTGAATCTGACCGAGCATACATCGAAAGCTTTGATAAATATTTGTATGATGGGGCCCCAGTAGAAGAGGATGCCAAGATCCTCGCGGTGGTCGGGGGCCTAACCCTGAATACTGACATGTGGAAGGCCATGCACCAAGACTGGCCGAACACATATTCGGAATTCCGGGAGCGAGCAGCCAAGTTCATAGCCATGCAAGATCTGCTCGCCCAGTCACGATTGGGTCAGGAAACAACAACTAAAAAAGTTTTTGGGAAGAAAGTGATCAATGAAGGGGGGTACAAACCCCCAGGCTCTTTCAAACCTTTCGAAGAAAGAGCAGAAGCAAACGCCCTACGAAGTCTTCTGGGCGTTTCAGCAGAAACAATTTTTAACCAAATCAAAGATCGGGACATGTTAGATAGACCTCGAAGAATCATAATGGACAAGCATCGGCTTAATGCTTCCAAATATTGTAATTATCACGAGTACATCGGGCACAATACAGAAGATTGTCGCGATTTACTTCGTCAACTTTGGAAGCTATACGAAGATAATCGTCTTACCCAGTTCCTACAAAAGCCGGCGAGCAGAGGCTCCCGAACAGAAAAAACAGAAGATCGAAGGGGTAAGCGTAAAACCGAACAAACATCTGACAGTGATCCCGAAGAATCACGTAAGAGGTCTGAATTACCCAAAAGAGGGCCTCCTACTGTGGGTAGAGGTCGAGAAAGTCAAGAGATCCACATGATACGTCCTGAATATGGTCCAGTGGGTGGATGTTATCAGGCACCAACATTATCGAACAGACGAAAGAAAATGGAGATGCGTGTCATGCAAAGCATCCATCAGGTGAAGGTGGCGAGCACATCAGCTAGCACGCCACCCTCTCACCAAATTATGTTTTCAGAAGACGATCTCGACGGTATAATCACTCCCCACAATGACTCCTTAACCATCAGTGCTTGTCTCCTCGGGTTGAAGGTGCACCGCCTCCTGGTCGATACCGGAGCTTATGCGAACATTTTGTTCGTCAACACTCTGCACCAAATGGAAAAGTAAGTTGGGGACTTGAGTAGCTATATTGAACCATGTGATCATACCATAATGGGTTTTGGGGAATCTGTAACCCGAACCTATGGTATGATTAGGTTAGGAGTCGAGTTAGAATCAACTCTAAATCCAGAGATCCGACGAACTAGAATGCTAGATTTTGTAATCGTCGATGCTCCGTCTACTTATAACGGGTTCCTAGGTCGCCCGTTTATTCAGGAATTTAAAGCGGCCTGTTCTACTTATTACTACTGTGTCAAATTTCCAACACAAGATGGAACGGGTAGCGTAAAAGGAGATCAGAAGAAAGCTCAAGATTATTTGCTATCATGTGCACTAGAAAAACAAAATACCGTTAACATGATGGAGCAAACATGGGAGATCGGCGAGTCAAGCCAACAGGCAAATACGCTGCCAAAATGTCCTTTGACGAGCACAAGTTTGACTAGCACAGCTCCCCGCACGAACACAGAATGTGCGAACACAGTATCCGGGATGGCAACTCATGTCCCAGATCTCCCAGATCTAATGAGTATTGATCCGCCAAACGAGCAACCGGACCTAGAACCTCGCGTAGGTTTTGAACCTATGGAGGTTGATGACGAACACCGAGGGTCGATCCAAGATCCTCGGTGGAAACAAAAAAGAAAGTGAGCAACACCTATCGAACAACTGGAGTCTATTAATATCGACCCGAACAGACCTGAGTTAGAAGTGTTCATTGGTTCGGAATTACCTGAACCAATTCGAACAAAAATGATTGCTTATCTTCAAGTAAACTTGGGTGTGTTCGCCTGGTCGCACGAGGACATGGTTGGAATTGATCCAAAACATGCATGCCACATCCAACACAAACTCCATCTATCCAGAAGCGCAGAAAGTTCAGTCCGGAAAAATATGCGGCCATGAATAGTGAAATCAAAAAGTTTTTCGACAATAAACTGATTCGAGAAGTAAAATGCCCAAGATGGCTTGCGAACCCTGTGCTCGTCCGCAAGTCTAATGGATCGTGGAGACTATGTATTGATTTCACTGATTTAAACAAGGCATGCCCGAAAGATAATTTCCTGATGCCGCATATCGACTATTTGGTCGATAATACAGCAGGCCATGAGCTCATGACCTTCATGGATGCTTTTGCTGGTTATCACCAGATACCCATGCATCCGGATGACCAAAAGAATACGGCATTCTGCAGTGAAAAGAATATGTACTGTTGGCAACGCATGCTATTCGGATTAAAGAATGCCGGAGCAACATATCAGCGTTTGGTGAACAAAATGTTCGACGAACACATCCGCCGAACAGTTGAGGTATATATTGATGATATTGTGGTAAAGAGCGAACACAAGGAAGACCACATCACCCACCTCGTACAAACGTTTGATATACTCAGGGAGTACAACTTGAAGCTAAATCTGAAGAAATGCAGCTTTGGGGTTCACTCAAGAAAATTCCTCGGACATATGGTCAGTCAACGGGGGATTAAAGCGAACCCATCAAAGATTCAAGCCATGCTCGACATGCAGGCCCCCAGGAGTGTGAAAGAGGTCCAAAAATTAACCGGATGTTTAGCTTCCATAAGCCGGTTTATATCACGAACTGGGGACAAATGCAAACCTTTCTTTGATGCATTAAAGAAAGGGAAATTCTAGTGGACCGAACATTGCCAAAATGTATTCGAATCATTGAAGCAGTACCTTGTAGATACTCAGACACTGTCTAAGCCTGTCCCAGGCGAACAACTCTATCTGTATCTTGCTGCATCCGAACATGCAATTAGCGCTGTGCTCGTACGAGCAGAGGGGACTCCACACTTGCCCGTTTACTATGTAAGCCAAGTGCTCAAAGAAGCCGAGCTCCAGTACCCTCCACTGGAAAAATTAGCATATGCTCTCGTTATGAGTGTTCGAAAACTGCAACCATACTTTTTCGATCACTCAGTCGAGGTACTGACCACGTTCCCATTGTGACAAGTCTTCCACCGACCAGACACTGCAGGCAGATTACTCAAGTGGGCGGTGGAGTTAGGACAATTTGGCATTACGTTAAGCTCATGAACAAAGAATGAAAAGGCCAAGCTATGGCCGATTTCATGGTAGAGTTGACATATCCACAAATGCCCAAAAAAGCTGTCGACCAACCATGACATATGTATGTTGATGGCTCATCAACAAGTTCAAGAGTCGGAGCAGGCGTAGTTCTCATCAGCCCAACTAGACAAACATTCACAACAGCCATCCGTTTTGATTTCCCAGCTACAAATAATGAAGCCGAGTACAAAGCTTTGATCGCTGGACTACAGATGGCTATGACAATGGGAATTCAAAGGCTGATGATTTACAGCGATTCTTAGATAATCGTTTATCAAGTAACAGGCGAGTACGAGGCCCGAAGCGAACAGATGGCACAATATCAGCAGCTAGCAAGGGAGTTGCTCGAGCAATTCGAACAAGTTTTCATAGAACAATTACCACGACAGGTAATTGCTCACGATGCTTTGGCACGCCTAGCAACAGCAGAAGGAGTGACGAACACAACAGACATTGTGGTCGTCACAACTTGTTCGCCATCAGTTCCTACAATTTTGATCACCCATGTGATGCATTTAACAGAAAACCCGATGACCCCAATCTCGAAAGTTACTTACAAAAGGGACTTCTCCCGAGAATAAGGCACAAGCTACTCGCCTCAGACACAATCGCTTTCGTTATACAATCCTAGACGAGCATTTGTACAAAAGAAGTTTCTCACTTCCACTATTGAAGTGTATTACTCCTGAAGAGGGTCACGTAATTCTGGAGCAAATCCATGATGGAGTATGCGGAAACCATACAGGTGGGCTCGTCCTGGCACATAAAATAATCAGACAAGGTTATTACTGGCCGACCCTCAAAAAAAAGACTCGCTTCAGAGTATGCTTTCAAGGCGATGCCACAAGTGCTAGGTACATGCCCCACTTATTCATAGCCCACCTGAGGAATTAGTGTCAGTTTATAGCCCATGGCCATTTGCTAAATGGGGAATCGATTTGATCGGCCCATTTCCTACTGGCACATCGGGAGTAAAATATGTTGTGGTTGTCGTTGATTACTATACTAAATGGGCGGAAACCGAAGCCATTGTCAAAATCACCGAACAAAGAATGTGTAACTTTGGTTGGAAAAATATCATTTGTCGTTTTGGGCTTCCCCAATCATTAGTAATGGATAACGGCAAACAGTCCGATGAAAATGAATTCCGACAACATTGTGCTCGCTGGGGCATAAAAAAACATTATTCAACTCCGTATTATCCCCAGTCAAACGGACAAGTTGAAGCCGTTAATAAAATTATCAAGCATACCCTCAAGGCCGACTTGATAATTCCAAGGGGAGGATGGGTTTGAGTTGCCCGAAATATTATGGGCCTACCGAACAACTTTCAGAACATCAACTGCGGAGACCCCGTTTGCCCTGGCATTTGGTGCAGAAGCTGTTATACCCGCATAAATCAAAATTTCGAGTCATCAGACAATGACTTTTGGAGAGCACATCAATGACCAGGCGCTCGCCCTGAGTGCAGACCTGTTAGAAGAAAGAAGGACAAAGGCTGATTTCAAGAATGCCATATATAAAAAGAGATTAGAAAAGTTCTATAATTCCAAGGTCCGAACACGTAGGTTCAATGTGGGCGAGCTGGTTTTAAGACGAGCAACGGGGGTATCAAGTGGTGTGTTCGGCCGAGCATGGGAAGGTCCTTTCAGAGTTACAGAACGTCTTTTAAATGGGGCATATGATTTGGAAGACCTGAATAGAGTCCAATTGTCCTACTCGTGGAATGCGTCAAATTTGAAAAAATATTATCAGTAATGACGAGCATAACTGGCCGAACAAAATCAGCCACACAGCTGAAGCGAGCACAATTGGCCGAACATATTCAGCCATTCAGCTAAGACGAGCAGGACAATCCTGAAAGAAGAACACATTATGTTCGACACAAATCTTCTAGAAAAAGATGCTGGCCAACACTATTGAAAGATAGAAGATACGTGTCAAAACAAGTTAAGAAGTGGTGGCAACCAAAAAAGGAACGTGTCAATCCTTGAATAAGAGCTGGCAAAAAGCCGAACAAATGTCAAAAGAAGGATTCAAAGCAGACATATGTTAAAGGGAGGAATTAAAAGCAAGAGGGCCAGCACCAACTAACTATGCCAGCACCAGCTTGGGATAGTACTATAAATAGAGGCATATTGATAGCTGAAGAAAGTAGAGAAAAAACAGATGAAAAAGAAAAAGAAAAAAAAAATACTACAGTTATCCAAAGACTCGATTCAAATATCATTCTTCGTCAATCGAGCATCCGTCCCTAAGACGAAGTTTTATATCCCATATGACACTCCGAAAGCACAAAAGTTGAAGCTCGCTATGACTCAAGATGCTCGGCAGAGAGTCATGGTTGCCACTCCACGCTACTCAATGCTTATGCAAAAGAGTAAATCACTAGTCCCCTATGCATCCCCAAAATCTCCTCCGGGGGAGGGATGTCATGGTGTCACCGAAGCAATATATGGGATGCCGATGCTCGCATCTACTTGAAGGGGATGTAAATGGTGCGAGTTGAAGATTTTGCTCAAGATTGATATAGGCGAGCAGGCGTGCTCGCCACATGCTCATGTCCGCAGTTGCTCGCATAATCACAATTTGTCCAGGAGGGACAAATGCTTATGCTGCAGCTGCTTGAGCATGTTATTTAAAGAAGGGTAGACAGGATGATGTGCCACATGCTTGTCAACATCAATTCCGTGGACAAGGTGAGGCCAGTTCGTGTCTACTCAAGACAAGGTTTAAATTCAAAACCACAGTCTGATGTCTATAGTTGTGTAATAGACAGTCTTCTTCAAATGTAAAGGTTGTAATAGAATACAATGTGTTGCAAAAATATTTTTTTTTCTTCGCTAAGATTTTCTAGTTGAAGCCTATTTGAGGTCGCACCTAAGCCGGACGGCCCGAACAAAGACGAACGAGCCCAAGTCTATGTTCACCCGACGAACGAGTTCGTACTCTGATTCCCGCAGCAAAAAGCGAGTAATGGGTACGCAGTCGCAAAAGACGACTCATACTTACAGATACCCATAGCACAAACAGGTGATGAGTGCGGGGTCGCAGCTAAATAAGACTGCCCTAGTACGAAGTGATCGCACCTAAATAAGATGATCACGAACCAAGAAAGGGGGGGTTCATAAAGTTAACCCATCTGGTCGCACCTAAATAAGACGATCAACCGATTGCAACGTCAATAAGAAAATAAAAAATGATAGAAGTCAGGAGCGGGCATAGGCAAACCCATTGTTTGAATTCATTCAGAAGAAAAGAGGCCTAAACTAGAAAGCAACAAAGCAAACATCAAGCAACACAAGTATCAATCATTCATCAACAACAACATTCATCCTCAACGATCAGGTTAGAGGAAACTATTTGATATGCAAATTCAACCATTCAGTTTCAAGTTGTTCGAACAAAATAGAAGAAAGCAAAAATTACACAAGTACAGATGAAACTGTTCGAGCAAAAAATGAAGAAGAAAAAATTTACACAACATCTGTTCGGCAAAACAAGAATTATACTAAGGGATAAATTCATAGTTGGGGGTGGACGGAAGTGAAATGTCGAACAAATCATGCTCGCCCCTCAAAGAACGACTCCTCCAAAGATGGTCAGTCCAAAGATGCTCGCCAGGAGGTACACTTTGCTCGATCACAGGAGGTCCCCTTTGTTCGACCTGCACCTGATCGGACCCGAACTCAGTTTGGAGAGTTTGACCAGCAACATCAGCAATATTCACATCCGAGCCGTCTTCCTCATCCAGGATAGGATCATCAACCTCGATCCCTTCAGGAAGAGTGGAGAAGTCACACAGATCGTTCAAGTCAGACATCGGAAGGTTGCAATCTGGTGGGTTGTCGATCAGGTACTACTGAAAACTGGAAATGAGCGGGGCAATTTGCTCGCCAGTGAGCGTGTGGCGAGCAGACCGGATGGCATCGACAAAGGCACAAATGTAGGAGAAGTTCGACATGGAATCAACATATTCTTCATTGTGCAGCCTTGAATTTTCGAGACCCAAACGAGTGTTGGTCTCTTCAGCAATGATGAGTTGTTGGCCGAGCACATTCTTCTCACTTTCCATGGCCTCAACGTCAGTTCGGAGTCTACGAAGCTCGACATTCATCTCACCCTGAGCTCTCCGTATGCTGACCACCTCCTCCTGAGAATGATTTAGCTCCTCCCTTGCCTGGCGAGCAACTTCCTGAGCCTGGCGAGCATTCTCTTGAGCCCGGCGAGCATCCTCCTGAGCCTTTTGAGCATCTGCTTGTGCCAAGAATACTTGTCCTTGAGCCAACCTCAGTTCATCCCGAGTTTTGCTCAGCTCGTTCACCTTTTCTTCAAAACTTCTGATCAGAGCAAAGTAGTTGGCATGAAGATTGGCAGACTCAGCATAAACTTTCTCAAGGACGACCATAGATTGGCCCTGGAGTACTAGGCCAAGTCGCATGTTTTCCAGAGGAGTTGGGGGTGGCCTCTTCAAGCTCAGTGGTCCATGCTCGAACGGGGGTCTGGCACACCTTTTGAACATGCTCGGGAATGCTAGGAACCTTGCGAACACTTGGCGAGCAATAGTAGTTTTTCAAATTGGGCATCAAGGGCGCCAACCTGCTCAACCTACACATACACCCGAGCAAACAAACATGATAAAGCGAACAAAATTAATAAAAAAGGAAACAAAGCGAACAAAATGTACCTGTTCGCCCGAGCCGGATCCCATCCCAGAAATGATTTATCTTCAGGGGACCGGAGCTTAGGGTTCAAAGGGGTCCAAGATCGGGGTCGAGCAGGAGGTGGAGAAGATGTGCCAACCTCCATTTCAACTATCTGCGCGACCGGACTGACCACAGCGGCGGCCATTCTGATCGCTTTGGCAGTAGGGGTCTGGGTTACCCTAACAACATCAGTGCTCGTCTGAGCCTATTCGCTTGGCGCGCTCGTCTGAGCTTGTTCGCTTGGCCCATGTTCGCCGGCTTCCGTCCTTGGTCTTTTTGGCGATGGAGCTTGTTCGCTTGTCCCCTGCTCGGCCGAACGAGTAGTCCTTTTCGGTCAGCTCGATTCCCCAGGGCCAGACGCAGATGCTTGGCTCACCCAGCTCACCCTGCTCGCTTCTCCCCAATTTGCTCGCTGAGCCTCCCGCTCGACTTGAATTCTAGTGAGCTCCTGAGGTCTTTTTCTTCGAGCCATATCGGTATGTTCAGACGTACTCACGACAATAGTAACATCGGGGAAAGCTATAAGCAAAACAATTCATTATGTAAGAAAGGGAAACAGCGAGCAAAAGGTACAAAATTTATGCAAATGTAAGAGGCAATCCTTACCAGCTGGATTAACAGCTACAAGATGGTGAGGGGGCACGAACAAGCCTCCTTTCTTCCTTTGTTCGGCGGTATTCAGGGTCTTCACAGATCGTTCCGAGCGAGACTCGAGATCAATTTTCCAAACGCTGCTAAAATAGCCGTCGTTGGTCTCTTTATCCATCGCAGCTGGAATTCCTGAAATAAAGAGTAAGTTAAAATCAGTTCAAACTGAAGAACAAAAGACACAAAAATACTTACTGCGATAAACCCCAAAATCAGTGGGGATGTCCAAACGAGCATCTGGTTCACTTCCAGAAGCCGGGCTCTTCCAATCGCCCCCAACGAACCAGAATTTCTCCTTCCAATCACTGATTTTGTTCGGCACATCCTCAATGATTTTGCACTTGGCATTTGCTTGCATAAATAGCCATCCATGTTCGCCCTTTGGACGGGTCAAATGCACTAATCGAGCAAGTCCAGCTGCTGAGGGATAATATCTAGGCTTCATTTTGCCGAACAAAGTCAGGAAGCTCATAATCATGTGCCACCCATTCGGCTTCAGCTGCGTGATGGTGATGTTCCATTCAACGAGCAAACGAGTGATAGCCGGATGGAGTGGGAATCGAAGGCCGGCTTCCATTGTGTCCAAATTCACGGCAACACAACCCTCAGGGGGCTGGTCTGCTCGCTCATCAGGACCCGGTGCCCAGAAAAAGACATCTTTGGGGGTTTCGTAGTTTCTATACAATTGAGCGAGCATATCTACATCAATTATGCTCGCGATCTTGCTCGCTGGGTACTCATTCTCAACCCTAGTCCTATGAGGTTGCTCGGGCCAATCAAAACTATAACGAGCATTATACTCATTATATGTTGGACTATGAGGGACACCAACAGGTATATCAAGTTCAGAATTTTGCTCGCCGCCTATCCCTATGTTCGATTCAGTTACATTCACAGCCATCAAAATTTCCCCCCTCACGTTATCATCATCCCTATTCACATCAACACTATCTACAACCCTAGACCTAATTTGAGGTTGGGGCAAAAATCCTCATCTGAATCATCTAAAAAATCACTACGGGCTAGGTCCCTATCTAATTAGTTTATGGCCTCATCAGAATCGGAGGAAAGAACGGCAAATGGCTGCCGAACTTCCCAACGAAACCCTGAACCCAAGACATTCATCTCCGGCACATTAGCATCGCTACGGGGGATCCTACCGACAGAGGGGGAAGACGAACTACGGTGGACCGATTCAATTGAAGCAGAAGAATTTGAACAAGAAGCCATAATCGCAATGAGAGAAAGTATGAAATGGTTACCTGAGTAAAATCCTTCGCCAGAATAATGAAGCCCTCGCCGGAAGTTTTTTAGACACGAAAGAGATGGAAAACAAAGGCAAAGAGAAGAAGAAAAGAAAAAAAGGGATTAAGGCGGCTAAATGAGGAATTTATAGATACCAAATTCAATTTCAAAAATCTGGCACGGAATACGAAACGACGTCAACTATGGCCCAATCAGATTATAACAGCCGCGCCCCACGTTGAATACAAAGCAACCCGGCTGGGGGGTATTGTTGTGTTCGATATAATTATTCAGCATTAATCGAACACGTAAGAGAGACACGTGTAATATTTATTAAAATAATCATGCCCGATGGACAAGTGTGCACGCCGCTCGCCGACCATACAAGTTTGTTCGACCAGCTCGCCACTTGTCAACCAAGCAAACATGAAGTTTTGTTCGCCATCTTGCTATTTACCAACCAAAGTTGCTCAATCAACCTATCGAGCAAACGGGCATGTTAGCCACTCAGATCAAGAAAGAAGGAATCAAATAAGCTGAGTCAAGTGATCTGAGGACTCAGACAAAACCTGAGGGCTCAGACAAGTCTGAGACCTCGGACAAGTCTGAGGACTCAGACAGCCTGAATTCTCAGACAATCCTGAAGGGTCAGTATACTCGGTACTCAGATATCCTGAAGGCTCAGACATCCTGAAGGGTCAGTATGCTCGATACTCAGATATCCTGAGGGCTCAGACATCCTGAAGGCTCAGACATCCTGAAGGGTCAGTATGCTCGATGCTCAGATATCCTGAAGGCTCAGACATCCTGAAGGCTCAGACGACCTGAGGGGTCAGTATGCTCGATGATCAGATATCCTGAGGACACAGACATACCCGATGCTCAGACAACCTGAAGGCTCAGACATCCTGAAGGTTCAGACAAACCCGAGGGGTCAGTATGATCGATGCTCAGACATCCTGAAGGGTCAGTATGCTTGATGCTCAGACATCCTGAAGGGTCAGTATGCTCGATGATATTCTGACATAAAATTGATATGGTTTAATGGGGCGAACAAAGCGGACAGCCAAGCAAAAGATTGATTTGGACGATCAAAAGAGTGCTATATAGACAAGCAAAAACAAAGATCCATCTAGAAGACAAAGTTGGAAAGGTGGTAGCATTACATGAGTTCTTGCATGGCCCGAAGTCTCCCGCTCATGCTTGCCAAACCAGCTCATGCTTGTCGAAGTACTATAAATGGAAGAAAAAATAACAAGCGCCAGGTTACAAAAAATTTCCCAGAGAGAGACAAGTTCACAAAATAGGTTCAGAAATTTCCTAGAGGGGTAAGGTTATCAAAAAATTCGAGAGTTCATCCATGCACACAAAAAACCCTATCACTCATATACCAACTCTCCAAATCATCTTTATCCATAGCGATTCATCTTCATGAGATGTATCAAATATTGTACGTGTAAAACTCGCAATACTACATCCCTGGCTTGGTATGCCCCCAGAGTAGTCATTTCTTGACGAACTGGGTCAACAAATTCATCTTATTTACAGTTTATTTTACACGTGCATGTTTTGTTTGTGAGTTGTCATCAAATTAGCCACATCATATTTCCCAAATAAAACGACTCGCAACAGCATCACGTGTCTTCTTTCAGTGGGTAAATATCACCTTCCACCGTCTTCTTCATATCGTCTCATCTACTGTTCTTCTTTATGTAAACGTGTAAAACAATTTGCACCATTGCAAAATAAATTTGTACAACTGCAAAAATAAATTTGTACAATCGCAGATTTTTTTTGCACATGTGTTAAAATTCTCTATACATGTTTCTAATCAAGTATCCAATGTATCCAATTCTTTGTGACACTCTTCCTCCACCTCCCAAACTCTGTTTTCCCAAAAAATAGGATGTAAAAATCTGCAACAAACAACACAAACATGTTAAAAAACTGAATTCACTAGCAAAAATACACAAAATCACAAAAACTCAAAATGAATGATTCTTGTTGCGTGCTTTTTTACCCAATACGCAAACAATAAAACTGAGCAAAATACATAGTACAAAACTCAAAACAATAAAACTCAAAATTTGCACAATAACAAAACCCAGATTTTTTATTTTTAATAGAGTTTCATCAGATAATTAAACTGGGCAAACTGAACAAACAAACCCAGATTTTTTAATAGAGTTTCATCAGATAATTAAATTGAGCAAACAATAAAACTCAAAATTTGCACATGACCAAAACATACAAAAAAAATCTACAGATGTGCAAAAATATTTGCATAAAAGCGCAAAAACAAATTGCCTAATTGCAAAAGTATTTGCACAAACTGTAGGAGATTTTTACACACACTGCAAAAACAAAAAAATCTCCAAACCACCACCACCACTCTACACCTGTTTGCCGCCGCCACCACCACAAACCATCACCATTCATACTAATCTTACCGTCCTTCAATAAAATCGAGCTTACGTAATCATTAGTACAAAATGACACCCACCACAGCGGCGGATCTACACAAATCCTGCCAGATCCACCGGAAAATATGAATTTGAAATTGGAACTGAGAACACCATACCAAAAAAACCCCCCAGAAAATAACCCAAAAATAGATCGGTCAATCCCAATTTCAAAACCCAGAAAAAAAATTATATTTCTGTACATCCACCGCCTTCACAGACACCGCACTCGGCACAGAGCAGCGTGGCGATGTCTCCTTCATTGATGTCATTTCCATCTTCACGTCACCGCACTCGCCTCCGTTT
Source organism: Stenogyne calaminthoides (assembly GCA_037126765.1). Lineage (NCBI taxonomy): Eukaryota > Viridiplantae > Streptophyta > Magnoliopsida > Lamiales > Lamiaceae > Stenogyne > Stenogyne calaminthoides. Next base: position 27,562,423 of record JBBCBC010000005.1, on the reverse strand, counting down.
ATGGCGACAGGGTGTTGTGATGGTGGTGGAGGCTGGGCGGCGGGGGGTTGTGGTGGTGGTGGAGGCTGGGCAACGGGGTTTGTGGTGGCGGTGGAGGCTGGACGAAAGTAGGTTTAGAGAGAGGGAGAGGCAGATGTAGAGAGAGAGAGAGAGAGAGAGAGAGAGGTTTTAGAGAGAATGGAAATAATGGGGTAGAGATAGAGAACCGATGAAATAATGAGAGAGTGGTTTTTTTATTTTATTATTAAATATACAAATATTGAAAGAATTAGAGAGTAAGGGTATAATGGGTTTTTTATCATCCATTTTGTATCAAATTGAAATAAGGGAATAGACTTGTATCAAATTGAAATATATATATGGGGTTTTTCCCCATATATATATTTTAAATAATTTATTTATCCCAAACATGTATATATAATTGGACATTTATATTTTAATTATTTATTAACCCCTTTTAATAATCAAACTAATTTATACATTTTATAACTTAGGTGATTGAAAAATTTGGGTGTTACATTCTACCCCCGTTAAAGAAAATTTCGTCCTCTAAATTTAAAACGTACCATGGACAAAAATTCTGCATACTTGTCACACATTTCATCTTTACGCTCCAAAGTCACCTCATTCTCACTATGAAGATTTCACTGAACCTTAATCATTGCAATATCTTTGTTTCTTAATCTGTGAACTTTCCTCTCCAAAAATAGCCAACCGATTCTCTTCATAAGTCAATCTCTGATTTATTTTCAATGTCAAATAATTGATGATATGCTCTAGATCATGAACATATTTCCTCAACATGGAAACGTGGAACACATTATGTACAGTAGCAAATTTCGGAGGTAAAGCTAGTCGATAGTCTAAGTCACCAACTCTCTCGAATATCTCAAAGGGTCCCACATACCTTGGCCTTAATTTTCCCCTATTTCCAAAATGTATGACTCCTTTAGTAGGATAAACTTTCAAAAACAGTTTCTCTTCCTTGTTGAACTGTAAGTCCTTTCTCCTCCTGTTTGCGTAAGATTTCTTCCTATCTTGAGCCACTTTAATCTTCTCTCTTACATTCTCCACTACTTCGATTGCTTCCTTCAATATCTCGGGTCCTAGTAACTTTCTTTCTCCAACCTCATCCCAATACAGTGGTGAGCAACACTTTCTCCCATATAACGCCTCATAAGGAGTCATTCCAATGGTCGACTGAAAACTGTTATTATATGCAAACTCAACTAAAGGTAAATAATATTCTCAACTATTGTTCAACTAAAGTACATGCCCTCAATATATCCTCGAAAGTATGAATTGTTCTCTCTGATTGCTCATCAGACTATGGATGATAAGCCGTGGTGAAGTTCAACTTAGTCCCCATAGCTTTATGTAAGCTCTTCCAAAATCCAGACGTAAATCGCGTATCTCTATCGGACACAATCCAAACTGGTACTTCGTGTAACCTCACTATCTCCCAGATATAGGTTTGCGCATACTGCTCTATCTTAAAAGTAGTCTTCACTTTAAGAAAATATGCAATTTCATTAAACGATCCACAATAACCCAAACTGCATTGTTTCCTTTAACCATTCTTGGCAGACCCGTAACAAAATCCATCGTTATGTGTTCCTACTTCCACTCGGGGATCTTAAGTGGTTGTAGTAATCCAGTGGGATGTTGATGTTCCGCTTTTACCTGCTGACAAATGAAACACCTTTCCACAAACGTAGCAATATCCTTCTTCATTCCACTCCAACAAAATATTCTTAGTAAGTCATGGTACATCTTTGTACTACCCGGATGAACATCATAAGGTGTATTATGTGCTTCCTCAAATATTATCTTCTTAATCGCAACATCTCCAGACACACAAATTCTTCCTTCATAATACAAAGCTCCATCATCAACCATTGCAAAACTTTTTTATCTTTCCCTTTGAGAGTACGCTCCTTCGCCTTTCGCAAAACCTCATCCTTGAACTGCTCCTTCTTAATCATGTCTCTCAACTTTGGTTGGACCTTCAGGGTTGCTAAAACGGTAACACTTCTTGGTGCCGACACCATCACGATCTTCATTTCAGCAAACTCCTTTATCAACAGTTCTTGCTCGGTCAACATACTTAACTCGCCTCTAGTCTTCCGACTAAGGGCATCGACTACCACATTAGCTTTACCTAGATGGTAATGTATTGTACATTCGTAATCCTTCAGTAGCTCCAACCATTGTCTTTGCCTAATGTTCAACTATTTTTACGTGAAAATGTACTTTAGACTTTTGTGGTCTGAGTATATCTCACACCTCCCTCCGTACACATTGTGTCTCCAAATATTCAGCGCATGAACAACAACAGCTAACTCCAAATCGTGAGTTGGATAATTCAATTCATGAGTCTTCAATTGCCTTGAGGCGTAGGCAATGACTTTTTCATTTTGCATCAAAACACATCCAAGTCCTTGTTTCGAAGCATCACTATAGATCACAAATTCCTTGGTAGGATCTGAAACCGTCAAAACTAGAGCTGATGTAAGTCGTCGCTTTAACTCTTGGAAACTTTCCTCGCACTTCTCACTCCATTCATACTTTTCTCACTTTCTTGTCAAACGCGTCATTGGTGCAGCTAATCTTGAAAATCTTTCAATAAACTTTGATAATAACCTGCCAATCCCAGGAAACTACGAATCTCATGTGCATTCGTAGGTCTGTGCCAATCATTAACAACTTCCACCTTCGTTGGGTCAACTTCAATTCCTTAATCCGTAATCACATGTCCGAGGAAAGCAACTTGCTTCAACCAAATCTCACACTTCTTGAACTTTGCGTACAATTTCTCCTCGCGAATCATTTCTAACACGATCCTCAAATGTTCCTCGTGTTGTGATTCATCTCTCGAGTACACCAGAATATCATCAATGAACACTATGATGAATCGATCTAAGAATGGCTGGAAAACTCGATTCATCAAGTCCATAAACAATATAGGTGCATTAATTAGTATGAACGACATTACTACAAACTCATAGTGGGCATAATGAGTTCTAAATGGCGTCTTCATAATATCATTTTTTTGACCTTTAGTTGATGATACCCTGATCGAAGATCAATTTTGGAAAATATCATAGTCTCTAAGTTGATCGAACAAGTCTTCAATTCTTGGCAATGGGTATTTGTTCTTAATCGTGAGTTGATTCAACTTTCAATAGTCAATGCACATCTTTAATGTCAGTGAAACACTTGGTCTTAGGAATCCAATGTCCAACAGACCTTGTATCTGAACTTTAAGTTCTTGTAACTCCTTCGGTGCCATCCTGTATGGAGCTTTTGATATCGGTGCTGCTCCAGGTACTAGATCAATAATAAACTCCACTTGTCTGGTAGATGAGACTCAGGGTAAGTCCTCCGGGAAGACGTCAAGATATTCTCGAATGATTGGTACGTCATTAACATTCACTTCTGTTTTTCTGGTCTCCCATTACGTTGACTAGATAACCCTGATAATTATTCTTCCTCAACATCTTTGTCACCTTCATTGCACTTATTACTTGTGGCATGATCTTAGATTTTACCCCAAAGAAAACAACTTCTTCTTTGTTAGGTAGGTGCAAAGTCACTTCTCTCTCACTACACTTAATATTGGCTTGGTATTTACTAAATCAATCCATCCCCATAATAACATTGAAGTCTCTCATATCCAACATATATAAATCAACTTCTATATCATGTTCATGTTGGATTATAGAGGTACGTAAACACGTAATACATGCGCATCGAAATTAAACAATTCACCAACAACGAACATATAATTGCATAAACGATTACGAATAAAAATAACAAGAAATCTTACAGTAATTCGAGAGCAGATTTCTCAACTATGGTATCCACGTAATCCCCGTTCACAGACTTGCACAGATTTGCCAGCATTGAATCCCGAGACGAATTTGCTAGAAAAATTCTAACTCTAGATTTTATTGAGAAAATATGAACACCTATATTATGAATTCCCAAGAGCTCATATATATAGGAGAGGCCCAGCTTAAATCTTAAGCTAACTTGAGTAGGAAATAAAATCCCTAATCTTATAAAATATATCTCTTAGATTTATTTCCCACTTATAAAATCTCTACGGATTTAATTCCCATGTATATCAAATCCTATAATAATATTCCATATATAATTATTGGGAATCCTATTTAATTAAATCCAATTCAATTAAACATTAATAATAATTAATTCCAAATTAATCTATTATTAATTAATTCTCCATAAATTAAATATTAAATCCAATTTAACATTTAATCAACCAACTTTAATCCGTAAAAGGGAGCTACTTATTGTGTGACCCATAGACCCTCATATATCGAGCGATTAGTCAAACTAATGGTCTTAATTGAACCCTAGACAATAAATTAGACATTCTCAATATATGAGGTACGTTGCGAGAAATGTGCAACTACCTATAACCGAAACATGGGCTATTACGATTTCCTCCTTTTATTCACGAATACTCGATTAGTCTTTAACATGATGAAGTGTTTATTCAAATAACTTAATCATATTATTTCCAATAACTAATTAATCACTTATGTCACACTTGGCCACAAAGTCCAAGTTGACGTGCATTGACCAATGACTTTGATCCAATTATGATGAGAAGATGAGTATTCTCTCTAAATCCACTTTGAGGAATGAATCCTATTCTTGCCTCAACTACCACGCACATGCACTTCGTGATGAACCCAATCTAAACCATATCTACCCATGGAAGGGTGCAAGCATCGGTCATGGTCAAAGTTCATCACTCCACACATGTCGTGCGTATTGACCTCAAGTCAAAGGATTATCGCATCGCTCCCACTAACCGAGACACCCGTAGACACATATAGTGAAACTACATCAAACGGTTTCTTGGATGGGTATACCAATACCCTCTAAGGTATTTGTGCATCCATCATGAGATACCCAGTATCTTGTAGTAAGTGAGATCTTACTACACTCTCTAAGAGTATGATGCAGATCGCACACCAATCTCAATTGCATCATCAATATCCCATTCTTGATGATCCTTGATCGGGGCTATTTGAGAATCATGCTTAGGTTATCTGAGTTCTCAAACACTTAATGACAACAATGACTCATGGGAACACAGATAAGAACAAATGCAAATAATCAAACATAATATTCTAATAAGTGTAATGCTATACATTTAATATTAAATAAACAATAATATTAAACCAATACTGAATATTATCTTAGCATTATGTCCTTACAATGGATTGTCTCTAGGACACTAACACTAACAGTTCACTCACATCAACTTTAACGTTCTTAACCATGGTGCAAGTACTTGTTATTTTATTAGACGAAATACTTATCATTGATTGTTCTTCTACCCTCATCCGTTTTTCCCCAGTTAATGAATGAAATCTTGTGAACATAAATGAATGTGTTGCTCGTGGTGGCATGCTTCTTATAAGGATTCAACTATCTTAGAACTCAAAATTATAAGTGTCATCTAATCTTTACACCTCTATCCATCTTATCTATCAATCACCATAGTTATTAGAAATAAAGTATTAAATTATCGTATATCATAATTATTCATATACGTGTCATCAATCGTATATCCTTTAATCATCGTAAATCATAGTTGTTGGGAAATTTGTAGTTTTGATGGAAGTTCCAAAATAGGTTGTAATAAGACCAGTCACACCTGTTAGCTGACTGATGATTTAGAAATCAGGATAGGATGACCAGCTGATATGTATAGATAGCTGATGTAATAGATAGATCACATATTGAGGGCGAACTCAATATGTATAGGTCAAGTCAAGAAGATCAGAAGATTAGACAAGTCTAGAAGATCAGAAGATCAAACAAATCAAGAAGATCAGAAGATCAGACAAGTTGAGAAGATCAGAAGATCAGACAAGTCGAGAAGATCAGAAGATCAGACAAGTCAAGAAGATCAGACAAGTCTAGAAGATCAGAAGATCAGACAAGTCAAGAAGATCAGAAGATCAGACAAGTCAGATAGTCAAATGATCAGGTGAAAACATGAAGATGAAGACTCAGAAGACCTGAAGAGCAGAAGACTATCAGAAGAACAAGACCAAGAAGACCTCAGATAACATACATCAGAAGAACGAAATAGTGTCTGTAAAGTGTGAATAGCAAGTTAGGTTAAGTTTGTTTAGCAAGATTTCAGACTAGGGTTTCTAGTTTCTGATTTCTGGGATTGGTTGAGTGAGAACTCTTGAAATATCTGTTGTACTGTGTTGGACTAACACATTAATCTAAGTCTAGTTGGTTAAGTTGGTGTCCCTGCTGATAGGGAAGAGTGGACGTAGGAAGAGTTGTCGAACCACTATAAAATCTTGTGTGCATTTACCTGCTTTACACATCTTGCACACTACTTGTTTAAATATTACATGCATATTCTAAGTATGGATCAGATTTGCACCAAGCAACTGATCTGATTAGGTTGACACTTTGTCATTTGATATAAAATAGATTACTTAGAATCTTATTTGAGAAAACTGGTTTTTCACATGGATTAAACTTATCTTCCACACATTAGTTAAACTGATAGACACCTAACTGATCTGCTCTCAGGCGATCAGTAAGTTAGATATCAGTCCAAACTGATTCATACACACTCTGATTAGGCAACTTGCTATTCACACTTGATCTCACGAAAAAGTTTCAGAAGTCTATTCACCCATCCCCTCTAGACTTCTGCCTCACTAAAACCCATTCGGGACCTACAAGTGGTATCAGAGCAGTGGTTCTATAGACCACTGGCTTTGAGTATCATCTGTTATTGAGGAAGAACAATTGTGGTCACTTGAACATATCATTGAAAAATCTGTTTATAAAACTCATCTGTTTTCAAAAATCACATTAAGCATGGATAACACTTCGGGTATGTATCATGATTTGCCTAAATTTTCCATTGATGAGTAGCCGACTGGACCATACTCATGAGCAAACATCTGGGTGCGATAAGCAACAGAATAATAGAAGTTCTTGAACAAGGACCCATCATCGTCTATCACAACAACCCAGCTGAAGGAGGTGATCCAGCACATCCAACTGGAGCTAGAATCAGAAAGAGTCCTTCACTGATGGATGCCGAAGAAAGGAAATTATCCAATCTGGATACTGTGGCCAGACATATCATCATGAAGACGATGGGCAAGACAACACGAGAGAATATCAAGTATCTTAAGACTGCCAAGCAGATGTGGGATACTCTTGCTGAGATATATGAAGGAAATGACCAGATTAAGGACAAAGCTGAACTGGTAAAGTTTGAGAAACTAAAATGCTACCAAATGAAACTATAAATCAGCTTGATGGAAGAATCACCATGTCTATCAACAAGCTTCGTGAACTAGGACGAGAAATGTCCGATAAAGACATCAACTACAAGATCTTGAGGTCCCTGACCAAGAAATTGTTGGGGTTATATTGGAAAGTATGCTTTTACTTTGTATTACCAAACTGAATTTTCTGTCTTATTTACTGAAATAAATTATTTATCACTGATGCTTTAAATATCATTGAATGTTACATATATTTATTGCATAATTGTTCAATAAACAGTATGTGTTACATTGTAGTTAATTTAGTGATACCAGATCACAGAAGATTAAATTAACAGTCCCCTGTAACTAAAAGTACGCGGTTCACGACCTAGATGAAAATGAACAATCCATCATGAAAGGTTGAAGTGTAAGGCTCAGATTGGTTTGTCTTGACCAAAAGATTACACTAGTGCATGACTGATGCACTGAACAGGACCTATAAGAGGATAAATTCTTCAACACTGAACCAGGAAGAATTAGACCTCAGTGGTTTGTTATTTCTTAATCTTCGTCCCTTAAATAGGATCGTGTGTGGTTAGTAATTATTGCTTTGGCTTATAACGGGTAGAGAATCAATGAGATTCAACACTTTATATCTTGGGCAATGTTACTGGTCACATGCGATTGCTAAGATTTAATACAAAGAATTGTGTGCGAGTACGCTCGTTTGATTTGCCCCCTTGGGAGGTTCATAAGATTTATCATACCAAATCTTGCAAGTGGAATTTGTTTCCGGTATGGATAATAATGTTGAACCGTTCCTTGACCAAGGACAAAAGATATTAATTAATGGAATGCTATTTCAGTGGCTTGAATTAATTAATGGGCTGGATAATCTTAAACACGGGAAATAATAACCGGGTGCCATATTAACAGTATTATGGGTTAAGATGGATAGTGCAATATTAATTATGTAGTGGGATTAATTAATATTTATGGGCTTGAATAATATTGTGGCTCAATATTAGATATTCAAAGTTCATTAGAAGGTCCAATTTTAATTCAACTAAAGGCCCCTCAAGTAGCCCAAAGATAATGTCCAATAACTGAAAAATGTGGTTAAAATAAAATAAATTATTGTTGCCTAATTTTCCTATTTTTTTTTCGAAAATGATAAATAAAAGAGGGAGAAAGATTTTCTTTGAATTTTGTTATGGAATGAGAATAAGTATTCTTGGAATACAAGTTTATCTAATTAAATTCAAGAAATCTCCCACTTGGTTATTTATCTTGAGTTTTTCGAAAATTTTGAATAAATAAGGAAGGAAAGATTTTCTTGAAAAGATATTATGGAAGATATGCATTCTTGGAATACAAGAATATCTCATAAATTCAAGAAGATCCAAATCTTGGATTCCTATTCCTTAATTTTTTCGAAAATACCATAACAATTGGGAGTTGAGATTTTTGTGGAATATTTTATTATGGAGAAAAGAATATATGGGATATATTCAAGATTTCTTGAAGATCAAGAAAAGATTTTTCCATCCTATTTTCCACCCCAAAAATTCGACCAACCCCATATCTATAAATAGGGGATGAGTGTTTCATCACCAAGTGCAATTCCATGTGTTGGAAAAATTAGAAATCCACAAAGGTGGTGCAACATAATTTTATATTTTCTTTTTTGTTAAATTGTTCGCGAGTTCCTACCATCAGATTGTTGAACAAGGACAAGAGAATACTTGAGAAGGACTTTTGGTGTGTTCGTGTGAACGGGATCCATCTTCTCAAAGGTTGTCACTCCAAGAGGTTAGTTCACGTAAACCCGTAGTAATTCCGCATGCGTAGGTTTTATGTGAATTGTTTATATGCATGATTGGTTGTTGAATTATTATTTGAATTTATATAAGATTAATTCATGCTAGTAATAATTGTTAGAATTAAATTTGTATTTAAATATTCATCCCAAATAGATCCGGGCAATTAATTCCCCAACAACTGGTATCAGAGCCTCGATTTCGGGCTCTGAATTTTAAATTATAATTTAATTCATTTTCATTAAGTTTGAAATTGGATAGTAGAATTGCTAGATCTTTTTTGCAGGTATCCAATTGTCATGAAATTTAATGTGTTTATTTATGCATGCATATAAATTGTGGTTTTTAATTAATTTCGTTCGAATTCGTTTTGCCTCGTGAGAAAATCCACGAGTAGATTAGGATTTGTTTGATTCGTTCAATGTAATAGACTAGTCTAGATCTAAGTTTCTTTATTTTTGCGAAAATATTGTAACCGGATCGGAAATGGAGGCGGAGACGAAGAATTAAAGGATAGATTCGGAACCGGGAGTAGGCGGCGTGCATCGCGCCTTAAACGCCAAGAGAGGCACGCCACGCTGGCGCGTAATGCATGCAGTAGCGCCAAGACGGCGGGGCGAGGCCGAGGGACGAAAGCGCGCAGAGTCGTCAAGACAAGACGAGCAAGCAACTGCGCTGCCAAGACGGGCAGCACGCAGCGTCTGGCACCGTCTTGTAGCGACGAGTGGACGACATTTGCGCGAAAAGTCTGCGCGGCGCATCGCCGAAGTTCTCGGCGGGCGAGGTGAGGCCGGGCCTTGATGCGGGCATCATCCCGCCCGAAGCTCGCTGAGGCCGACGCGGGCGAAAGTTCTGCGAGGTCGCCGAGCACTTCTTTGGCGATCTGTGGCTGTGCCAAAGCATGGGCGTGGTCGCCGGGCCGAGGGCCGGCCGGATCTTGGCGTGCATCCCTACCAAGGAAGCATTGGCGTGGCGTTTCGAGACGGAGTTCTTTTCTAGACGATCGAGTGGGAGAAATTCAAGACGGCGTTTCTTCAAAATCAAGCCAAGAAAAATCAAACCATGACAATTTGATAATTTGTGCCCAATATGTTTATTTTTCTGCTTTGCTTGATTTATTGTTGTGTGTTCTTGTGCTTTATTTAATTTGTTTAAATGTGTTTGCATGAGAATTGCCCAATGAAAAATCTCACCTTCAAAAATTACTAAGTATGTTTAAATAATTAATTGACAATTTTATTCCGGATAATAAAATTGAATTAATTTTGACCTCCATGATTTATTTATTTGTGGATTCTTTTGGAGAAATTCCCCCCACGGGACGGCCAAAAGATGAATTTCACATGAATAAATTCCGAATGGATCATCGTGGGTTATTATTAGTGGAGACGATGACCCTCCCCACAAGGCTCATTCAAAGCGAAGTAATAATTCTGCATTTAATCATGGTTATTACTTAGGTATAAAATTAATATGCATATACTTCCCCGAAGTCCCTGTCAATTTATATTGGTCAAGTGAGAGCCAATTATTAATCTGGATATTAAAGGTTTATAACTGTTCCTTGTTTGTAACCTGCTTGAATGTGTTTAAATAATGACCCACCCCACGTGGCTTATTTAAACTGTTTTGAGATGTTGGCTGATGCATGTTCATATTTTTTGAGATTTTAATATGATGCATGTGATCGAACCTTGTGATATGTTTGTGCTTATACAAATTGTTATTTATTTCAGTTCAGCATGTTGCAACCTTTTAATCCGCTATATTCTATACTTAAAGACCATCAATTAACTGGTGAAAACTACTTCCTTTGGAAATGTAAAATTATGATTGTTCTATCTGCACAAAAATCCGAATGGGTGCTTGACACACCAAAACCTGAAAAACCTGCTAAGGGTACTAGCATATGGGATAAGATGGAACATAGTGAATGGGAGTTGACTAATCAATTGGTGAAGGAAACAATGTTGGCAATTATGTCTGATTTGTTGAAACACCTTCATCAAGGATTTGAATCAGCTGCAGACATTATGCGGAATCTCGAAGAGATGTTTTAACATTCGGCCCATATGGCTATCCAAAGCATAAGGCTTGAGATGGCTAAGATAATAATGGAAGAAGGAACGACCGCAAGGGAGCACGTTCTTAGGGTTATGGTTCTCTTTGAGGAACTTGAGATTCTTGGCGAAAAATGCGATTTCAAAACTAAGGTTGATTTCATTCTCCATACTCTGCCAAAGAGCTATGATCATCCCTATCTAGAGTACCTATTGGAAGATATAGATTTCACTGTGGACGATCTGGTAAATGCTCTTACATTGGTCGAAGAGGAAGAGGAGCGCAAGAAAAGAAACTTGGTCACAAAAGGGTCTTCTTTTCCTTCTAGGCCAATTGGTGGTAAGAAGGGTGAGAAAGAAAGGCTAAACCAAGTGGACTCAACGTCCATCAAGAGTGAAGGGTCAAACAAGAGGAAACATTTGGAGAGCTGAAGTTCGGGACAATGGAGGTCAACCTGTTACAATCCTAATGGAAATGGAAAGAAAGGTAATTCTCACGCACTAGTTGTTGAAACTTGTTTAGCAGCGTATGCCTCCCATTTATGGGTGGTGGATACGGGATCCACTGATCATATTTGTTTCACTTTACAGGGGTTCAAGCGGACCCGACAACTTAGTGGGACTGAGATCCTCATCACACTTGGCGATGCTACGAGAGTGGCAGCTGAAGCAGTGGGAGAAGTGCACCTGTCTTTTGAAGACAGAGTTTTAATTTTAAGAGATGTTCTTTACGTTCCTACTTTTAGAAAGTATTTAATTTCGATTTCTAAACTTTACCTTGATGGATATTTGGTTACTTTTGATAAAGTTGTTACCATTTTTCTTTATGATAAATTTATCTGTCATGGAACGTTGTTGAATAATCTCTATACAATTAACTGTGCACACCACTCATGAAATGCATCCTATAACACATCAACTGTTTCCGATAAAAGAAAACGTTCATCAGACGTGAATGAGACACTTCTATGGCATCTTAGATTTGGACATATTAATCCAAAAAGGATTCAAAGGTTGGTAGAAGATGGTTCATTGGAGTCTCTTCGGGTTGAACCAATCCCAACTTGCGAATCTTGCTTGGAGGGTAAAATGACCAAGAGGGCATTCGGAGCCAAGGGGAATAGCCAAAGATGTGTTAGAAATCGTTCACACAGACGTATGTGGTCCAATGTCAATCAAAGCAAGAGGAGGTTATGAGTATTTCGTCACTTTCATTGATGATTACTCAAGGTACGGCTATATTTTTCTTATGAAGCATAAATCTGAGACCTTTGACAATTAAAAGAATTTAAGGCTCAAGCATAGAGTCATAGGGAAAAACGTATCAAGTCTCTACGATCTGATCGTGGAGGTGAGTACCTCAGCGATGAGTTTTTGAACTACTTGTCAGATGAAGGGATTGTATCCCAGCTAACTGCACCCGGAACCCCTCAACAAAACGGGGTAGCAGAGCGAAGAAACAGAACTCTTTTAAAAATGGTTAGATCAATGATGAGTTATGCGGATCTACCCAAGTCATTCTGGGGTCACGCCTTGGAAACAACAGCTTATATTCTGAACTTGGTGCCATCCAAGTCGGTTCCCAAAACTCCCAAAGAATCATGGACCGGGCTCAAGCCCAGTTTGAGACACATGAGAATTTGGGGGTGTCCGGCCTACGTGTTGGATAAGGAAGCCGAAAAATTGGATTCACAATCAGAATTAAGGCTGTTTATAGGATACCCCGAGGGAACAAAAGGGTGTATGTTCTATGGTCCCGAGGATCAAAAGGTGGTGATAAGCACCCACTTTAGATTTTTGGAAGAAGACTATATGAACGAAAGAAAGCCCAGAAGTGAGATTACCTTAAATGAGCTTAGAGGGCTAACCTCAGTGCCAACTGTACAAGATGACATACCAAACGACACACTTACACAACCGGAACCTCGACGTAGTGGGAGGGTTGTGAGACAACCCGAGAGATTCATGGGGATAGGAGAGTCCTCAGATTTAGTCCCCGGTCAAGATGAATCAGACCCATGGACTTACGACGAGGCAATCCAAGACAAGGATGCGGTTTCTTGGCAAACAACAATGGAAGCCGAAATGGGTTCTATGTATCATAACATAGTGTGGGAGCTAGTCGAACCACTCAATGGGGTCAAACCCATTGGCTGCAAGTGGGTATACAAGAGGAAAAGAGGACCGGACGGGAAGGTGGAAACCTTCAAGGCAAGGCTTGTGGCGAAAGGTTATACTCAGAAAGAAGGGATCGACTATGAGGAAACCTTTTCACCTGTAGCAATGCTCAAGTCCATCCGAATTCTCTTGTCGATTGCTGCGCATCTCGACTTTGAAATCTGGCAAATGGATGTCAAGACGGCTTTCCTTAATGGAAGTCTTGAAGAAGAAATCTATATGCAACAACCGCAAGGCTTCATTGAAAAAGGCCAAGAACACCTAGTTTGTAAGCTCAAGAAGTCCATTTACGGACTCAAACAAGCATCCAGAGCTTGGAACCAATGTTTTAATCATGTAATAAAGTCCTATGGGTTTGATCAAAATGAATACGAAAGCTGTGTGTACAAGAAGCATGTCGGAACTGCTTGGTATTCTTAGTACTATACGTAGATGATATTCTGCTCATCGAAGACGATGTAAAGGTATTGTCAGACTTAAGGGCATGGCTTTCAAAACATTTTGATATGTAGGACTTAGGGGAAGCTGGGCACGTCCTTGGGATCAAGATCACTCGAGATCGCAAGAAAATGATGATAGGCTTATCGCAAGCTTCATATATAGACACTGTCTTGAAGCGATTCAGCATGCAGGATTCCAAGAAAGGCTTCGTATCTTTCAGACATGGAATCCATCTATGCAATGATATGTGCCCTAAGACGTAGAAAGAGATAGATGACATGAAAGGCATTCCTTATGCTTCGGCTGTCGGAAGCCTTATGTATGCAATGCTGTGCACGAGACCGGATATCTGCTTTGCCGTTGGCATGGTGGCAAGATATCAAAGTAATCCAGGAAAAGAGCATTGGACGGCAGTTAAGAACATTCTGAAGTTTCTGAAAAGAACTCGGGATAGAATGTTGGTTTATCAGTCGAACAATCTAATTCCCATCGGTTACACCGACTTGGATTTCCAATCAGACTTAGATTCCAGAAAATCTACCTCCGGTAGTGTGTTTTGCATGGGGGGAGGAGCCATGACATGGAGAAGCGTTAAGCAGAAATGCATCGCCGATTCTACCATGGAAGCCGAATACGTAGCTGCTTGCGAGGCGGCGAAAGAAGCGGTTTGGCTCAAGAACTTCCTAGTGGACTTGGATGTAGTTCCAAATTTGCCCAGCACAATCACTATTTACTGTGATAATGCCGGAGCAGTTGCAAATTCAAGGGAACCAAGAGCCCACAAGGCCAGCAAACACATTGAAAGGAAATACCATCTTATACGAGAAATCGTTAAGAGAGGAGATATAGAGGTGGCAAAGTTCGCGTCAGAAGACAACCTAGCAGATCCATTCACAATGGGTCTGTCTCATAAGACATTCGAGAGACATGTGGAAGGAATGGGTGTCAAGACTGTTGCCAATCTGCTTTGAGTATAAGTGGGAGATATTATTAGGTTCGTGTAGGTGACATTAGATGTCACGTATTAGGAACTACACGAGATGTGTTGTAGTATACTTAAAAGCAGACTTTGAGTATAAGTGGGAGATTGTTGGGGTTATACTGGAAAGTATGCTTTTACTTTGTATAACCAAACTGAATTTTCTGTCTTATTTACTGAAATAAATTATTTATCACTGATGCTTTAAATATCATTGAATGTTACATATATTTATTGCATAATTGTTCAATAAACAGTATGTGTTACATTGTAGTTAAGTTAGTGATACCAGATCACAGAAGATTAAATTAACAGTACCTTGTAACTAAAAGTACAAGGTTCACGACCTAGATGGAAATGAACAATCCATCGTGAAAGGTTGAAGTGTAAGGCTCAGATTGACTTGTCTTGACCAAGAGATTACACTAGTGCATGACTGATGCACTGAACAGGACCTACAGGAGGATAAATTCTTCAGCACTGAACCAGGAAGAATTAGACCTTAGTGGTTCGTTATTTCTTAATCTTCGTCCCTTAAATAGGATCGTGTGTGGTTAGTAATTATTGCTTTGACTTATAACGGGTAGAGAATCAATGAGATTCAATACTTTATATCTTGAGCAATATTACTGGTCACATGCGATTGCTAAGATTTAATACGAAGAATCATGTGCGAGTACGCTCGTTTGATTTGCCCCCTTGGGAGGTTCATAAGATTTATCATACCAAATCTTGCAAGTGGATTTTGTTTCCGGAATGGATAATAATGTTGAACCGTTCCTTGACCAAGGACAAAAGATATTAATTAATGGAATGTTATTTCAGTGGCTTGAATTAATTAATGGGCTGGATAATCTTAAACACGGGAAATAATAACCGGGAGCCATATTAACAGTAATATGGGTTAAGATGGATAGTGCAATATTAATTATGTAGTGGGATTAATTAATATTTATGGGCTTGAATAATATTGTGGCTCAATATTAGATATTCAAAGTCCATTAGAAGGTCAAATCTTAATTCTCCTAAAGGCCCCTCAAGTAGCCCAAAGATAATGTCCAATAACTGAAAAAGGTGTTTAAAATAAAATAAATTATTGTTGCCTAATTTTCCTATTTTTTTTCGAAAATGATAAATAAAAGAGGGAGAAAAATTTTCTTTGAATTTTGTTATGGAATGAGAATAAGTATTCTTGGAATACAAGTTTATCTCATTAAATTCAAGAAATCTCCCACTTGGTTATTTGTCTTGAGTTTTTCGAAAATTTTGAATAAATAAGGAAGGAAAGATTTTCTTGAAAAGATATTATGGAAGATATGTATTCTTGGAATACAAGAATATCTAATAAATTCAAGAAGATCCAAATCTTGGATTCCTATTCCTTAATTTTTTCGAAAATACCATAACAATTGGGAGTTGGGATTTTTGTGGAATATTTTATTATGGAGAAAAGAATATATGGGATATATTCAAGATTTCTTGAAGATCAAGAAAAGATTTTTCCATCCTATTTTCCACCCCAAAAATTCGACCAACCCCATATCTATAAATAGGGGATGAGTGTTTAATCCCCAAGTGCAATTCCATGTGTTGGAAAAATTAGAAATTCACAAAGGTGGTGCAACATAATTTTATATTTCCTTTTTTGTTAAATTGTTCGCGAGTTCCTACCACCGGATTATTGAACAAGGACAAGGGAATACTTGAGAAGGACTTTTGGTGTGTTCGTGTGAATGGGATCCATCTTCTCAAATGTTGTCACTCCAAGAGGTTAGTTCACGTAAACCCGTAGTAATTCCGCATGTGTAGGTTTTATGTGAACTGTTTATATGCATGATTGGTTGTTGAATTATTATTTGAATTAATATAGGATTAATTCATGCTAGTAATAATTGTTAGAATTAAATTTGTATTTAAATATTCATCCTGAATAGATCCTGGCAATTAATTCCCCAACAGAAATGGGACATGAAAGTATCTGTGATAAAAGATTGCCAAGATATTGCGAAAATGAAGCTAATACAACCTGTTTCTGAGTCTAAAAGCTCATGAATTTGACCTGATTGAAAGTGGTCAAGAAGAAGAAGACGAGTCACCTGCTGAAGCTACACCTGCCACATCAAAAGCAGTTGCATTCAAGGCAGCTAGCAGCAGTTCGAAGTCTACTGAACCAATAGGAAATATCATCAGTCAAGCTGAACAGATTGCTTTGCTGATCAAAAAATTAGAAAGGTCTAATGTTCAACTGGGAAAGTATAAATTTTTTTATAGAGACTATCAGAACAACAGAGGAAGAGATAGGAGATCTACTAACAGATCACAAGAAAGGAATCGTTCTGATGACAGAAGAGATGATCGCAGAGAAGATAAGAGAGATGATCGTTCTGATGACAGAAGAGACAACAGATCAGATAGAAGGAATTCTGATTACAGGCAAACTGGGAAGTCACCTGACAGATCCTATAGAAGAAATGATTCACCTGGCAGAAGAAATTCCGTGGAACCTGGAGCATGTTTCAACTGTCAGAAACCAGGTCACTACAGCGCAGATTGCCCTGACCTGACTCCAAAAGAAAGAGAAGATAAGCGGAATATAAGAGAGCAAAGGTACAGAGACAGAAAAACCATGGTTGCTGATACATCAGGTATCGATGACTCTTATCTGCCTTCAGATGATTCTGGATACTCATCTATCGAGGACTTCTGCCTGATGACCACTACTGATGATGTCGATGACCTCAACGATCTGATGACGACATCTGCCTCATGGGCAAAGAAGCTGATCAAACTGAGGTAACTTCTAAACCTTCAAGTTTTTTTCGTTTCCACCGACAGTCTTTGAAGCACACTTGCCGGAGAGATCGACCGCAACTCTATAATGAGCAATTGCTTGATGATCTCTAATGCAAGAGAACACTTTATACAATAGTGGAAGCCGAGAACGATAAGCTAAGGGTCGAGAACATTCAACATTGTCAAGGATAAAGTCCGTAAGTAAAAGTCTGCCGAATCGAAATCGCTTGAGATCGCCGTAAAATGACTAAAGAACTGGAGTTTCTGAAAGTCAGCTCTTCTGATCAGGGTAAACTGGTTAAGGAATATCAAGCTATCAACAAGAAGCAAGCTGATGATCTCAGAATCCTCTAAGCTAAGTTTGATGAACTCTTCCGACTGCATGAAAGTCTAAAGATCAGTGAGGACAGTTTGCGAAAGAAAGTAGCAGTTTTTACAAACTCATCTAAGACTGTTCAAAATCTGAACAACTAATATGGCAAGCCAACTGATAAGAAGGGTATTGGGTTTGAAATCTCTTCTGGATCCTCACATGTCCAATCTGGTTCACCTTCAAAAAGTGAATCAAGAAAGATTTCTGGTAAAGATGAATATCATGCCAAATCTGCATCTGATAAGGGAAAGAAACCAGTTAATCAGAAAGGAAATAGAAATGGACCCCAATTGATTAAGCAGCAGCTGACAAAATCAACAAAAGAACCTTGTTCTTCTAAAGAGACCTCAACCTAATCAACAGACTAGGTATCAGCCTTGACCATCTCGCAAGGGACAGTCCCAGCTGAAATCTAATCAGGTTAAGCTGCCTAACAAGCAAGCTAAGGATAAATTGCTAAAACCATTTGTGCAAAAGAGATATGAATCTTTTGATGGTAGCAAGTCGTACCTATCCCTTTAACCAGAAGTCCAGGACATCTGCACCTGAACTACACTGAATTAAAAGAAGACATACCAATCAGAAAAACCCTAAGTCTTCTGATTCATCCAAGGTTCACACTCATAATCATACTGATTAGAAAGCACACGAAGAGATGTATGATTATGTAGATGCTTATAGGAGATAAATTAGGCCTTCTGATGTTGATGATTACCATAGAAGTGCCCTATTTGCTTGGATCCCGAAAGGTAACACTAACCTACAGGGGTACCTAAAGCCTGATTTGATTGCAGGTTCACGTGGGTTTTGCCAACAAAGGAGGTGTACAAGCAACTATCTGGTACATCGATAGTGGATGCTCAAGGCACATGACTGGAAACAAACATCTCCTTAGTTCATACATAGAACAAGAAGGCCCACGTGTACTCTTTGGTGATGATAACTTTGGTTTTACCAGAGAATTCAGAACCTTAGTCAATGATGATGTACATGTTACAGGAGTCTCATATGTCGATGGTTTAAAGCATAACCTGTTATCGGTTTTACAATTCTGCGACAATGGATTCAGTGTTCAGTTCTCAACTGATCGGTGCACTATCATAAATTGAGATACTTAACAGATTTTGTTAACTGGTTCCAGAAAAGGAACGATATATACTGTAGATTGGGATAGTTGTCCAAAAAATGCATGCCTGATTGTTAAGAGTTCCAAAAGCAGCAGTTGGCAAGAGGACTCTTAACAAGATAGCAAGGATGTCCCTGGTTGAGGGTCTCCCGAATGAGGCATTCTCTAAGGATCAGACATGTGTCGCATGTCAAAAGAGAAAACAGGTTAAAGCCTCATTCAAAGGGATCCCAGGACCAGCATCCAGCAGAGTACTACAACTGCTCCACATGGACTTATTCGGACCAGTTACACCACTTAGTTTCAGTGGATGCAAATACACTCTGGTAATCGTGGATGATTATTCCAAGTTTACCTGGGTTGTATTCTTGTATAAGAAGAATGAAACTACAACAAAGATACCTGAGCTGCTCAAGAGATTGCTGAATGAGAAGGGTGTCAGCATTGTAAAAATCAGATCAGATAAAGGACGGAGTTTCTGAACTCTTTTATTACTGATTTTTACACTAAGTTTGGTATACAACATGAAACATCAGCCGCCAAAACGCCACAACGGAATGGTGTAGCAGAACGGAGAAATAGAACACTCAAAGAAGCTGCTCGCACAATGTTGGCTGAACATGCAACATCAAACCGTTTCTGGGCAGAAGCTATCAACACTGCATGTCACACTCAAAACAGATGTTCTCTGACTAAGATTCACTTCAAAACACCTATGAACTATGGAAGGGCAGAAAATCTCATGTTTCTTACTTCCATATTTTTGGGTGCAAGTGTTTTATTCACAACAATGGGAAGAGACAATTGAAAACCTTTGAAGCTAAGTCAGATGAGGGTATATTCTTAGGATATTCCTCAACCAGCAAAGCCTTTAGGGTGTTCAACAGGCGAACCCTAGTTGTGGAGGAGACACCTCATGTGGTCTTCGATGAGACATCTTCTGGACAAGAGAAATCTGACTCAAAACAGGCAGTACCAGATCAACTAGTACCTGATACTCAGAAAATGGATCAGTTAAGTATCAAAGAAAAGGAATCAGATGACGTAACAGTGTATGTTCCTAACGTTGATCTTAATGATTCACCAGGTCAATCAGACTCTAAGGTACGTACATTTGTCGATGAATAAGCTGGTACAGCTGAGACAGTAACAACTGAACCATCTGGTTCAGGGGGAACATCTGATGTTCCGGAAGACAGGCATCAGCCTATGATGATTCCAAGATCAGATGAGACTTGTCCATGCCAAGTGGATCCTATTACTGTACCACTCCCAACTTCTAGTGACTCAATATCAGATGAGGATGATGATATCCAAACTGATATAAATCAGGAAAGAAGGACTTGGTTGAAAAACCATCCAACTGACCAGATAATCGGCAATCCTAATGCTAGAGTCCAAACTAGACATCAGGTTGGTGAAAGTGATATGTACTATTGTTATCTGTCTTTGAAGGAACCCCTCACTGTTGAAGAAGCTCTAGCTGATGCAAGCTGGATACTAGACATGCAAGAAGAACTAGAGCAGTTCGAAAGGAATTAAGTTTGGGAACTTGTAGACAGACCAACTCATCAAGATGTGATTGGCACTAAGTGGGTCTTCAAGAACAAGAGGGATGAGAATAATGTCATCACCAGAAATAAGGAAAGACTTGTTGCGAAGGGGAACTCATAATCAGAAGGGATTGATTATGATGAGACCTTTGCACCAGTCGCTTGCCTGGAAGCCATTCGGTTGTTTCTGCCATATGCTGCCCACAGAGCATTTACTGTGTATCAAATGGACGTAAAGAGTGCATTTTTAAACGGGGTACTAGCGGAGGAAGTTTATGTTGAACAATCTCCTGGCTTTGAAAAAGGCAACCAAGTGTATCGTTTAAGAAAAGCTCTTTATAGCCTAAAACGAGCTCCCAAAGCCTGGTATGATACACTATCCCAGGAGAGTGGATTCACTAAGGGAATAATAGACATAACCTTGTTCAGAATAGAAGATGGTGAAGACATTCTAATGATTCAAATTTATGTGGACGATATTATCTTCGAATCTCCCAACAAGAACTTGTGTGATAAATTCAGCAAACTGATGCAAGGGAAATCGAGATGTCCATGATGGGTCAGATGAATTACTTTCTGGGTCTTCAAGTTAAACAGAGTACATAAGGGATATTCATCTGTCAGACAAAGTATACTAGGAATCTGTTGGCTAAGTTTGGAGTTCAGAACAACAAGGTAGCCAAAATTTCTATGATGACTGGATTTAAGATGGATTCAGATGAAAACGGTCAGAAAATTAATCAGAAAGAATATAGGGCTCTCATTGGATCATTACTATACCTGACAGCCTGCAGACCAGATATAAGTTTTGCCAGTAGGTGTATGTGCCAGATTTCAGGCAAATCCGATGCAAAGCAACCTGGAAGCAGCTAAGCAGATTCTTAAGTATCTGAAGGTGACATTAAACATTGGTTTATTCTACCCATCAGATGATAATCTAGAGCTTAGTGGGTATTCTGATTCTGATTATGGAGGTTGCAGGATAGAAAAAAAGACAACCTCAGGCACATGTCAGTTCTTAGGAAGTAAACTGATCTCTTGGTTCTCAAAGAAACAGACATCTGTTGCCACATCTAATACTGAAGCAGAATACATGGCCGCAGGAAGCTATTGCTCCTAACTTCTCTGGCTTAGTCAGCAACTGAGGGATTATAACATCATAGCTACGAACGTGCCCATATTCTGTGACAGTAATAGTGTTATTGCAATCACACAGAACCCTGTTCTACATATGAGATGCAAGCATGTGGACGTCAGACAACATTTCATAAGAGATCATGTGGAAAAGAAGAATATCATAATGGAAAAGATCCATACTGATAAGAAGAGAGCTGATATCTTAACCAAGTCATTAGCTGAAAGCACATTCAGAGAACTATCAGTTGAGTTAGGGCTTCTGGACTTAGGAGAAGATGCACCAGATTTCTTTGGTGGATTGGTCTCCAAGACCAGTTGGTTAAGAAACTGACCAGAAAAGAAGGATCAGTTGAGAAATGGAACCTCAACTGATCAGGGAGGATCAGTCAGGAACTGATCAGTAAAGGGATAACAGTTGAAGGGGGACTTCAATTGATCAGATAGGATCAGAAGGAAACTGATCAGAAAAGTAGGATATTGTTGGGAAAATACTAAGGTTTAGGCAACAATCAGTAAGGTCAAATGTAATCAGGCAAGCCAGATCAGAACGAAGTAGTAACTGACTGATTACAATATCAGTTAGTCAGATACGTTTTCTGATTTATCATTATATAAGCCTATGCTAATCTATGCTACTCTTTACTGTGTCCATTACTTTGTGACATCATGTCTTCAAGCATTTAATGCGAATGTGAGGTTTTTATTTTAAATGCATTTATTGCGAGTTTTTAATTCCAAAATTCTATCGTTTTAAATCCTTGACCGCACGATTTAATTATTTTTCAACTGCTTAATCTTGACCATCCGATTAAAACACGGACACTCAAGTACTCTAAAAAATATTCGTGCAATTTTTTTCCCTCCCACCTACTTAAAACCCTAAACCCATTTTCTGAAAACCTTTCTCATTATCGTATTCAAGCACTCAAACTTATCCAGAAAGTTTTCCAAACTCAAAACATTCATCCAGCGATTAAAACTTATTTCAAAATCATCAAATCG
Organism: Stenogyne calaminthoides; assembly: GCA_037126765.1. NCBI lineage: Eukaryota > Viridiplantae > Streptophyta > Magnoliopsida > Lamiales > Lamiaceae > Stenogyne > Stenogyne calaminthoides. The sequence continues at coordinate 27,539,669 of JBBCBC010000005.1, read as the reverse complement.
CTTTTCTGGTAATTCTTTGAATTTATTATTCATGAATACTATCCGTTAGGGTTATAAGTTGTATATGTATATGTTGTACTGTTCATATGTTCACATTTTATCGAATTTAAACTGTTATATGCTTAACATTCTGAAATTATGAACTATATACATATTTGGGGATATTATTTGTGAGAATGTTTTACATATTGCTCTACTGCACTTTGCACTATTTAAAATCTTATGGGTTTTGAAAAACCTAATTTAGGTTGTGTATGTGTTTGAAGAAATGGCAACTTCAAAAGCTACCCCTGAAGTTTGTGATTACGCTTCAATGATAAAAGAGATCATTGATGAGAAATATGTAATCTTCACCACCACCACAGATCCGGAATCACTGGAAATTCTGGATTGTCTTCATCAGTGTGGACTGGAGCAATTTTGTTACAGACACTTCTTCATTATTGAGTCCTTGGAGTTCTTGAGAAATTTGAAGGAGACGACAATAAGGAGATCTATTCGTTTGTTGGTGGAACAAGAATAGATGTATCCAATGATGATCTGCAATGGATCTTTGCCCTACCAGCAGGAAGGAATGCACCTGATGAGTTCACAACTGGAATATTGGACAAAGAGTATCTTCAAAAGTTCTTCTGAGACCTGCCAACAACACAAATATCACCAATGTTAAGGCACCATACTTGAAAAGGAAGCATAGATTACTCTTTGAGATTGTCTCAAAAGTAATTATGGGGATTACATTCAGTCCTGATGCCTTGACCCAACAGAAGCAAAGTGTGATGACCGCAATCATTGAGAAAGCACAGAACATGAACTGGCTAGGTTTGTTCAAACACAGATTGTTGCAAGAGACAGACAAGTTTATGATCGATGAAAAGAACCATGTGGTGCTGTCCAAGAAGATTAACAACATCCACAAAGTTTCTCTCGTCTTAGCTGATAAGCTTCCTGACTATAGATGGTCAGAACAAGGCAGAAATCCAGCAAAGTACAAAACTCTTCTCTCAAGAGATGAAGAGTTATCAGGCCAAAGAGATGATGATCCTGTTTCCTATGTGTCCAAGCAAAGGTCCAAGGCACAGGCTTCATATGGGCAATCTGAGGCATAAGGTCAGCCTCATAGGAGAGCCATGAAAAGGAAGCAGATGGCAACGAAGCCAGCTCGAAAAGCTGAAGATGCTAGTGAGAAACGTCAAAGGAAGCTCAGTACAATGCTTCCAAAGAAGAAGAGTATGCCATCTGGAGGCCTGCAAGATGACGATAGTGATGTGGAAATCCTGGAATCTGCTGGAGAGCAACCTGAGGAGCAGGTCGTGAAAGAACTTGGTGGAGAGACTGGTGTGAGTTCTGAGCACACAGTCAACACGGGAAGGGATCTGATAGCAGAAGAAGGAGCTGATCAGATGGTGGTTCTAACTATTGCTGGAGATAAAGAAGAAGAAGGCGTAGAAGAGGAGGAAACGCTAGAAGAGGCCCAGGATGAGTCAGAACCATCTGATTCTGCCCACCTGAGTTCTCTATTTAAAGGAGGAGAAGCTACTCACATACTCAGATCTCCCACTCCCCCATCACCACAACAAGAAATCACCCTACAAATCGCCTTACCTTCACCCCCCAGACAAATCACTCCCACAAAAACCCCAGCTCAACAAGAAAATCCCACTTTTGAGCCAACCCAACCTGTAGAAACCACATCTGCAGAAGTTCTACCCGAGTCAGCCCAACCAGAACTTGCCCAAACCCCTCAACCTGAGCCCTATAGAGAAGCCACTCCAGATATCCAAACAGCCAGGCAGAAAGCCTTGTTTGTTTCAGTTGTCCACAACCCATTCAACACCAGAACTATCTTTGAATCTCTTGAGCCAGAAAAGCCAGTTATTAGATTCCTGAAGCGAAGAGTTGAAAACTACCTGAACAAGCATTATTCTGATCTGGTTGACCATCCAGGTGTTCGACAACAAGTAGCTGATATTCTCTTTTGGAGGGATATCAGGCTACAAAATATTGAAGATTTTCTAATGGCCCTGGAGGCAATAGGGAACGAAGAATTCGTGGATTTGGAACTGAGGATGAAGAATCTGGCCGGAGTATCCAGTGCTGCTGAGTTGGCAACAGATGATGATGTTGCCTGGTTGGTAAATAAGACGATGGGATTTCCGGAGGATGTTGAGGAGTTTGAATATGCAGCCGATGAACCAATTGAGGGTGAACCAGATGAGACCCTAGCTGATGAGGCGCAAACATTTGCACCAGTGGTAGTGATTTTGCCTAAGACCCTGGACCATGTTTCGATGACTATTCTGGATGGGGTTAAGGCATCTGTGGAAGCTCAATTCCACGTCTTAGCCAGTAATCTGTTGAATCAGATGGAGGAGAGAACTAAGAAGCTGGTTGAATCTGAGAGGAATCAGACTGCCACAAAACTGGTGGAAATACACTCTGAGGTTGCTACTACAGAGATGAAGAGGGTGGAACTGCTATTGGAAAAATTGGGTTTGGAAGTCTCCATGCTTTCTGATGTCAGAATACTTTTTGAGGAGGCTTACAAGTCCCTGATGCAGGCAGATTCAAGCTTTGAGGCTGCTGTGAAACGTTTTGAAACTTATGTATCTATTGCCAAGAAGGCACTGGAAGAGGTTGTATCGAAAATGCTTGGACCTGCTCCATCTACCTCATCTGTTCAGATACAATCCTTGGAGGCAGACGAGCTTAAGAAGACAATGCTCTTTCAGTTCGACAATCTGGAAAAGAACCTCAGGAAGCTTTTTGATGCAACCAAAAAGGGGGAAGGAGAGCTATCAGAAAAACAAGCTCCCCCATCTAGTCAACTGACTCTTGTGTCTGCATCAAGACAAGCTGGTGAAGCTGCTGAAGTTCAAGACACTGAATTGGCTGAGATGTTCTAAACCGTTGAGGAACATACCAGACAGCTGGACATTCAGGACAAGACCATATCTGAACATAAATCTGCAATGATAGATCTAACTGCCAGAGTTGATAAGATTGAGGACTTCTCCTCAAATGTTTAGAAGAGATTGCAAACAGAAGAAGAGGCAACAAGTATTGAACTTGCAAAGAAACTTGAAGAAGAAGAAGCAGCAGAGGCAGAAGCTGGAAAAAGAAGACAACTGAAGGGAAAGCAGACAAAGCGACCTGCTGTTCAGAAAATTGTTGTAACAAGATCTGAACTGTTATTATCAAATGAACCGATCAGGGAACAAGAAGATCAGGTCAAACGAAGAAAGGTCATTGATGAGACCACCAAGAGGAAGAAGTTTGAAGGATGCAAAGCAATTTGCACCGAGCATTCAAGAGAAAGCGTAGAAAGAAGAGGGTCACCGCAGTGACGACGAGACCTGGGTTGAAAATGCCTTACCTGCTAATGTCAATGAAATCCTGATCTACAGAGAAGACCTTCGTGATCCATGGAGAGTAATTAAGACAAACTGGTTATGCGATGTCTTCATGATTCAGCGAGTTCTAGAAGAAAAATATGACAATATATTTGATGAAATCTTTCTGGACTGGCTTGGGACAAAGTATCCAGTATTCTACAAGGAGGTCATGAAGGAAGGGCAGAAAATGGCGTTGAGACCCACTGCTCCGAGATACGAATATCTGATCCCTCCTCTAAAAAGAATCAAGAGTATGATCCAGTGGGATTCAGAAGAGCATACTTTGATGCACTGGAAAGAGGAAACATTATTGAAGAAGATCGCCAGAAGGAAGTACTTAGAAGAATGTATGACATTTTCCAAATTCCTGAAGGCATGAGAGATAAGTAAGAGATCAGAAGATGAGTCTTAGATCATATGTTAGGTAATTTTTGCTTATCATTTCTTGTACTTGTAAACTGCAATATTTATCAATGAAATGATTTACCTTTCTGATCTTAAGACAACGTCTCATTGTCTTCTGATTTCTGTTTATGTTCTTTACATTTCTTGGTATCTATTTTTCTAATTAACTGTTTTGGTTCCATCAAAAAGGGAAAATTGTTGGAAAATTTGTAGTTTTGATGGAAGTTCCAAAACAGGTTGTAATAAGACCAGTCAGACATATTAGCTGCTGATGATTTAGAAATCAGGATAGGATGACCAGCTGAGATGTATAGACAGCTGATGTAATAGATATATCACATTTTGAGGGCGAACTCAATATGTATAGGTCAAGTCAAGAAGATCAGAAGATCAGACAAGTCAAGAAGATCAAAAGATCAGACAAGTCGAGAAGATCAGAAGATCAGACAAGTCGAGAAGATCAGAAGATCAGACAAGTCAAGAAGATCAGAAGATCAGACAAGTCGAGAAGATCAGAAGATCAGACAAGTCGAGAAGATCAGAAGACCAGACAAGTCTAAAAGATCAGAAAATTAGACAAGTCAAGAAGAACAGAAGATCAGACAAGTCAAATAGTTAAATGATCAGGTGAAGACATGAAGCTGAAGACTCAGAATACCTGAAGATCAGAAGACTATCAGAAGAACAAGACCAAGAAGACCTCAGATAACATACATCAGAAGAACGAAATAGAGTTTGTAAATTGTGCTAAGACAACCTACATCAGAAGACTCAATCAGGTAGACTGATCAGTCCGAACTGATCAGGTCAGTTCAAATCAGGTAACAACTAAAGGTTTACTTAATACGTACGAATTTACTAGACAAGAAGAATGTCAACCTAAGTTGGTAAATCAATCGCCGAATAAGTGTACTTGACAACCAATGAGAGCGAGACACGGACGTATGGAACTGACATTGCAAGATATGGTGTTTCAGAGTCAAACGGCTATAAAGGACAACGAAGCACGCATTTGGCCATGTTGTCTCTGAGCATATCAAATTCATCCTGCAAATCTACCAAAAATAGCCTGAAATTCAAATTGTTCTCCAACGACTCTTTGATTTTTAGGACTATAAATATGGGATCAAACCTTCCGAGTAAGGTTACGAAAAGTATCATCAAGCTCAAACTATCCGTAATTTCCGCACGAAGGACACAAAATCAAGAATATTTTCTAAGTGTTCATCCCATAGTTCTTAGCACAGAAATCTTATCCTTTAGCTTTAGGCTACCGAAATACTAGGATAGATTTCCAGTTGGAACACTACAAATCTTATACCCAAACCAAAAGTTAGGTTAAGTTTGTTTAGCAATATTTCAGACTAGGGTTTCTAGTTTCTGATTTCTGGGATTGGTTGAGTGAGAACTCTTGAAACATTTGTTGTACTGTGTTGGACTAACACATTAATCTAAGTTCAGTTGGTTAGTTGGTTAAGTTGGTGCCCCTGCTGATGGGGAAGAGTGGACGTAGGACGAGTTGTCCGAACCACTATAAAATCTTTTGTGCATTTACCTGCTTTACACATCTTGCAAACTACTTGTTTAAATATTACATGCATATTCTAAGTCTGGATTAGATTTGCACCAAGCAACTGATCTGATCAGGTTGACACTTTGTCATCTGATATAAAATAGATTACTTAAAATCTGATTTGAGAAAACTGGATTTTCACACGAATTAAACTTATCTTCCGCACATCAGTTAAACTAATAGACACCGAACTGATCTGCTCTCAGGCGATCAGTAAGTTGATTATCAGTCCAAACTGATTCATACGCACTCTGATCAGGCAACTTGGTATTCACACCTGATCTCACGAAAACTTTTCTGAAGTTTATTCACTCCTTCCCTCTACTAGACTTCTGCCTCACTAAAACCCGATCGGGACCTACAATAGTTAGTCAATCTATGTCATGAATCATAATCATTTGGTCATCTTTTCCATAACCAAATAGTGCATATTTTATCAAACTCAACCATTTCAATATCGTGAATCATATATTATATGATCATCTTTTCCATGACCGTTTAATAATATAACATGTAAACTTTCATATCATACCTTATAGGAGTTGTAGCGGTGGGCAGTGGTGGATGCCGTAAATTATACTCAATAATGCATGATTTCAAATTATTTTGTAATTTTCTTTTTTTCAAAAAAGAAAGATTTTTTTAACAAATAAATTTTAAAAGAAATAGAAGACTCTAAAAGAAGATTTTCCTTTTACAAGTCTACAAGAATGTAAACCTGCTCTGATACCACACTGTCACATCCCAATTTTACAAGACCTTCTAAAAGCATTTAAAAAAAACAATTATTCAAAATTTGAATAATTAACTAAAATTGAGGAGTTTAAATTTTTAAAGTTTATAGCGGAAGTAATTAAATTCAAGGTATTTTGAAAGAACATAATTCATCCACTAGAAAATTCTAATGATTTGTCTCAGTGCTAAATATAGACCGTTATATAAAAATAACATAATCCAATGCTATTGAAAATAATGTCAAACTCAATCCTCAATATTCAAGTGAAATAAGAGTTATGCAATGAAAAATTTTACTTAAGTAAAATGATAAATAATGTCTCGAGGCAATCCACCTGCACTCCTCCGCACTCCATAATTACTCTGCAAAATGTTAAAGATTGGGATGAGCAAAACAACTACCTTAGTGGGGTTCCCTCACGTTGTTACAATATAATATAACACATAAATAAAATTATCAACTCACGTAACATGCATATAATAATAACGAGTTAAGGATCTTTTCCATCCTGAGTCGTATTGGCCAACCTGTATACGGTGGAGTTGCCTCCAAGGATCTTTTCCATCCTGGACCGTAATCCCCGCAAGTTACAACGATCTTTTCCATAGAAAGTAACCAAATAATTCAATATAACATTTTCACATAAATCATGTAGCAAGCAATAATTAAATTCACATAAACATTCAAATATTACAAAACATGTAAAAATCCTACCTCAAGTCTTGATTAACCTCGTAAACACGTAAATTGAATTAAGACGTAAATTCCGCATCACCTAAAAATATTAAATATAAAGTTTTAAAATTATTAATAAAAGAGTAACTATTAAAATAATAACTTATTTAATAACTTTAATAAATTATAAGCTTAATGTTAATGCATACTTATATAATCAATGACTGAAACTCTCGGTGCTTTTAAACAAAATTGAGCAAATCAAGATTTTTCATTTGAAATTTCACTAACTACTTTTCTTAAAATTTCGGTTGTATATATTGGCAGTGAAAGTTATGGAATCTACCAACATGATATGTAAACTCCCATGCATAAGATTTTACCAACTGATAAGTAAAGTATGGAATTTGATTAACAAAAATAAAGAAGAAAACCATTTACCCCTTTTTTTATTAAAAGGCAACCCCAACCAAAAAAACAGCATCATACGCGGAATCATTGTGAAAACAAAGATTTTGAACTATTTTAAATAAATAACAGTAGCAACACAAGTAGACCCTTTTCGAAAACAAAAATAATTGCTACACATGGTCCTATAGAGTATTCAAGAGTTATGACTTATATATAACCCCTGGCTCCATAATAATTAAAAAAAAAAAAAGATACACTGATGTATATTAATTGATGAGTAGGCAAAAATTTATGAAGTTGTATCCTAAATCCAAGGAGAATGAAGAAGTGGTTACCAATTACGTAAGAAACAGATGAAAGAATTTCAGCAATTGACAAGATAAGAGTGCTTGCCCAAAATTTATAATCGTTAAACTGCTGCGAGAAAAGAGTACTTTTTTTTCTAGAGATTTGAATGAAGAGATGAAATTTTCTGCGATTGAAAAATCTGAGAAAAGCCGTGAATTAAAAGAAAAGTGGGATCAGTTGAGAAAATCGTGGATTCATGAATACATTTTAAGTTTGACAAGAACCCCTTAAGCAACTATATTAGTCAACCAAAAAAGTTCAATTTTATCACTACAAACTCATCATCGTACTAAAATATAATATATTCAATTAACCAAAAACACGTAAAAACATTGTCAAAACCTAGGATCATCAATTAATTTAAACCCTAATTTATACATTAATCAATTGTCAATGAATCAACTTCCAAATCGCCACCAATTTGATGCAGATCTATTTAAAAAGTCTAACTAAATCAAATATTTTGAAATTCTTTTAAGAGAATTTTTTTTAAAAAAATGAAATTTTGTTTTTAGAAAATTCAAATATTTCGAATTTTTTTTTCCAAAAAAACAAAAAAAAAGGAAAGTATATGAAAAAAAAACCAAAAATCTTGAGGAAGAAAACCGAGAAAAAGTCAAAAGTTTCAAGGCAAAAAAATGAGAAAAATCGAAAGTTTCGAAAAAAAATAATGGAAAAAAACAAAATCTGAGAAAGAAAACCAAAAAATTGCCGGTCGAGAATATACTTAGAAAAACAAAAAAAAGAAGTGGAATTTTTCTTCGGAAAACCAAAATTTCCTGCGAAAATGTATGTATTTGAAGAAAAGAGGGAATGAAAAATATATATAAAAAATAAATATACCTCAAGTCGAGGTGGGGGCTGGGACGAGCAGACAATGACGGAGGTCGGGCGGGGGCGGCAGATTAGGAGAAGAAGAAGATAGCGGGTAGAAAAGAAGAAAGGGCAGCGGAGTTAAAATGAATTTTTAGGGCTTTCATGTTGAGGTAGTTGACCCTATTTGTCAATATTAGTCAATATTAGGGTTTAAGTTTTGAAAACCGCGGAGGAGCCCATTGACTGTGGTGTAGAGTGTAGTGTACTTGGCTTGGAAAAAGAGGGGACTTTCTTATCCGAATGATCATACATTGTTGAATGAGTATTACAATGCAATAGTTTCTCGTACAGATAAACTTAGGTAAATTGCATTGGTTCTTGATTTTCATTTCAAGTAACGCACTTGAGTTGCATGGTGCACCTAGTGCACAATTTTTTTCATCGGCCTCGAATTAAGATACAATCTTTTTTTTTTTTATCAAATCTTGAATTAAGGGATTTTTTTTTTTTGGATCACATAGTAAGACACTTGTAGAATGAGAACCTAAACGGAAACTCAACCTAAAAAGTTAAATTTTATTGAAATTCTTAAAAGTTTGATGTTCAACAATATTGTGCACTAGACGAAGAATTGTTGGGAAATTTGTATTAAGTTTTGAAGGAAGTTCCAAAACAGATTGTAATAAGGACCAGTCAGACTTGTTAGTTGACTGATGATTTAGAATCAGGATAGGATGACCAACTGAGTTGTATAGACAGCTGATGTATAAGATATGTCACATATTGAGGGGGAACTCAATATGTATAGGTCAGGTCAGAAGACCAGACAAGTCAGAAGACAAGTCAAGTTAGAAGACCAGACAAGTCAGAAGACCAGATGAGGTCAGAAGACAAGTCAAGTCAGAAGACCAGATGAGGTCAGAAGACCTGATAAGATCAGACGAGTCAGTTAGTCAGATGATCAGGTGAAGACATGAAGCTCAAGTTCAGAAGGTCTGAAGATCAGATGCTACCAGACGATCAAGACCAGAAGACCTATATCAGCCGAGTCTGCTAGTTGAGCTAAGACAACTTGCACCAGAAGACTCTATCAGGTTGACTGATTAGTTTTATCTGATCAGGTCAGCTCACTGCTGGTGTCAACTGATGTTACACCAGATCACACATACTGTCAGAACAAGAATAATGTCAACTTTAGTTGGTAGAATAAACACTGAAAAGTGTACTTGTTAACCAATGAGAACGAGACACGTACGTACGGAGCTGACAATGCGGGATTTGGCGCTGCATAAGTCAAACGGCTAGAAAGGACAAACATACATGCTTTTGGCCATATCGTTCCTGAAGCACGTCACATCAAGCCTGCAAACTACCAAATATAGCCTGAAATTCAAATTGCTCTCCAACGACTCTTTGATTTCATGGTCTATCAATATGGGATTGCTCTTCATAGTGAAGAAGCGGAAATTATCATTAAGCTCAAGTTATAGCAAGATTTCCGCACGAAGAACACAAATTCAAGATTATTTTCTAAGTGTTCATCCCTTTAGTTCTTAGCATAGAATTCTTATCCTCTAGCTTAAGGCTACCTCAAAACTAGGATAGAATTCTAGTTGGAACAAACAACAAATATTTACTCAAACCAAAAGTTAGGTTAAGTTTGTTTAGCAAGATTTAAGACTAGGGTTTCTAGTTCTGATTTCTAGGATCGGTTGAGTGAGAACTCTTAAAACATCTGTTGGTTGTAATGTGTTGGACTAACACAATAAACTAAGTCCAGTTGGTTAAGTTGGTGCCCCTTGTGATAGGGAAGAGTGGACGTAGGACTGGTTGTCCGAACCACTATAAAAATCTTGTGTACCTGTACTTGTTCTTACCTGTTTTACACAACTGCACACAACCTGAGTTTAAACTACATACATATTCTGAGTTAGGATCAGTCTGCATCAAGCAACTGATCTGATCAATTTGACACTTTAGTCATCTGATTGAAAACAGACTGCATAATCTGATCTTATAAAACTGGTTTTTCACACTGGTTAAAACTAGCAGCACATCAGTTAAACTGATAGACACCGAACTGATCTGCCATCAGGCGATCAGTAAGTTGGATATCAGTCCAAACTGATTCACACGCACTCTGATCAGGCAACCTGCCATCACACCTGATCTTGCACGAAAGTTTTCAGAAGTCTATTCACCCCTCCACTCTAGACTTTTGCCCTCACGAAACCCGTTCAGGACCTACAAGTGGTATCAAAGCAGTGGTTCTACGGACCACTGGCTTTGAGTGTCATCGGTTCTTGAGGAAGAACCTTTGTGGTCACTTGAACAGATCTTGAAAAATCATTTTTAAAACTTCATCTGTTTTCAAAACTCACTAATCATGGATAATACATCTGGCATGTATCATGATCTACCCAAGTTTTCTGTTGATGAGTATGCAGATTGGGTCATACCTCATCATGGGAGCTATAAGCAGCATAATGATGGAAGTTATTGAACAAGGACCTATCATCATCTACCACAACAATCCAGCTGAAGGAGGTGATCCAGATTTTCCAGTTGGAGCTCGAATCAGAAAAAGTCCATCTCTAATAGATGCTGAAGAAAGAAAGTTGTCAAATCTGGATATGGTTGCAAGACACATCATCATGAAGACTATGGATAAGATCACAAGAGAGAAGATCAAATACCTCAAGACTGCGAAGCAGATGTGGGACACTCTAGCTGAGATATGCGAAGGAAACGATCAGATAAAGGACAGCAGATTACAGGCCGAACTGGCTAAGTTCGAGAAACTCAAGATACTGCCCAACAAGATAATCGACCAGCTAGATGGAAGGATTACCATGTCGATCAACAAGCTCAGAGAGTTAGGACGTGAAATGATCGACAAGGATATCAACTACAAGATTCTGAGATCTTTAACGAAGAAATAGGATTTGAAAGCCCATGAATTCGACCTGATTGAGAAAGGGCAAGAGGAAGATGATGAGTCATCTTCCGAAACCACACCCGCAACAAAAAAAGCAGTATCATTCAAAGCAGGAGGCAGATGCTCAAAATCTTCTGAGCCTATTGGAAATATTGTTAGTCAAGCTGAACAGATTGCTCTACTCACAAGAAAGCTTGAAAGATCAAATATTCAATTGGGAAAGTATAGAAGATTCTACAAAGACTATCAGAATAGCAGAGGAAGAGAAAGAAGATCGTCTGACAGATCGCAGGAAAGAAACAGATCTGATAACAGAAGAGACGACCAAAGAGAAAAGAGAAGAGATGATCGTACTAAAGATCATAAATCAGAATAGAGAAATTCAAATAAGAGGCAAAGTGGGAAGTCACCTGACAGATCATACAGAAGACATGACTCACATGCCAGAAGAAGTTCTGTGGAGCGAGGAGTCTACTTCAACTGCCAGAAACCAGGTCACTACAGTGCAGACTGCCCTGACCTGACGCCTAGAGAAAGAGAAGATATGAGAAGCAGAAGAGAGCAACGATACAGAGACAGAAAAGCTATGGTTGCTGACACTACAGGAATATACGACTCTTATCTGCCATCAGAAGATTCTGGTTACTCATCTGTTAAAGACTTCTACCTGATGAGCAATGCTGATGACTTCAACAACTTTGATGATTTGATGTTCTCATCTGATGATGACATCTGTCTCATGGTCAAGGAAGAAGATCAATCTGAGGTATCTTCTAAACCATCTGTGTTTTCTGTTTCCACACCAGCCGTGCTGAGCACACTTGCTGGAGAGATTGACCTGCAGCTCTACAGTGAGCAATTGCTTGATGATCTCTCCAATGCAGTAGACACTTATACTATAGTGGAAGCTGAGAACGACAAGCTAAGGATTGAGAACATTCAGCTTGTTAAAGAAAATGTTGTAAGAAAAGCTGCTGAACTGAAATAAGCTGAAACTGTTCAGAAGATGACTACAGAACTGGAGTTTCTGAAAGTCAGTTCTACTGATCAGGACAAACTGGTTAAGGAACATCTAGCTATTAACAAACAGCAAGCTGATGATCTCAAAATCCTCCAACCTAAGTTTGATGAACTCTTCCGACTGCATGAGAGTCTAAAAGTTACTGAGGATAGTTTGCATAAGAAAACAGAGGTTTTCACAAAATCATCTAAGACTGTTCAGGATCTGAACAACTATTTTCGTACGTCAACTAATAAGAAGGGAATTGGGTATGAACACCCTTCTGCATCCTCAAAAGCCCCGTCTAGTTCACTTCAGAAAAGTGTAATCAAACGAGTTTCTGATCACGATACACAAAAAGTAAAATCTGTATCAGATAAGGGAAAATGATCAGCTGACCAGGCAAGGCAAGTGTCTGATCAGAAAGGGAACAAAAATGGACCACAACTGATCAAGAATCAACCGAGGAATCAACAGAAGAATCCAGTTCTTCTGAAGAAACCTCAACCTGATCAGCAGATTAGGAATCAGAAAAGACAACCTCTCAAAGGGAAATCTGATCTGAAACCTAACCAGGCCAAGCTGCCTAACAAGCAACTAAGGGTAAACTGCTAAGACCATCTATGCATAAAAGATAAGAATCTTTTAATGGTAGCAGTCGTACCTACCCTTACAATCAGAAACTTAGGGCTGCTGCACCTGAGCCCCACTGGATTAAAAGAAGACAAATTTCAATAAAAAATTCCAAGTCTTCTGATTCATCCAAGGCTCACACTAATGATCATACTGACCAGATTGAATATGAAGAGACGTATGATTATGTAGATGTTTATTGGAGACAAATCAAGCCCTCTATTTTCAACAAAGGTGCCAGATATGTTTGGATCCCGAAAGGTATTTCTAACCCCCCAGGACCCGATTCTACTGGGGTACCTAAAGCCTGATCTGATTGCAGGTTCACGTGGGTTTGGCCAATAAAGGAGGTGTACAAGCAACTATCTGGTACATCGATAGTGGATGCTCAAGGCACATGACTAGAAGCAAACATCTCCTTAGCTCATACACAGAACAAGAAAGCCCACGTGTACTCTTTGGTGATGATAACTTTGGTTTTACCAGAGGATTCGGAACCTTAGAGAATGATGATGTACAGGTTACTGGAGTCTCTTATGTCGATGGTTTGAAGCACTACCTATTATTGGTTTCACAATTCTGTGACAATGGATTCAGTGTTGAGTTCTCGACTGATCAATGCACTATAAAGAATCGAGCTACTCAACAGATTTTGTTAACTGGTTCAAGAAAAGGAACGATTTACACTGCAGATTGGAACAATTGTCCAAGAAATGCATGCCTGATTGTTAAGAGTTCCAAAAGCAGCAGTTGGCTCTGGCACAAGAGAATGATTCATCTGAACCTTAATACTCTTAACAAGATAGCAAGGATGTCCCTGGTTGAGGGTCTCCCGAATGAGGTATTCTCTAAGGATCAGACATGTGTCGCATGTCAGAAGGGAAAACAGGTTAAAGCCTCATTCAAGGGAATCCAAGGACCAGCATCCAGCAGAGTATTGCAACTGCTCCATATGGACTTATTCAGACCAGTTACACCACTTAGTCTCAGCGGACGCAAATACACTCTGGTGATCGTGGATGATTACTCCAAGTTTACCTGGGTTGTATTCTTATATAAGAAGAATGAGACTACAACAAAGATACCCGAGTTGCTCAAGAAATTACAAAATGAGAAGGGTGTCAGCATTGTGAAAATCAGATCCGATAAAGGTACAGAATTTATGAACTCCTTTATTACTGAATTTTGCACTAAGTTTGGAATACAACATGAAACAATAGCTGCAAGAACACCACAACAGAATGGAGTAGCTAAACGGAGAAACAGAACACTTAAAGAAGCTGCTCGTACTATGTTAGCTGAACATGCCACTCCAAACCGTTTCTGGGCAGAAGCCGTCAACACTGCATGCCACACTCAGAACAGATGTTCTCTGACTAAGGCTCACTTCAAAACACCTTATGAACTGTGGAAGGGCAGAAAACCTCATGTTTCTTACTTCCATGTTTTTGGGTGCAAGTGTTTCATACACAATAATGGGAAGAGTTAGTTGAAAACCTTTGAAGCCAAGTCAGATGAGGGTATATTCTTAGGATATTCCTCAACCATCAAGGCTTTCAGGGTGTTCAACAGGCGAACCCTATTTGTGGAAGAAACACATCACGTGGTCTTTGATGAGACATCTTCTGAACAAGAGAAATCTGCCTCAAAACCAGCAGTATCAGATCAACCGGTACCTGATGCACAGAAAATGGATCAGCTAAGTACCAAAGACAAGGGATCAGATCACATAACAGTGTCTGTCCCAAAGCTTGATCTTACTGATTCACCAGGTCAATCAGACCTAAAGATACGTACAACTGTCAATGAAGAAGCTGGTACAACTGAGACAGTATCAACTGAACCATCTGGTTCAGGGGGAACACCTGATGTTCCTATGGGCAGACATCAGCATATGATGATTCCAACATCAGCTGAGACTTGTCGATGTCAAGTGGATCATATTACTTCACCACTCCCAACCACTAGTGACTCAATATCAGATGAGGATGATGACATCCAAACTGATATACATCTGAAAAGAAGGACTTGGTGATCTGACCATCCAACTGATCTGATAATTGACAATCTGAATGCCCGAGTCCAGACTAGACATCAGGTTGGTGAAAGTGTCATGTATTGTTGTTATTTGTCTTTGAAGAAACCAACCACCATAGAAGAAGCTCTACAAGATGCTAGCTGGATCCTAGCCACGCAAGAAGAATTAGAGCAGTTTGAAAGGAATCAAGTGTGGAAACTGGTGGACAGACCAACTCATCAAGATGTGATAGGCACCAAGTGGATATTCAAGAACAAGAGATATGAGAACAATGTCATAACCAGAAATAAGGCAAGACTTGTTGCGAAGGGGTATTCACAATCAGAATGAATTGATTATGATGAGACCTTTGCACCAGTAGCTCGCCTGGAAGCCATTCGGCTGTTTTTGGCATATGTTGCCCACAGAGGGTTTATTGTGTATCAAATGGATGTAAATAGTGCATTCTTAAACGGGGTACTAGCTGAGAAAGTTTATGTTGAACAACCTCCTGGCTTTGAAAAAGTCAACCAGGTGTACTGTTTAAGAAAAGCTCTTTATGGCCTGGAACAAGCTCCTCGAGCTTGGTATGATACACTATCTCAGTTCTTGATAAACCGTGGATTCATAAAAGGAATAGTGGATAGAACCTTATTCAGAATAGAGGATGGTGAAGATATTCTGATGGTTCAGGTCTATGTGGACGATATCATCTTCGGATCTCCCAACAAGAACCTATGTGAAAGATTCAGCAAACTGATGCAAGGGAAGTTCGAGATGTCTATGATGGGTCTGATGAATTGCTTTCTAGGTCTTCAAGTTAAGCAAAGTACAGAAGGGATATTCATCTGCCAGGTAAAGTACACTAGGAATCTGTTGGCTAAGTTTGGAATTCAGAACAGTAAGGAAGCCAAAATTCCTATGATGACTGGATTCAAGATGGATCCAGATGAGAATGGTCAGAAAACTAATCAGAAAGAATACAGGGCTCTCATTGGATCTCTACTATACCTGACTGCCAGCAGACCAGATATAACTTTTGCAGTAGGTGTATGTGCTAGATTTCAGGCAAATCCAATGCAAAGCCACTTGGAAGCAGCTAAGCGGATTCTTAAGTATCTGAAGGGGACAGTAAACCTTGGTTTATTCTATCAATCAGATGATAATCTAGAGCTTAGTGGGTATTCCGATTCTGATTATGGAGGTTGCAGAATAGACAGAAAATCAACCTCAGGAACATGTCAGTTCTTAGGAAGCAAACCGATCTCTTGGTTTTCAAAAAAGCAGACATCTGTTGCCACATCTACTACTGAAGCAAAATATATGGCTGCAGGAAGTTGTTGTTCCCAACTGCTCTGGCTTAGTCAGCAGCTGAGGGATTATAACATTGTAGCTACGAACGTACCTATATTCTGTGACAGTAATAGTGCTATTGCAATTACTCAGAATCCTGTTTTACATACAAGATGCAAGCATGTGGATGTCAGACATCATTTTATAAGAGATCATGTTGAAAATAAGAACATCAGAATGGAAAAGATCCATACTGATAAGCAGAGAGCTGATATCTTAACCAAGCCACTAGATGAAACCATATTCAGAGAACTATGTACTGAGCTAAGACTTCTGGACCTTGGAGAAAGTGCACCAGAAATGTTTGGTGGACTGGTCTCCAGAACCAGTTGGTTAAGAGACTAACCAGAAAAGGAGAATCAGTTGAGTCAGGTACCTCAACTGATCAGAAAAGATCAGTCAGGAACTGATCAGAAAAAGGTCATCAGATGAAGGGGGAACAGATCAGATTGGATAAGAAAAGAAATCTGATCAGATAAGTGGGACATTATTGAAAAATACTAAGGGATAGGCTACCACCAGTAAGGTCAACAGTAATCAGGCCAACCAGATCAGAACACAGTTGTAACTGACTGATTACAATATCAGTCTTTCAGATACATTTTCTGATTTCTCTTTATGCCTATTTTATGTTAGCTATTATTGTACCCATTACTTTATGATGTCATGACTGCAAGCATTAAATGCAGACGTGGGATTTTTGTGTTAAATGCATTTATTGCGAACTTTTAAGTCCAAAAGTCTGCCGTTTTAAATCCCTAACCGCACAATGTTATTACTTTTCAACAACTTGATATTAACCGTCCAATTAAGTCAAGGACACTCAAGTACCTTCAAATTTTATCGTGCAAAATTTTTCCCTCCCACCTATTTAAAACCCTAAAATTCTTTTCCTAAAACCTTTCGCATTTCTATTCCTCTTAAACCGCAAATCACTTCCAGAAATTTGTTAACTCCCAAAATTTTTTCAAGCGATTAATCCTTTCTCTCAAATTCTACAAATCGCCTCTCTGGTAATTTTGCGTACAATTATATGTGTTGAATCATGTCTAGTCTATACTAGGGTTATTATCTATGTATGCTACTGATCGTTTTATGCATATGTTCGCATCATGATCATACTTAATCCTCATACAAATGCATATCTTAGGTATTTTATTTATGCTTATTCAACACTCTATCTGAAGCACTTTGTCATTTCTTAAATTAAATTATGTATCTTTATGTTTTTCAGAAATGTCAACATCAATAGTGCCTTCGGATACCTGTGATTACGCCTCCATGATAAAACATGTAATCGATGAGAAGTATGTGCTCTTCCACATCACCCGTGATCCGGAATCCATGGAAATATTGGAGTGTTTGAGAGCATGTGGATTAGAACAGTTTTGCTACAGGCACTTAGATAGTGTATCTATAATCGAATCCCTGGAGTTTCTGCAGAAATTGGGAGAGAAGGACAACAAGGAACTCTATTCCTTCGTTGGTGGCAACAGGATTAATGTCACGAATGCGGACTTGCAGAGGATATTTGGACTCCCGATGGGCAGAAACTACCCTGATGAATTAAATGCCGGGATGTCAGATAAGGAGTATTTGCAGAAGGTGCTGCTGAGGCCTGGGAACATCTCGAATATTACAAATGTCAAGGTTCTCTACCTTCGAAGGAAGTACAAGTTGCTTTTCGAGATTGTCTCGAAAGTCATTCTGGGGATTGCATTTAGCCCAGACGCCCTAACTCAGCAGAAACAACATGTTATGACTGCTATTATCGAGAAGGCCCCAAATATGAACTGGATGGGGTTGTTCAAGAATAGGCTTTTGCAGGAATCTGCAAAATTTGCTGTTAATGACCAAGACCAGGTGGTTCTGACCAAGAACATCTGTAATATTCACAAGGTGTCAATCATCCTTGCTGATAAGCTCTCAAACTATCCTTGGTCAGATATTGGGTGTAAGCCTTACCTGGAGAAATTCAAAGCAATTTTGCTAAAGGACGAGGAGCTGCCTGGGCAATCAGATGAGGACCTTGCTCTGTATATGCCAAAGACTAAAGCGGGATCATCTGTACAGACGGAGGGAAGAGCCCAACCAAGGGCGAGAGCTGCAAAGAGGAAACAGGTTGAGAGTAAGCCTTCTGATGCAGGTGAGAAGCGTCAGAAGAAACTCACTTCTATGCTGACAAAGAAGGCTGGAATGCCTTCTGGGGGTCTTCGGGATGAAGACAGCGATGTTGAGATCATGGAATCAGGCGGAGATCAGCCAGCGGGTCAGGAACTGATGCTGATGGAAACACCAGGTTAGGTGGAGGCTGGAGAGGGAGAAGCACAAATTGAGGAGGCTCAGACTGATTCTGAACCATCTGACTCAGATCACCTGAGTTCTCTATTCAAAGGCCATGAAACCACATACTTCCCCAGATCACCCACTCCCTCATCCAAAACACCTTCTCCAATCACTCATATTTCACCATCTCCTGAACCTTCTCCCATAACCCAGAAAACCCATTCTCCTTCCCTTACCCCCTCACCCAGAAAAAAAACACCGTCACCTGTCCCAGAAACCACTCAACTGGAACACTCACCAGATATTGCTGGTGATGATATGTTTGTATCCATCTCCCACAACCCCTTCAACACAAGAATAGTCATTGGCTCGCCTGAACAAGAAAACTGCACCATATATTTTCTACGGCACCAAGTCAATGCCTTTCTGGACCAACACTTTCCTGATCTCATCAATCACCCTGGGATCAGAAAGTAGATCGAAGAAATTGTCTTTTGGAGGGACATCAGGCTCAAGGACATAGAAGACTTTCTTATTTTGATGAATGCCTTGGAGCCCGACACTCGCCGGATTTGGAGAAAAGGGCCAAGGTAACGAATTCGGTGTATCCAAATAAGCAGAAGAACTTCACTCTGATGCCGATATCGATGGTTGGTGCGCCAGAAGTTATGCATTTCTGAGGATGAAGAAGACCTTGCTCAGACTTACCCTGAGTATGAGGAAGCTGCCGATGAACCAGTCGAGGGTGCTACAGATGAGACCCTAATTGGCGAGGCTTCAACATCTGGTCAGCTGCTATCTCTGCCGAAACCCTAGAGTTGATTACGAAGAACATATAAGAAGGGGTCAAGGCATCTGTCGATCAGCATTTCCAAACGCTGACTCAAAATCTGATGGACAGATTCAGAGAAGAACAACAGGCCTTAGTGGAGACAGAACGAAAGCTCACGATTGAAAAACGGTTGCACATGCACGATCATATGCTAAGGGAATTCAATGCCCTGAATATCAGAATATCGAACCTTTTTGCTGCAACCAAAAAGGGGGAAGAGGGTGGATCAGAAAAACAACCTGCGAAAACAGCTGCTGAAACTCCTGATACGGAGATTGTTGAGATGGTCAAATCTGTTAAAGAACACGGCAGGATGATTCAAAGTCAAGACAAGGCCATTTCTGAACAGGAGTCCTCCCTTGGGGAACTGACTACAAGGGTGGACAGAATTGAAGATTTCTCATCATCTGTTCAGAAGAGATTCGATCAAGAAGATCAGGTAAAAAGTCGACACGAAAAAAATAGAAGGCCAAGCAGATCAAGAAGCCCGTAGTGACCTGGTCTCAATCGCAGATGACAGCTGCAGAAAGAGAAGAGAAACAGATGAGGCAAGGGGTCATCGAAGAGGCTATTATGAAGAAGAAGCTTGATGAAGCTGCCGGTCTGAGCCGAATGTATGTCAAAAGGAAGAATAAGAAGGCAGCAGAAGCAGAAGAGGTAGATTGGGAAGAGAGAGCCTTTCCTGAGGAGGTCGAAGGTATTCTGGTGGCCTGATAAGACTTGCTTCCTGAATGGACAAGGATTAAAGTCGATTGGCTGAGCGATGTGTATATTATTCAGAAGATACCAGAACATACTGATCAAGGAGCGTTCGATGCTGAATTTCTCAATTGGCTGGAGATTAAATATCTCAATTTCTACAAGGTGGTGATGCACGAAGGGAAAATCATGTCTTTAAATACCTTCTGCACCCAAATTTCAGACAATGATTCCACCGCTCCGAGCTGATAAATCTCTTGACCCAGTCGGATTCAAGAAGCTCTTCTACGATTTTGCTAAGAAAGGAGATATATTTGAGAGAGAAAGACTGGAGGCCTTGCTGCTGAGAATGTACAATATTTTCAACATTCCAGCAGATCTTCAGAGATTCTCATTTTGAAGAAGTCAGAAGATATGTTCTTTAGATCAGATGATAGGTAACTCTTGTACTTGTAATCGTTACTCTTATATATAAAACAAGTTACATTTCTGATCTTAAGACAACAACTCACTGTCTTCCGATTTCTGTTGTTTTTGTCTTTTACTTTTTGCTTGGTTATCTGTTTTTCTGATTATCTGTTTTGGTTCCATCAAAAAGGGAGAAATTGTTGGGAAATTTGTATTAAGTTTTGATGGAAGTTCCAAAACAGATTGTAATAAGGACCAGTCAGACCTGTTAGCTGACTGATGATTTAGAATCAGGATAGGATGACCTGCTGAGTTGTATAGACAACTGATGTATAAGATAGGTCACATATTGAGGGGGAACTCAATATGTATAGGTCAGGTCAAAAGACCAGTCAGGTCAGAAGACCAGACAAGTCAGAAGACCAGATGAGGTCAGAAGACAAGTCAAGTCAGAAGACCAGATGAGGTCAGAAGACCTGATAAGATCAGACGAGTCAGTTAGTCAGATGATCAGGTGAAGATATGAAGCTCAAGTTCAGAAGGTCTGAAGATCAGATGACTACCAGACTATCAAGACCAGAAGACCTATATCAAGACAACTTGCACCAGAAGACTCTATCAGGTTGACTGATTAGTTTTATCTGATCAGGTCAGCTCATTCCAGGTGTCAACTGATGTTACACCAGATCACACGTACTGTCAACAAGAAGAATGTCAACTTTAGTTGGTAGAATAAACACTGAAAAGTGTACTTGTTAACCAATGAGAACGAGACACGTACGTACGGAGCTGACAATGCAGGATTTGGCGCTGCATAAGTCAAACGGCTAGAAAGGACAAACATACATGCTTTCGGCCATGCCATTCCTGAAGTACGTCACATCCAGCCTGCAAACTACCAAATATAGCCTGGAATTCAAATTGCTCTCCAACATCATCAAACTCAAGCTATAGCAAGATTTCCGCACGAAGAACACAAATTCAAGATTATTTTCTAAGTGTTCATCCCTTTAGTTCTTAGCATAGAATTCTTATCCTCTAGCTTAAGGCTACCTCAAAACTAGGATAGAATTCTAGTTGGAAGAAACAACAAATCTTTACCCAAACCAAAAGTTAGGTTAAGTTTGTTTAGCAAGATTTCAGACTAGGGTTTCTAGTTTTGATTTCTGGGATCGGTTGATTGAGAACTCTTAAAACATCTGTTGGTTGTAATGTGTTGGACTAACACAATAAACTAAGTCCAGTTGGTTAAGTTGGTGCCCCTTGTGATAGGGAAGAGTGGACGTAGGACTGGTTGTCCGAACCATTATAAAAATCTTGTGTACCTTTACTTGTTCTTACATGTTTTACACAACTGCACACAACCTGAGTTTAAACTGCATACATATTCTGAGTTAGGATCAGTCTGCATCAAGCAACTGATATGATCAGTTTGACACTTTAGTCATCTGATTGAAAACAGACTGCAGAATCTGATCTTATAAAACTGGTTTTTCACACGGGTTAAAACTAGTTTCCGCACATCAGTTAAACTGATAGACACCGAACTGATCTTCCATCAGGGGATCAGTAAGTTGGATATCAGTCCAAACTGATTCACACGCACTCTAATCAGGCAACCTGCCATCACACCTGATCTTGCAGGAAAAGTTTTCAGAATTCTATTCACCCCTCCCCTCTAGACGTCTGCCCTCACGAAACCCGTTCGGGACCTACAAGAATTATTACTTATTAGTAAAATAACTAATACCTTTTAGTTAAACAAATTGATACATTTGAAAAATGTACACCAGTTACATGGTATTACCAGTGTCCACAAGTTTTTGTCCAAATTAAGGTTTAAATGAATTGATGATCCTATTTGACAATATTTTCATCACTAAATTATTTTATGTCACAACATCCTTACATTTCTTATATTTCACGTGGAAAAATAAATTTGTCACCATAGATATTTTTTTCGTGACGAAATTATAGTCACTATAACCTTATATTTTCATCACAATATCATTACATTTTTTATTTCACGTGACAAAAATTTTTTGTCACTTATGATAGTATAGTTGTGACAAATATATTGTCACAAGTACTAAAATATTATCGTCACAAAAATATGTTTTCGTCACAAGAATTTTTGTTTTAGTTGTTTTTTGTGACAATTGTAAGAAGTACTTATGAAGAAATTGTCATCTTGTCACATTTACTAGTGACAATTATATTTTCATCAGAGGTGAAGACAACTTTGTCACCTTAAGCAACTATATTAGTCAACCAAAAAAGTTCAATTTTATCACTACAAACTCATCGTACTAAAATATAATATATTCAATTAACCAAAAACACGTAAAAACATTGTCAAAAACCTAGGATCATCAATTAATTTAATTGCCAATGAATCAACTTCCAAATCAATTGCCAATGAATCAACTTCCAAATCGCCACCAATTTGATGCAGATCTATTTAAAAAGTCTAACTAAATCAAATATTTCGAAATGAGGAGCATAACGAGATAGGTGATTAAACTGATGTTCGTATTCAGTCACAGTAAGCGTCCCTTGTCGAAGATTTACGAACTCGAATTCCTTTTGGTCCCGCAGCGCTTGTGGTAAATAACGCCTTAAAATAACTTCTTTAAAATTTTCCCAAGTCAGGGCACGCCTTACTTTAGGTGTTAAAGTGTGCTCGTAAGATTCCCACCACTGAGCAACATCTTCTGTTAGTTGAAACTGTGCACAGGAGACCTTCTGTGCTTCAGTCAATTCCATTAGTCGATAAATACGCTCAATTTCGGGCAACCATTCTTCAGCGGCCATGGGCCCTTCCTTTCCTTTGAACTGTGGTGGTTGAAAATGTCGGAATTGTTTCACGACATCATTAATTTTAGGTTCTCTTACAGGTGTTGGCGTCTGTTGTTGAATTAGTCCTTGTAACGAGTTGAAGAACTCTTTTGCTATATCTGCCCCTGAACTTGTGTTTCCTGGGGCGGGTTGTTCGTCCAGTACTTCCATTGGTGGATTCTCTCGTGGTCACCCGCGTTTAGCCATAGTAATAAACTATTTAGGGTTCGCAACATTATTAGGAAACAAACTATTGATGTAAATATGTAAAAATAGAAGGATGCAGCTATATTAATAAGAAAACTACGAAATTATTATTATAACATATGCTGCTTAACGAGAAAAAATATCATAAGTTAGTACATATATGCGTCTAAGGACTTCATGTTCATGCGGAGAAAATGTGAACACAAGTCTACTAAGTTCGAGACCTCTGCTATACAAAATGAGGTCTGATAGTTAACCATCCGATAACTATATATATTTCTATTACATAGAAAGTTTATTCTCTCATCTCTCTTCTAGTTGGGGGGCGACTCGGTCCTGCTTCATCTCCTCCAAAGTTCTCTCCATGCCTCTCTTGGACATGATCCTCAAATCGAGTCAAGAAATATGCCACATGGTGCTCTCCTCCCACCACAAATTCAACATCAAAATGGAATTGGTGATCGGGTTCATCAAGCAGGCCAGCTTCCTCCCTGTGAATACGCGCCACCTTCCGATCTCTTTTGGCAAGCTTTATTTCCTCGGTGGCTTTACGTCTACAGGCGCTAGCTCTTTGGTCGTACTCCATCTCCTCCTGTTTCAGGACGGCTACCCGTCCCTCACGACTGTTGGCATGATTCTCATAATCATCTGCCAATTGTTGTGCATGAACCCGATCTTCCACATCCCATACCAATCGCCTACAATACTGAGCGTAGTCAATGCTGGTTCCATGATGTGAATTGTTCTCATCCAAGCTATCATATACCTCCCTTGCTCGTGCCCTCCAAGGTATGCTGACTCCATCTCGTAACAACCTGGCAACTTGTACGTCCGAGATGACGTATTCTTCCTGCAGGGCGAAGAATCTAAGGTCTGTTACTCTTGCAATGTAGTCTCGTATCGGCTCCTGATCATATTGCTGGGCACCCTGGTATTGAATTGTGTACGAAATGTATGGGGGCACAAAAGGTCCTAGTGCACCTAAGTCCATCTATCCTTCAACACAACACTTAAACATAGGTAAAATGAAATTTGGGGATGTTAAAAGTTTTTATGCATTTCATAAAATAAGTTTAATGAAAAATCATATATATAAATTTTCCATAAATCATGCAACAAAATTAAATTCTTACTTTTCTTCGAGTGAATCTCGGTTGCTGCTGCAGACACCATACCCCTTCTTACTTCTTAATTTCACGTCATTTACTTATTTATTCATATTTCCTTTTAAAGAATTGAAATTTTATTTGTAAAATTTTATTTTCGTAAAGAATACCATATAAGAAATATTCATTTTTGAAAACACTTACCTTTGCTATGATACCACCTTTTAGTGCCCCGTTCCCTATACGTTAAACCCTCTATGGTTTGAGCGAGCCGAGACCGAGTTGCCACGTAGCAAACACGTGTCTGACTAAAATTTTTTTTCCCAGTGGAAGCGAAATAACAAATCTAAGTGACTGAGGGATAGAGCATGTAATACATATATATTATAAAAATGTAATTTAGCAAAATATTGCCAATGCAAATAATCTTGTCTGGTTTATTACAAACATAAGAGTATTATATCTAAAAATACTAGCTTAAATAAAGTGGTTTTATTTAAATATTTGGTCGGGGTCTTGGTGTTACAGCAGCTCCCGAGCTTCAACTTCGAAACCTGAAATGTTAAAATGGGGTGTGAGATGAAATCTCAGTGGATAACCTGCAGACTGTTAAGTCATTTGAAAGTGCACACAAATTGTATTGTTACGAACCGGACTCGTCAGTCATTTCATAAATAAAATTTGCCCGATAGATCCGTCGATCCTTAACCCGTAGGTCCAATAGGCTCTATGATCCGAAGATCACTTTGGTGAGTACACAAGACTCAATGAACACATAAGGCTCTGGCCCGATAGACCCGTCGGTCCTTAACTCGTCAGTCCAATTGGCCACTTAGATCCGAAGATCCGGAATAATAATAACACATTGGTTGATATAATAAATACAATGCATACATTAACAAACGACAAAACATTACCACTTTACTACAGATAATGTTACCCACCTTGTTAACTTGTACTTTTTTGTTCTGGATGGGGAAAAGATTGGTCTGAGCCTCGAACTCCTTTAGTACTGCACTTAACACATTTCATTTAGAGATTTATTTTCTAAATGGTTCTATAATTTATTCTTTAAAGTATAGCATTACTAGTGTTTTTAATTAATACTCAATATTAATAATATACTATAAGTAGGGTGGTATTTTAGTAAAATGAAATTACATTATATTTTCACATACATTATGTGAATTATAAAGAGATTTTCCTGCTATTTTACATGATTGAATTTTACTAGTTTGCATGCACTCGATACATAAGTTCAATATAATGCATGCAAATATTAGTTTTACCAAATTTTTCATACAAATCTCGTTCTATATTTTTAACAAAAGAAATAATAATAATATATTTCCCTAATTATTCACGGGCTGCAATTATCCATTATATGAGATGTTTCCTCTTCCTAATTATTAATCATATTTCATACATGGGAATAGATGTATGAGTTTTCACAAATTAAGAATCTAATAAAAAAAATTAAAAGACTAAGAAGATAAAATTACCTTTATTTGGAATTAAAATGTCAATTACGTCAGTATTTTCATGATCACACGTGCGGAGTAATTATTTTCCTTTTCGTATTATGAATGGAATGAATAGGTAAGATTTCTATTTATAGATAGGAATATATGTATGTGATTTAGCTTTAGAATATACATGCTTCCTAATGACTAATCTTACCTAGTCTACAAGTCTACATTGATAGGTTGATTTGGTGTCCCCTTATCCTTATCTTCCTAGCTACGTTTTACTATTATCTTTTGTTTATTTGTTTTATTCAATTTTGTTATATATATTTATATATTATATATACCTACTTTATTTTATGCTCTTTAATTGTATTATAGATTAGTCTCAAATTTTATTTTTAAGTGCTAGAAGTACTTTAGGGTTTGAGTAGCTCGTCCAATTTTTTTGCAAAAATAATTCTTTTGAAGATATTAAAATTGTTGTTAGTAAAATAAATATTTTAATTTATAAAGTTACTCAAAGTTGTGCTTAAGTATGAAATATGCCCGGAATATTACAAACATCACAAGCTGAAACCTCTCAACCAGCTGAAGCAAGTGATCAAGGTGCTCCATCATCTTCTGCAATGGTTTTGGCAACAACTGCTCAACAGTCTGCTCAATAGCCGACTCTGATCCAACCAGTTGAATTGGCAGCAGCTCTGACGGCTTCTGTGCTAATTATTCATGTTGCTGATGCTGCACCTGATATTGTTCAGACTGCTGGAAATGGGAAATGGGACTGATACAGAAATCATGGAGTTGTTCCAGACAGTTCAGGAGCATGGCAAGGCCATATAAGATCAAAGCAAGACTCTGGAAGATGTGATTACAAGGTTAGATGTGGTAGAAGACTTCTCATCTTGTATCCAGAGAAAATTAGAACTGAAGCAGCAAAAGAAGAGCCTAGAAGTGGCTAAGAGATTAGAGGCAGAGAAACTTGTTGACGGAGTCAAAGGAAAGAAGAAGATGACTACAAAACACCTAGCAGAAAAGAGAAAGCAAGAACAAGAGCAGAGGCAAAAAGAAGAGGCAGGGCAGAACAGATCGAAGCTTGTTGAATCAACCAGCCTGAGCAGGACTTTCAAGATGAGGCAGAAGAAGAAGAAATCTCAAGCTGCTGCTGAAGAAGAAGATGAGACTTGGGAAGAAAGAACAATTCCTGCTCTTGTTAAAGACATTCTGGTAGCAAGCAAGGAAGCTCAAGAAAGCTGGGGTCCAATCAAGGAAGAATTGTTATTTGATGTTTATATCATTCAGAGGATTCCAGACGAGCTTGATCAAGCCAAATTTGATGAAGAATTCTTTAACTGGCTGGAGCTGAAGCATAAACGATTCTATCGGTTTCTTATGAAATAAATAAAGATCATGACAATCAAGCCATCCGCTCCTCGCTATGAGTTCATGGATCCTCCAGTGAGGCCTGATAATAGTTTCAACCCACTCTCCTTCAAAGAACTATTCTATCAATGTCTTGAGAAATGAGACATCAATGAGAATGACAGACAGTTGGAACTACTGACAAGATTATATGATATCTTCAGAATTCCAGCTGATCAGAGAGATGTTGTTTAAAATAGGTCAGAAGACAGTTAGGATCAGTTTAGAGAATCTCTTTCATGAACTTGTAATTCTCTTATCATTAATTAAAGTTTCTCTTTTTCTGATCTTAAGACAACTACTCATTGTCTTCTGATTATTGTGTGATTGTCTTTGTTGTGAGAAGAATAAACTCGACTTGTGGAGAAGTCGCGAAGCCGACAAGTCGCCGCATAGCGGCCAGACAGAGCGACATGGGGCAAGACCCCAGAAGCCGGAAGTCGGGAGATCAGGGGGCCTGAAGATCAGATGGCCTGAAGAACAGATGACCAGAAAACCAATTTAGAGACCAGATGGGCCTGACGACCAGATCAAATGATCACTGCCCTAACACGTATATAGGCGATCTACCTGGAGGTTACAAGGATTACAAGTCGCTACAGGCGACCAAGCGATCTGGGATAGGAACTCCGCAGGCTGAAGGTTGTTAAGTCGCGAATCTTACCAATACGGAGCAAATGCCCGACAAGCCGCAAGATCTCCCCTTGAAGTTTGGTCCGCAAATGGAGCCCACTAACCAAGTCGACCATTGACCTGGTATGGCGGATTTCTCGGGTAGCTAAATTGAAGCCCATTAATGACATTCCATATGTAATCGACCACCCAAAGGTGAGAAAACTTGTATAAATAGGCCTTAATGGCCACATAGAAGGAGGTTCAGGTCTTTAGTGTTAAAACGAAGAATATAGTAAAAACACTGGCTTGGTTCGCCCCCAGACGTAGTCTCTTTAAAGACGAACTGGGTTAACAAATTTTCTGAGTTCTTCATCATTTTCTGTTCTCAATTCATTGTTTAATTTACTTGTTGACCGGAATATTAAACCGGGCACAACAATTGGCGCCGCCTGTGGGAAGAATTCTACTGATTTTCCAAAAATTCTTTAGAAAACCCTCCATCCAGTCATTCACAATGGCGAATAACCAGACTGAGGTTGCTAGACGTGAAGCTGATGCTCGTGATGGGGCAGAGGCCTCCCTGAGCTCCCATCACACTAATTGAATGGCTGCTACAGCCACTCCAGACTGGGACAATCTCATTCGGACCCCTGAAGACGAAAAAACCGTCCTACCTATCTGTTGGGGTTATACTGAAAAGTATGCTTTTACTTTGTATAACCAAACTCAATTTCTTATTTATTTTGCTGAAATAAATTATTTATCACATGTTTCATTAAATATGAATGAATGTTATATATATTTACTGCATACCTGTTCGATAAAGTCAGTACGTGTTACGTTGTAGTTAATTTGGTGATACCAGATCACAGAAGATCAAATTAACAGTTCCTCGTGACTAAGTACAAATTCACAACCCAGATGGAAATGAACAACCCATCATGAAAGGTTGAAGTGTAAGGCTCAGATTGACTTGTCTTGACCAAGGGATTACACTAGTGCATTATGATGCGCTGAAAAGGACCTACAGGAGGATAAATTCCTCGGTACTGAATATACAAGAATTAGACCGCAGTGGTGCGTTAATTCTTAATCTTCGTCCCTTAAATAAGATCGTGTGAAATTAATAACTATTGCTTTGACTTATGATGGGAAGAGAATCAATGCGATTCGATACCTTGTATCTTGGACAATATTATTAATTACATGACGATTTCTAAGATTTAATACGGAGAATCGCGTG
The DNA here is from genome assembly GCA_037126765.1 of Stenogyne calaminthoides. Classification (NCBI taxonomy): domain Eukaryota; kingdom Viridiplantae; phylum Streptophyta; class Magnoliopsida; order Lamiales; family Lamiaceae; genus Stenogyne; species Stenogyne calaminthoides. The sequence continues at coordinate 27,510,247 of JBBCBC010000005.1, read as the reverse complement.
CAAGTACGGCTTGCTTGATTTGTCCCCTTGGTGGGCTCAGAATCTTTATCATACCAAATCTTGCAAGTGGAAATTTATTTCCGGTATGAATATTAATGTTGAGCTGTCTTTACTCCAAGGACAAAGATATTAATTAATATAAAGTATGTTCAGTGGCTTAATTAATTAATGGACTAAAATAATCTTAAACGCGGGAAATAATGACCGGGAGCTGTTGGTCCCGGTGCTAACGAGTCTTACACGTGTATGGGGGGGGAATACACGTGTTCAGTGATTTTTTAAAACTTTTCTTCACTGAGGTCAGATGGGTCAGGTTGTCCTGATGATTTGGCCCTGAGAAGCACAGATCGCCCTGAGTCAAAGTCTACCTGAGACAATGATCCTGAGCTGCTTTCAGAAGCCTCAGATTATCCCAACTGAGCCTGAGTTTTTCAGAGATCCTGAGCTGCTTGGATCAGATAACTATCTTACTGAACCCTCAGTAGAGTTAGTTCAGTTTGGTAACTATCTGTTCTAGCTTACTCAAGTGTCGGAATGGTTGGCCCTAAGTTTATACTCGTTTTTAGCTTTGCTAAAAACCTTCATTTTAATGAAACAGTAATTAAGGCTGTGATCAGTTAGATGCAAGTTCAGTGGATTGATTCCAACTGAATATCAGTGAATAATGCTGTTGGGATATTTTAGTTTTGATGAATTATGTCAAAACATTATCAACTTGTGTTATTAAAGCTAATTTACAGATAACAAGTTGAGGGGGAACGAAAGAACAAGTTGAGGGGGAACTCACGGAATCAGAAGTAGATGATCGAGATCAGACGAGGCTGCAGACGAGACTGATCGAGATCAGATGAGTTAGATGAGTTCCGAGTTAACTGATGAGCTGTGCAAAATCAGAAGAGAAGAAAAGCTAAGCCAGCTGATCAGAAGATCAGATGACCAGAACAGACCTGATCAGATGATCAGAAGAACAGTCGAACTGATATGGTGATCAGAAGAGCAGACAAGCTGATCAGACAAGGTCCGCTGAAGAGAAGTCTGCTGAATCAAGTATCCTGAGGCTCAGATAAACCTGAGGCTCAGATGAGAAATCTGAGACTCAGATAAACCTGAAGACTAAGATAGAACTGAAGACTCAGTATGTCTCTGAAGACACTGAGACTCAGAGAATCCTGAATGATTCCAAGGCAAGGAATCTGAGGAATATAGCCGTTAGAATCAGCTGACGTGGACCAATGAGAGGAAGACAACCAGCCTGAAGAAGCTGCTGTACTTACAAGAATAGTATGGATTTGAATGTGATTCTCTCCAACCGTAACATTCAAATCCACACTATAAATTCAAGGTCTTTCATCATTCTAATGTGTGGATGCGTGGAGATTATAGCACGAGATGCTACAGAGCCAAAGAGAGTTATACCCAAAGCATTCCCACCCTAGAACACAAGTCTATAGATATACAAATATGTTCAAGAGTGTTCTAGAACCCAATCTAAGCAACCCACGATGTATCCTAAGCTTAGAGAGATTTTCCCAACCTTAGCATTGAGGCTAAACAAATGTGAGGGAAAATCTCAACCTAGTTGGAAACCAAACAAACCTTACCCAAATCAGTCGGTTAAGTTTGTAGGTGAGTGTGAACTCGGTAAACATCTAGCAATCCCGAAAGGGAGGGTAGGCAATCCCGCGTGAGGGTGATAAGTCCCGATGGAGTGTGAACTCGGTAAACATCTGTAGGCAATCCCTTGGAGGGTGATAAGTCCCGTTTGAGTGAGAGCTTGTTAAATATCTAGAGGCGAGCCCGAGAGGGTGATAAGTCCAGTTGGAAGGAATTTCCCTAGGAACAGGGAGAGTGGATGTAGGAGCTTGAGCCTCCGAACCACTATACATTGTTGTGTTATTTACTGTTTTATGTTCTTATATTGTCATATGCATTCGATTATAAGCAAAACACAACACATGAGCTTAAAACGAAAAAAATCTGTAATCACCATTCCTTCACCCCTGTTTTTATATGCATTTCATGTTTATTCCGCATTTCGTGGGTTTTCCACCGGGACCATCAATTGGTATCAGAGCAGGTGTTCAAACGGTTCACTGATTTCAAAGTAACCACCTGAACTGATTTTTTAAAAGAAAACCCGTTCCTTTAAAAATGCATATATTCTAATGTTTTGGCGTCATTATCAAAAAGGGGGAAATTGTTGGGATATTTTAGTTTTGATGAATTATGCCAAAACATTATCAACTTGTGTTATTAAAGCTAATTTACAGATAACAAGTTGAGGGGGAACGAAAGAACAAGTTGAGGGGGAACTCACGGAATCAGAAGTAGATGATCGAGATCAGACGAGGCTGCAGACGAGACTGATCGAGATCAGATGAGTTAGATGAGTTCCGAGTTAACTGATGAGCTGTGCAAAATCAGAAGAGAAGAAAAGCTAAGCCAGCTGATCAGAAGATCAGATGACCAGAACAGACCTGATCAGATGATCAGAAGAACAGTCGAACTGATATGGTGATCAGAAGAGCAGACAAGCTGATCAGACAAGGTCCGCTGAAGAGAAGTCTGCTGAATCAAGTATCCTGAGGCTCAGATAAACCTGAGGCTCAGATGAGAAATCTGAGACTCAGATAAACCTGAAGACTAAGATAGAACTGAAGACTCAGTATGTCTCTGAAGACACTGAGACTCAGAGAATCCTGAATGATTCCAAGGCAAGGAATCTGAGGAATATAGCCGTTAGAATCAGCTGACGTGGACCAATGAGAGGAAGACAACCAGCCTGAAGAAGCTGCTGTACTTACAAGAATAGTATGGATTTGAATGTGATTCTCTCCAACCGTAACATTCAAATCCACACTATAAATTCAAGGTCTTTCATCATTCTAATGTGTGGATGCGTGGAGATTATAGCACGAGATGCTACAGAGCCAAAGAGAGTTATACCCAAAGCATTCCCACCCTAGAACACAAGTCTATAGATATACAAATATGTTCAAGAGTGTTCTAGAACCCAATCTAAGCAACCCACGATGTATCCTAAGCTTAGAGAGATTTTCCCAACCTTAGCATTGAGGCTAAACAAATGTGAGGGAAAATCTCAACCTAGTTGGAAACCAAACAAACCTTACCCAAATCAGTCGGTTAAGTTTGTAGGTGAGTGTGAACTCGGTAAACATCTAGCAATCCCGAAAGGGAGGGTAGGCAATCCCGCGTGAGGGTGATAAGTCCCGATGGAGTGTGAACTCGGTAAACATCTGTAGGCAATCCCGTGGAGGGTGATAAGTCCCGTTTGAGTGAGAGCTCGTTAAATATCTAGAGGCGAGCCCGAGAGGGTGATAAGTCCAGTTGGAAGGAATTTCCCTAGGAACAGGGAGAGTGGATGTAGGAGCTTGAGCCTCCGAACCACTATACATTGTTGTGTTATTTACTGCTTTATGTTCTTATATTGTCATATGCATTCGATTATAAGCAAAACACAACACATGAGCTTAAAACGAAAAAAATCTGTAATCACCATTCCTTCACCCCTGTTTTTATATGCATTTCATGTTTATTCCTCATTTCGTGGGTTTTCCACCGGGACCATCAAATGCTTTCACTGAAAAACATGCAACAGATAATAATGCAGTACAGAAAGCAAAACAACACAACAATTATAGTGGTGAAGAGACTCAAGCTCCTACATCCACTCTCTCTGACCTTCAGAGAAATTCCTTAACCACTTCCTAAGGTTTTCTGACTACCTCAATGTAGTTTACTAACCTTTCTACTTTGAGTTTTCTGACTACCTCACTGTAGTTTTACTTACTCAAACACACACAAGCTTTCTGACTATCCAAGATAGTTTACTCACTTCTTCTCTAGAGTTTTCTGACTACCTCAATGTAGTTTACTAACTCTTTACAACTCCAACTCATCAACAATCACACTCAAACTACCTTACAAAGGGTTTGGGGTTTCTGGTTGGTTTCCAACTAGGATGAGATATCCTTTACAATAAGTACAATGAAAAGGCTAGGATATCTCTACTAAGCTTTGGATATATCTTATCAAACTAGGCTTACTGAATGAGCTCTCTTCAATGTAAAGCACTTGGGAAATTCTTGGGTTTTCGAGTGCTTCAATTTGCAATAATAAGATTGAGCTCTTGAGTTGCTTACAAATTTCCCGTAACCTTCAATTTAGAGGGTCACTAGTTTTATAGGCAATCACCAAGGTCACTCTTGAAAAACTATCCGTTGGAGGAGATAGCTTCATGAGTTTCCTCTTATGGTGTTTGATGAACGACTATTTTTAGGGTTTGAATACTCGCTTGCATGTTTTAGGCAATAAGCTTTCATGTAGCCACTCACCACTTTTTTGCAGTCTGGAACATAGTACTACTGACATGCTTCAGTGACCTTTCGCTTTCAGTGTCAGTAAAGTACAGTGTTGTCTTCCTCTGATTGGTTCTTGTCTTCAGTAAATGTAGACAAACATAACGACTCTTTTTGGTCAATATCTCTGAGTGATATAACCTGTTGGTCTCGGTGCAAACGAGTCTTACACGTGTATTGGGGGGGAATTCATGTGTTCAGTGATTTTAAAACTTTTTCTTCACTGAGGTCAGATGGGTCAGGTTGTCCTGATGATTTTGTACCGAGAAGCCGCAGTTACCCTGAGTCAAAGTCTACCTGAGACAGTGATCCTGAGCTGGTTTCAGTAGCCTCAGATAATCCCAACTGAGCCTGAGTTTTTAGAGATCCTGAGCTTGCTTGAATAGCTACTCAGATGTGCGGAATGGTTGGCCCTAAGTTTATACTCGTTTTTATGTTTTGCTGAAAACCTTCATTTTAATGGAATAGTGATTAAGGCTGTGATTCAGTTAGATGCAACTTCAGTGGATTGAGTCCAACTGAATATCAGTGAAAATATGCTTTCAATTAAAGATATGCAACAGATAATCAATGCAGTACAGAAAGCAAATAACACAACAAGTTATAGTGGTTCAGAGACTCAAGCTCCTACGTCCACTCTCTCTGACTCTTCAGAGAAATTCCTTAACCACTTCCTAAGGTTTTCTGACTACCTCTGTAGTTTACTAACCTTTCTATTTTGAGTTTTCTGACTACCTCTGTAGTTTACTTACTCAAAACACACACAAGCTTTCTGACTATCCAAGATAGTTTACTCACTTATTCTCTAAAGCTTTCTGACTACCTCAATGTAGTTTACTAACTCTTTACAACTCCAACTCACCAACAATCACACTCAAACTACCTTACAAAGGGTTTGGGGTTTCTTGGTTGGTTTCCAACTAGGATGAGATATCCTTTACAATTAAGTACAATGCGAAGGCTAGGATATCTCTACTAAGCTTTGGATATATCTTATCAAAACTAGGCTTAGTGAATGAGCTCTCTTCAATGTTAAGCACTTGGGAAATTCTTGGGTTTTCGAGTGCTTCAACTTGCAATAATAAGTTTGAGCTCTTGAGTTGCTTACAAATTTCCCGTAACCTTCAATGTAGATGGTCACAAGTATTTATAGGCAAACACCAAGGTCACTCTTGAAAAACTATCCTTTGGAAGAGATAACTTCATGAGTTTCCTCTTATGGTGTGTGATGAACGACTATTTTTAGGGTTTGAAACTCCCTAGTATGTTTTAGGCAATCTGCTTTTCATGCAGCCAGTCACCACTTTTTGCAGTCTGGAACATAGTACTACTGACATACTTCAGTGACCCGTCGCTTTCGAAAGATAAAAGAAAGCTGATGTTGTCTTCCTCTGATTGGCTCTTGTCTTCAGTAAATGTAGACAAACATAACTGCTCTTTTTGGTCAATATCTCTGAGTGATATAACCTTAACAACACTTAGTTTTAGTTCCTTTTATCTGCATGTGAATGTCTTGGGCAATATCTATTTTTCAGAGTATTCTCGTTTTTCTCAGTTTTGTATCCTTCAGATAGATATTATTCAGTGCCTCGGAACATTCAGGTTATACTGAGCATTCAGTACATTACTGAGTCAAAAGTAATTATTGTGTCTTCAGTATCCTTTGTCTTGATCTTACTTCTACATGTCTTGAGTCTTGAGTCTTGATGTCTTCGAGTCTTGAGTCTTCCGAGTCTTGAGTCTTCGAAGTCTTGATGTCTTTTGAGTCTTCAGAGTCTTCTGAGTCTTCACAGATATCTTGGTGATATCTTGAGTCTTCATCTTGAGTCTTGATTTTCTCGATTTCACACTGCCCAGTCTTGATTTCTCGATTTCATCTTTGAAACATCGGTTTCTCGATTTCATCTTGATACTTGAAAACTTAGTTTCATCTTTGAAACTTCAGTTTCTTCAGAAACTTATTGAGTCTTCAGAATCTTCAGAATCTAACCTGATCTATATCTGCTGACTATACATTGTGTAGATAACATCCTGAACATTCTAAAACTGAATCCTGACTCATCTATCAAGATTATCCTGAACATGTCATACTCAGGGGTTTTGGGATCTAATCAAAATCTTCTTTATTAAATTCATCTCCCAACAATTTCCCCCTTTTTGATGATGCCAAAACCATCTTGTTACAAAAACACTTAACCTATACTCAGGTTTCAGTTTTTCCTATTACAAGAATGGTATATCTCCCAACAATTTTCACAATCAATCTCCCAACAATTTCATAAACAATAATCATAAGGCATATCAAAAAATAAAGACATGTAAAAAGATAATGAGATATTATCTTTGAGCATAAAGATAAAGTTCCATTGATGTATGATAACAATTACAGATTACAATGAACTTATCAAAAGTAAAGACAAAAACATAAAGAATTACAAATAGTCTTCAGTCTTGGTCTTCAGTCTTCTTTGATCTTCAGCTCTAGCTCTTCAGTTCTCTTCTACCTCATCCACAGGCACTTCAAGGTTAAACATCCCATAATACCTCTTCTTCAGCTCATCTCTTTCTTTGATGATATCAGGGTTGTTACCTGTCAGGCCTTACTGGATGGCATACTGAGCAATCTCCTGAGATATGGCTGTTTCATTTACCAAGCCATTCTCTAGCCTAGGAGGAGGGTATGAGTATGGACCAGGGGCAATGATCTGAACTTTTCCTTCATCCGCAAGATTAATCCAGCTTTGTAAGTACTTCGGATAGAAGGTCAGCAGATAGTCGATGAAAGCTTCATTAGGATCTGATCTCTCCCCTCTCCATTCTCTTAGCACATCGTAGTAAAACCAGAAGGTTCTTTTAATATCTTCCCAAACATCATTGAACTGGATTGGCATCCACTTATCAATGTGCGGCCACTTCTGTGCTTTAGCTGTCCCTCTTCTCTTGCTCGCGAACTTCCTGAAACCACTTCTACGCTTCTGCTATTCTTCTTTCTTTTTCCTTATCAAAGGCACTCCTGAAACTGAAGCAGCAGTTTTCTTGGCTTGTTCGATCTGAAGTGATCTCAGAGCTCTCTTGGTGTTGAATACTTCTTTCTGAGGTTCCTCTTCAGACTCTTCTAATTCCATTATCAGCTTTCTCTGAGTTGGCTTAGAAGCCTTAGCTCTCTTCCCTTCGGGTTCAACAAACGCCACAACCTTCCTCTTGATAGGTAGTTCAGCACCGGCTAGGCTTGTTCCAACCCTTCTTCTAGCACTCAGCTTCTCAGCAACTACTTCTTGCATGGTTTCCTCAGAAACTTGAGTGTAGACAGGCTTCTCCACCTTCTTGAATTTAAGCTTTTCAGAGGCTTCAACTTCTTTTAAGGCTTCAGCAATGTTTTTCTTCTCAGCCTCTTTGTCTGCCTTTATTTCCAAGGTGTGTGCCAATATTACTCTCAGGTCAGCTCCGGGCCTTTCCCCCTTCTTGGCATCATACCTTGGCAGAAGTTTGGATAGTGCAGTGTCCATATGATATTTTTCCTTGCTGACACTTCGCACCTCTCCCGCCAACTGATTTTTCTCTTCTTCTAGCCTCATCAGGTGGTTCTTCGCCACAGAGAACTCTTCAGACATTTGTGCAAACTGGTTGGAGAGAGCATCTTTAAACATTTATGTCATTTTGGTCATGAGCATGGAGCCCATTTCCTCAACAACATTCTTGATCAGAAGATCATTTTTCTCCACCAGTTTTTCTTCTAGAAAAGCAGTCCTCTCCTGATACAATTGCTTCAGCTCTGTGCTTAATTCAGCTTTGAATCCATCCATCTTTCCTTCCATGGCAGTCATCTTTTCAGTCAGAGTAGTCTGAAGTTGCATCAGGTCTGAAGTAGAATTCAGACTTTCCACCTTCTGAGACTGGTTGGCCAATACTTCTTCAATCTGGGCAACTTTGTCCATGATTGGCACAACCTTGTCCAGCTTCTCCACAATGGGAGTGAGATCAATCTCTGGAGCATAAAGAATTTGCTGCTTTTCCTGAGCTGGTTGCTCAGCCCGAGTCTCAGTCTCTAACTGAGCTTCGGTCTCAACCTGAGCTTCAGTATCAGCCTGAGCTTGGTATCCACCTGAGCCTCAGTCTGCATATCAGACATTACAGAGTTAAAGATAGAAACTTCAGTAGCCTTGGCATAATTTTTAATAGTGCCAAAAGTTACCTGAAGAGTACTAACTTCAGTCTGAGGATGTGTGACAGCAGGCTCTCCAGCATCAGTACTATCCTTCTCCATGTGAGATTGACTCTCATCATTCCCCTGTTGGTCCCCATCTTGATTTTTGTCTTTGGAGCTCAGGGCACCAACATCAGCTTTTCCCCTCTCAGCAAGCTTCCTCTTAACCAGCTCATCAAAATTTGATATTTTCATCCTGAGCTTGGTTTTTCTGAACCCGGAGAACTCTGTTAAAACAGCTGTCTCCTCATTCCACCAGTCTTCACCTCCGAATGAAGCAATGTTGAGCATTTCAGGCAGGGTCTGGTTGAGTATGTAGACTGTTGATCTCAGTCTGAAGAAGAGATCATGGAGGTCAGGATATGTGCTTAGCTCGGGGTACCAACCGTTCCCCCTTGCTTCCCCACTCAGTCTCTTCCGCTTCGCCCTTCTTCAGCTTCGGGCTCTCAGGTTCAGTAAGAAGATCTTCAGTTGCTGAGGAGCTCATCAAGATTCAACAGCTCCTGAGGCTCAGCTTGCTCTGAGGATTGGGCAGACAACTCCTAGGTTGGAATCTGAGCTTGCTCTGAGGATTGAGGTCCTTTGAAGATTTCTTGAGAAAATTTATCTGAGCTCAGTGACGTCTCAAGAACCTCAGAGAAGACTTGCTCCTCAGTTTGCTCCTGTGCCGTGGATACAACCTGTGCCAACACTTGTAAAGGCAATTTCTGAGCGTTTTGGCCCTCAGGTTGCACCTCCTCAGGCTCACTCACCTCCTCCTCAGTGGAAATCAATATTCTTCTGCGCTTGGGAGCAAGGGTTTTCCTCTTCATTGCTTCTCCCTTCTCCCTCTTCACCTCCATCAAAGCCTTCCCCCTGGCTTGATGGGCTTCTTCAGTAGCAGCAGGTGATTCCACTTTCTTCTCTTTCTTCCCTTTCAAAGTCTTTCTTGTTGATGTAGGCTTGAACATGACCTTAGACTTTGGGAATGGCGAGGAGTTGGCAAATATATCCTCCTCTTCACGGCATATCTCCAAAATAAAAGCTATTTTGGTTGCATGGAGAATTTTGCCTTTGATTGAGATCGATCCATCCTCCTTCTTGATCTGCTTGGCATGGTCACTCACCACTCTAATCAAATACTTCAACCAATTGAAATCTGTGGTGGGTGAATCCTCGATAGCAGCCATCAATCTAAGCTTGGGAGTGTTTATCTGCTCAAAACTCCCTGATCGACTCATTATACATTTGCTAACTATATCTAGCAAAACTCTGTATTTCGGCTTCAAATGCCGTTTATTCAATGTAGCCTCAAACTTAATAGGATGTTCTGTTATCCTATCAAGGTATTCCTGCTCCCGACCCAACATATACATTGTGGGATCCTCACCTCTATCACACAACTCAAATACATCATTTAAATTTTTGGGGATTATATACACCTCCCGTACAAAATCTACATATTTAGAGCTATGTTCTAGATGGGAAACAGTAATCTGGGACTCAATACCATCCTCATTATCTAATCTCAGATTCAAAATGAACTCTATTACCTCCTTAGAGTATTCGGCCTCCGGTTGGCTTGCAACAAGATTTGTAAGTTTCGCGATTCAGATCATATGCAGAGCCTCTTCTTCGTGGGTAGCATTGGATGAACTCTCGAGTGATACCACATACTCATACCATGGCTTGTTCGAAATAACCAGTTTTTCATATATGGAGAAAGTCATTTTGAGAATTTTTGAGAGTAGGGTTTGAAAATGACGAAGGTTTCTGGGCAAAAAGGGTTTTTAGAGTTTGCAGAGAATTTTTGGAGACGAAGGTTTTATGAAATGGGGCTTGAATGGATTTAAAATGAATATATAGATCGATTCGTGGGAAATCGTATCGATTGATGAAAATCAACGGCTGAGATTGATCACCAACTAATCGGGTAAGTGAAAGGACAATCTCACGAAAGATACGCCGCCATTTTAACCTTATTGGTGATTAATTGAATCAGAGCAATTAATGACTGTTGACCTTCTTTGGCATTTCAAAGGTCCCACCCAAAACATTCTCTTCAGGTGTTTTAGTATTTATTGCAAATGATTACTGAGATTCACTTAAGCAATAAATGAGTTGCATGAGTCATTACTTCTTCAGACTAATTTCCCTCTATCAGTCTTACTGAGTATTGACCTTGATAAAATGTCAGTATGATACTGAGTACTGAGCCAGATCAGTATAATACTGAGTATTGATCTTCAGTATACCTGAGTTTCTCAAGACTCAGATTTTAGTACTACTAATTTTATCCTGAGTTTCTCAGTAGAATTCTGAGAAAAACTTCATGCATCTGAAAACCTTCAATTTTTCAGATTTACTCTATACACCTGGATCCAACATCCCTAATTCAACTGATAGTTCCTGAAATCTTGATTCAGCCAAAGGTTTAGTCAAGATATCAGCTCTCTGTTTATCAGTATGAATCTTCTCCATCCTGATGTCTTTCTTCTCAACTTGATCTCTGATGAAGATTCCTTCCTTAGCTTGTTTCTCCTGAAGTCCAAGAAGGAAATTCATCTTCCAACAATGACATCTCAGATCTTCTTTCATCAGGGCTATGATGTCTTCATTCAGCTCAGTGCCCTTTTCTGTTTACCTGAAAAACATATTAGTTCTGTGGTACCCATTTGGTATAGGGTCCTATCAGGTTAGCTGTACCTTTTGGAATCCAAATCTGCCTAACAACTCTAATTACTTTAGAGTGGCTCATTTGTCTTCCATAAATATCTACATACACATTTACCACTCTAGGTGCCTTAGCAGTATCCTGTGTATGAGTGCTAGCCTTGGCATGAACATGAGCCTTAGAATTTTTCTTGGGTACATGCCTTTTGTTCCATTGCTTTGGCTTTTGTGCAGCTGGTCTGTGTCTTTGTTGACTTGGGTTCAGGTAACCTTTACCCTTAGGCAAGTGGGGTTTAGGTTGCCTGTACTGAAATTGGGGTCTTTCAGTAATCTGAGGACTTGGTCTTTTCAGTTGAGAATGTCTCTGCTGAGTGTTTCTCTTCTGAAAATTCCTCTGCTGGTTCAGTGCAGATCTTTTCAGGTTTGCATTTTTAGCCTGAGGCGTTGAAGTACTTGCCTGCAAATTTCCTACTGAGTGGTAAGGTTTTCTAGCCTTTTCCTGAGGTCTGGGCTTTCTTCCCTGAACATTCAGTTTTTCTAGAACCATAGGTCCTTTTCCCTTGTCTAAAACCTTGGGCAATCCTTTTCCACTTGTTTAACAAAGACAGTCTTCTTGCTACTAGAAGCAGCATTCAGATGACCTTGTGTGGTTCCCCCTGGAATGTATCCCAATCCAGATTTTATAGTGGCAGGTCTCTGATAACTCTGAATTTTATCTATTACTTTAGATGAAGAATTCTATAGAGCTAGCTTCCTCTGCGCACTATCCTCACATTTTTGTAGAGTTTCATGCTTCTCAGAGAGGTCATTGAACTTAGTTCTGGTCAGCTGAATTTCCTTAGTGGATTTCTCTAGTTTTCCATTTAGGGTCTTTATCAACTTCTCTTTCTCTGAGAGTTGTACTTTCAGAACATCTAGTTCATCAGTAGTTCCCATTAATTGAGAAGTGATCTCAGCATTACTAGAGTCTTTCCACTTAAGATTTTCAGCAATCAGTTCTTTGTTCTGCTCTTGAGTTTCATTCAGCAGTTCTTGTAACACAACATAGTCCTTCATCGGACTCTCAAAAGAATCCATCAGGTCAAATTGACTGTTTACAGTGGAACTTGATAACTCATGTGCTTGTGTAGGAGCAACAACAGAGATAGAAGAATTTACCTCCTCCACAGCCATTAGACAGATGTCATCACTGTCACTATCTGAGAACATTTCATCTGAAGAGCTGGAACCTTCTTCAGAGTGTTCTTCCTCTGCAACCAGGGCTTTCTTGCTGGAGAACTTCTTGTTTCTCTTTGCTTGCCTTTCTTTTCTCTCCTTAGCACTTAGGTCTGGACATTCATACTGAAAATGACCTTTCTTTTGGCAGTTATAGCATCTGTTGGCATCATCATCCCGATCACTGAGTCCTTCTTTGTGGATGAAGATCCTTCAGCTTTCTGTTCTTTTCTCTTCTCAGTGGATCTGTCCTCAGCTTTAGAGTTTCTTTGGTACATGTGATTCCTGTAATAATTTTTATATTTTCCATAACTACTATTAAGCCTTTCAAACCTCCTTGCCATCAGTACTAGCTTATCCTCTAGCTCATCCTGATTTTTAGCAAGTGAGTTCTCAGACTCTCTAGTTTTACAGGATTTATCCTTGGCTTTAAAAGCCACATTTTTACTAGATGAAGAATCATCTTTGCTGTCAGCTTTCTTTGATTTCTTATCAATAACAAACTCATAAGCTTTCAGCTCAGAGAAGACTTGTTGGTACGGCATTGAATCAATGTTCTTGGTGTTTTCAATCACCACTGCATGAATATCCCATTTCTTAGACCTCTAAGAATTTTCAATGCTACTTCTCTTTGTCGATATCTCTTTCCAAGTGCATTAAGATCATTCATTATACTAGTGAATCTGACTTCCAGTTTGTCAATAGATTCACCATCTTCCATTTCAAAATTGTCAAACTTTCCAATGGCAACTGAAAGTTTGTTCTCTTTGATATGATCTGTGCCTTGGCACATCACAGCTAGTGTATCCCATATTTCTTTGACAGTATTACAATGAGAAATCATTCCCATCACACCATCATCAATAGTGCTATATAGTGTATCTTTGGCAATATAGTCTAGATTTACTAACTTCCTCTCCTCAGGAGTAAGTTGATCATTAGACTTAGGAAATTAGTCCTGGGATCATTTCTCTCATTTTCTGTAACTCTGGGATTCACCACAGTGAATTGGAATGGTCCTTCAGAGACCACTCTCCACATACGTTCATGCTTAGAATACAGGTGAGCCTGCATTCTCAATCTCCACAAATCATAGCTCTCTACTGAGAACATGGGAAGTTTCTTAGAAGGCATTATGTCTGAGCCTTTTAAGATTTCAGCAAAATAAGATCTGTTCAGATAGACCACAAGAATCTTTTAGCAAATAAGACTATGGTCAACAAAGCAGGTGGTCAAGTTGAACCACTGCTCTGATACCACTTGTTGGTATCAGATCAAAGACTGGTTTTTTTTAAAATGGATCAGCTCAGGCTATCACTTTGAAAATAGTGATCTGTTGAACTCCCGCTCTGATACCACTTGTTGGTCCCGGTGCAAATGAGTCTTACAAGTGTATGGGGGGGGAGAATACACGTGTTCAGTGATTTTAAAACTTTTTATTTACTGAGGTCAGATGGGTCAGGTTGTCCTGATGATTTTGGCCCTGAGAAGCACAGATCGCCCTGAGTCAAAGTCTACCTGAGACAGTGATCCTGAGCTGCTTTCAGTAGCCTCAGATAATCCCAACTGAGCCTGAGTTTTCAGAGATCCTGAGCTTGCTTGAATAGCTACTCAGATGTGCGGAATGGTTGGCCCTAAGTTTATACTCGTTTTTATGTTTTGCTGAAAACCTTCATTTTAATGGAATAGTGATTTAGGCTGTGATTTTTGAGTCCAATGAATATCGGTCAAAATATCTTTCGATTAAAGATATATAACCTTAACAACACTTAGTTTTAGTTCCTTTTATCTCTCCGCATCTTCGAATGTAACCACTTCCTAAGGTTTTACAATATCTATTTTTAACCTTTCTATTTTGAGTTTTCCGACTACCTCTTTTTTACTTACTCAAAACACACACAAGCTTTTCCAATATCCTTTACTCACTTCTTCTCTAGATATTATTACCTCAATGTAGTTTACTAACTCTTTACAACTCCAACTCACCAACAATTACACTCAAACTACCTTACAAAGGGTTTGGGGTTTCTTGTTGGTTTCAACTAGGATGAGATATCCTTTACAATTAAGTACAATGCAAAGGCTAGAATATCTCTACTAAGCTTTGGATATATCTTATCAAAACTAGGCTTAGTGAATGAGCTCTCTTCAATGTAAAGCACTTGGGAAATTCTTGGGTTTTGAGTGCTTCAACTTGCAATAATAATAAGTTTGAGCTCTTGAGTTGCTTTACAAATTTCCCCGTAACCTTCAATGTAGATGGTCACAAGTATTTATAGGCAAACACCAAGGTCACTTTTGAAAAAACTATCCGTTGGAAGAGATAGCTTCATGAGTTTTATCTTATGGTGTGTGATGAGCGGTAATTTTAGGGTTTGAAACTCCTAGTATGTTTTAGGCAATCGCTTTTCATGCGACCAATCACCACTTTTTGCGATGCGGAACATAGTACTCTGACATTTCGGTGACACAATACTTTTCAATTTCGAAAAATAGCAGTGTTGTCTTCCTCTCGATTGGCTCTTGTCTTCATCAAACATAACGACTCTTTTTTGGTCAATATCTCTCTGATATAACCTTTCACAACACTTAGTTTTAGTTCCTTTTTATCTGCATATCAATTCTATTTTTACGAGTATTCTTTTGTATCCTTCAGATAGATATTATTCGATTCATCGGAACATTCAGGTTATCTTGAAATACATTCTTGAGTCTTGATAATTCTTTCTTCTTGATATCCTTTGTCTTCAGATCTTGATCTTGATCATCCCTTCATGTCTTGAGTCTTCTGAGTCTTGATGTCTTCTGAGTCTTCATCGAGTCGTCGCAGATATCTTGTTGATATCTTGATCTTTAGAATCTTCGCATCTCTTTCAACCTTGATTTCTCGATTTCTATATTTCTCACGATTTTATACATTTCATCTTGAAACTTGAACAAACTTCAGGTTTCTTCACTTCTAAAAGAATCTTGAGATCTAACTTTGATCTATCTCTG
Source organism: Stenogyne calaminthoides (assembly GCA_037126765.1). NCBI lineage: Eukaryota > Viridiplantae > Streptophyta > Magnoliopsida > Lamiales > Lamiaceae > Stenogyne > Stenogyne calaminthoides. Next base: position 27,494,800 of record JBBCBC010000005.1, on the reverse strand, counting down.
CTCAAGATTATAACATCCTAACATGTCATCCTGAACATGTCATACTTTTTTTGGGATCTAATCAAAATCTTCTTTATTAAATTCATCTCCCAACATAACCTAAACAACACTTAGTTTAAGTTCCTCTTGTCTGCATGTGAATGTTTTGGGTAATATCTATTTTTCTGAGTATTCGCGTTTTTCTCAGTTTTGTAGCCTTGAGATAGATATTATTTAGTGCCTCGGAACATTCCGGGTTATCTTTTGAGAATTGATGAGATTCTTGAGTCTTCATTAACTCTTGTGTCTTGATATCTTCTATGTCTTCATGATCTCTTCTAAGACTTGATGTCTTGAGTCTTGATGTCTTCTGAGTCTTCAGAGTCTTCTGAGTCTTCAGTGTCTTCTGAGTCTTCAATGTCTTCTGAGTCTTCAGAGTCTTCAGTGATAGTTTCATCTTGAGTCTTGATTTTCTCGATTTCATCTTGAGTCTCGATTTCATCTTGAGACTTGAAACTTGATTTCATCTTGAAACTTCAATTTCTTCAGAAACTTACTGAGTCTTCAGAATCTAACCTGATCTATATCTGCTTTTATACATGGGCGATAACACCTGAAACACTCTAAACCCAATCCCCGACTCAACTATCAAGATTATCCTGAACATGTCATACTTAGGGGTTTTGGGATCTAATCAAAATCTTCTTTATTAAATTCATCTCCCAACAGGAGCCATATTATTGGGAAGTCGTAATGTGGGTTAAGATGGATAGTTCAATATTAATTTTATAGTGGAGTAAATTAATATTAATGGGCTTGAATAATATTTTGGCTAAATATTAAAGCTTCATAGCTCATTGGAGGTCCAATCTTAATTCTCCTAAAGGCCCCTCAAATAGCCCAAACTAAAGTCCAATTAATAAAAATGAGAAGAAAATATTTTGCCTTACTTTTCCTCATTAATTTTCGAAAATAATGGATAGGAAGAGAGAAAATATTTTCTTGATTTTCTTGGAAATATTTTATGAGATATGTATTCTTGGAATACAAGTTTATCCCATAAATTCAAGAAAAGTCAAAGATCCTATTTCTTTCCTAACTAACTATTTTTTTCGAAAATTCCCTTAATATTAGATGGTGGAATTTTTGTGGAATATTTTAAATTTGGAGAAAAGAATATATTAGATATATTCAAGATTTCTTGGAGATCAAAGGTGGTGGTGGCCAAATATTTTATTTTTCTCCTTTAATATTAAAATCATTCGTTGATAATCCTCCCACCGGATTACGTTCGTGGACGTGGGACATATTTGAGAAGGCACTTTGGGTTGAACCATCGTCTCAACGGTTGTCCCTACAAAAGGTACGTAATCTCGTAATTCCTAGATTCCGCATGCTTAGGGTTTACGTTAATTACGTGTACGCATGATTTATTTTTTGCTTATTAATTATTATGTTGAATTGACTTAGGATTAATTCATGTTAGTAATTAATTAATTAATTTAAATATGTATTTAAATTCAACTCGAATAGATCCGGGCACCCCTAATTTCCCAACAACTGATATCAGAGCCTCGCTTTCGAGCTCTGTATTTAAATTGTTATTTAAATTATGTTGGCCTTTAAATTTGATTGAAAATTGGATAGTAGAATTGCTAGATCTGTTTTTTAGGTATCCAATTGTCATGGTATTTAATGTGTTTTATTTTCATGCGTATGAATGGTTTTAATTCGACTCTTTCGAATTTGTTTTTCTCGTGAGAAAATTCACGAGTAGATTAGACTATTTGATTTGTTCAATGTAATAGACTAGTCTAAATTTAGGTTTGTTTATTTTGTAAAATAAATTGCAACGTGATCGAAGACGAAGATGGAGACGAGAAATTAAAATGGATCCGAACCAAAACGTGCTAAGGGAGGCACGAGCGCAACACAGACTTCGCTAGTTTAGCGGGCTTAGCGCATGGCGCCGGGCGGGATTGGCCCCGAACGCCCATTAAGCGCGGTGCTTTCCAAAGTAGCGCCGGGCAAGGGGGTTACGGGCACGGCACGCTTGGCCAAGACCGACGCGTGATGAGCGATGCGCTGCCCGCCCAATCGCTGGACGAAAGGTTGCCGAGGGTGCTTAGAGGCCGTCTTGGCGACACGAGTTGTGCCTAAAGCCGGGCACTGTCGCTTTCGGCCAAGGGGCGGATGGATCTTGGCGTGCATCCGGTTCTAGCTACTTGGCGTGGCATTTCGAGACGGAGTTCTTTTCGAGACGAACGAGTAGGAGAAATTCAAGACGGTGTTTCTTCAAATTCAAGCCAAAAAAATCAAACCATGACAGTTGGATAATTTGTGCCCAATATGTTTATTTTTCTGCTTTGCTTGATTTGTTGTTGTATTTTCTTATGCTTTATTTAATTTATTTAAATGTGTTTGCATGAGAATTGCTCAACGAAAAATCTCAAATTCAAAAATTACTAAGTATGTTTTAAACAATTAATTTGGTTTTGAATCGAATTAATTTTGACCTCCATGATTTATTTATTTGTGAAATCTTTTGGAGAAATTCCCCTAAGGGATGGCCAAAAGAAAGCTTTCACATAAATAAATTCTCAAAAGGATGATTGTGAATTATTATTAGTGGCGACGATGACCCTCCCAAGAGGCTCGATCAAAACGAAGTAGTAATTCTGTATTTAATCATGGTTATTACTTAGGTATAAAATTGATATGCATATACTTCGCCGAAGACCCTGTCAATTTTATATTGGTCAAGTGGGAGCCAACTATTAATTTTTTAAATTAAAGGTTTGTAACTGTTCTTGTTTGTAACCTGCTTGAATGTGATTTAAATGATGACCCTCCCAAGAGGCTCATTTAAAACTGTTTTGAGATGTTGGCTGATGCATGTTCATATTTTTTTGAGATTTCAATATGAATCATGTGATCGAATTATGTGATAATTTTGTGTCGGTCTGGATATTGGCACAAGATGTGTGTGTTTATTTCAGTTTAGCATGTCGTAACCTTTTAATCCACTGTTAATAAACTTAAAGTCAATAGAATAATATGGAAACTATGTTGATTGGAAACAAAAAAAATTATGATTGTCCTAACTACACAAAAGCACAAGTGGATTCTTCACACACCAAAATTCAGATGAGCCAACTCACGAGTAAAAAATGTGGGGCTTGTCAGATCACCTTGCGAGAGATGTCGTCGCTGAAAATGGTAGAGGGCAAACCCGTAAGGGATTACGCCCTCAAAATTGATGACTCATCTGAACAAACTTGAGGTTCTGGGTACAGATTATGATCTAGAAACCTAGATTGATTTGGTAATCCACCCTCTGTCCAAAAGTTTTTGAGCACTTTGGTCTCGCTAGCTGATTTGTTGCAAGCTTTAGTCTCGGACATTGATGGAGCACAAAACTCAAGCTTTGACGGCAAGTGGTTCGTCTTCATCTTCTAGGCCAAGGGAAGGCAGGAAGAAGAAGAGGACCAAAAGCCATAAGCAATCAAACTCAACTGTTGCCAAGGGCAATGATAAGATTGTTGGGATATAACCCCAACAAAGATGAGAATTGCTGGTGGTTTCAAGAAAAATCCAAAGAGGAAGTGTTTTAACTGCAAAAGGACATTGGAGGTCAGCCTGTTCCAACCCCAAAAGGGCCGGAATGAAAGTAATTCTCATAACTAGTTGTTGAAAATTGTTTAGTGGCGTATGCTACCCATTCGTGGGTAATGGATAGGGGGTCCACTAATCATGTTTACTTCACGGGTTCAAGCGGACCCGACAACTTAGTGGAAGTGAGATCCTCATCACGCTAGGTGATGCTACGAGAGTGACAGTTGAAGCAGTGGGAGACGTACAATTCTCTTTTGAAGACAAGGGTTTAATTTTAAGAGATGTTCTTATGTTCTTGTTTTCGCAAAAACCTAATTTTTGATTCAAAACTATTTGCTGATGGATATTCTGTTCGTTTTAAACATGTTACTGTTATGCGTAACGATGTGGTTATCTGTCATAAACTTTACGGAATAATCTCTATTTTATTAATGGTGCACATCACACATACAATGCATCCTATAACACATCTACTATTTCAAGTAAAAGGAAACGTTCGACCAACGAGAATGAGACACTTCTTTGACACCTAAGATTAGGTCATATTAATCTAAAAAGGATCCAAAGGTTGGTCCAAGATGGTTCATTGGAGTCCCTCCTGATTGAACCATTTGTAACTTGCGAATCATGTTTGGAGGGTAAGATGACCAAGAGGGCATTTGGAGCCAAGGGGCTTAGAGCTAAAGAAGTGTTGGAGATCGTTCACACCGATTTATGTGGTCCAATGCAAATCAAAGCAAGAGATGGCTACAAGTATTTCTGTACATTTATCGATGATTACTCACGCTATGGGTATGTTTTCCTAATGAAGCATAAATCTGAGACCTTTGATAAATTCAAAGAATTTAAGGCTCAAGCAGAGAATCATAAGGAAAAGAGTATCAAGTTTCTACGATCTGATAGTAGAGGCGAATACCTCAGAGATGAATTCTTGAACTACCTGTCGGATGAAGGGATTGCATCCCAGTTGACTGCACCCGATACCCCTCAATAAAACGGGGTTGCAGAATGAAGAAACAAAATGCTTCTAGAAATGGTAAGGTCAATGATGAGTTATGCGGATTTACCAAAATCATTTTGGGGTTACGCCTTGCAAACAACAGCTTACATTATGAACTTAGTGCCATCCAAATCGGTTCCAAAAACCCTAGGGAATTGTGGACGGGGCGCAAGCCCACCTTAGGACACATGAGGATCTGGGGGTATCCGGCATACGTGTTGGATAAGGAAGCTAGGAAATTGGATGCACGTTTAGAATTAAGGTTGTTTATAGGGTACCCCGAAGGAACGAAGGGATGCATGTTCTATGGTCCCGAAGATCAAAAGGTCGTAATCAGTACGCACTTTAGATTTTTGGAAGAAGACTATATGAACGATAAAAAGCCTAGAAGCGAGATTACCTTAGAAGAACCTAGGGGGCCAACTCCGTTGCCAACTGTACAAGAAGACATACCACGCGTCACACCTACACAACCGGAACCTCGTCGTAGTGGGAGGATTGTCAGACAACTCGAGCGATTCTTTGGGATCGGAGAGTCCTCGGACTTGATCTCAGGAGAAGAATCAGATCCATGGTCCTACAACGAGGCGATCCAGGATAAGGATGCGACATCTTGGCAAGCAATGGAAGCCGAGAGGGTTCAATGGATCACAATAAAGTGTGGGAGCTAGTTGAACTACTTAATGGGGTAAAACCCATTGGATGCAAGTGGGTATACAAGAGAAAAAGGGGACCGGACGGAAAGGTTGAAACCATTAAGGCAAGACTCGTGGCGAAAGCGTACACTCAGAAAGAAGGGATCGACTATGAGGAAACCTTTTCGCCCGTAGCCATGCTCAAGTCCATCCTAATTCTCTTGTCGATTGCTGCACACCTAGATTCTGAGATCTGGCAAATGGATGTCAAGACAGCTTTCCGCAACGGAAGTCTTGACGAAGAGATCTATATGCAACAACCCGAAGGCTTCATTGAAAAAGGCCAAGAGCATCTGGTTTGCAAGCTAAAGAAGTCCATTTACGGGCTAAAGTAAGCATCCCGTGCTTGGAATCAGTATTTTGATCAAGTTATAAAATCCTACGGTTTTGATCAAAACAGTTTTGAAAGTTGTGTGTATAAAAAGCGTGACGGAACTGCCTTGGTATTCTTGGTACTATACGTAGATGACATTCTGCACATCGGGAACGATGTAAAGATGTTGTCAGACGTAAGGGCATGGCTTTCAAAACAGTTTGATATGAAGGACTTGGAAGAAGCCGGTCACATCCTAGGGATCAAGATCACTCGAGATCGCAAGAAAAGGATGTTCGGGCTTTCGCAAACTTCGTACATAGACACCATTTTGAAGCGATTCAACATGCAAGATTCCAACAAAGGTTTTGTATATTTCAGACACGGAATCCATCTATCCAAGGAAATGTGTCCCAAGACACAAAAGGAAATAGATGACATGAAGGGCATTCCTTATGCTTCGGCTGTAGGAAGCCTTATGTATGCGATGCTGTGCACGAGACCGGATATCTGCTTCGCCGTAGGAATGGTAGCAAGATATCAAAGTAACCCTGGGAAAGAGCATTGGACTGCGGTTAAGAACATTCTGAAGTATCTGAAGAGGACACAGGACATAATGTTGGTTTATCAATCGGACAGTCTAATCCCCATCGGTTATACGGACTCAGATTTCCAATCAGACATAGACCTCAGAAAATCAACCTCGGGTAGTATGTTTTGCATGGGGGGAGGAGCCATGACATGGAGAAGCGTTAAATGCAAATCATCGCCGATTCTACCATGGAAGCGAATATGTAGCTGCTTGTGAAGCGGCGAAAAAGCGGTTTAGCTCAAGAACTTCTGTGGACTTGGACATCGTTCCGGATTTGCCCAGCACGATCACGGTTTACTGTGATAACACCGAAGCAGTTGCAAATTCTAGGGAACCGAGAGCCCACAAGGCCAGCAAACACATAGAAATAAAATACCATCTTATACGAGAAAATTGTTAAGAGGAGACATAGAGGTGGCAAAGATAGGCGTCTGAAGACAACCCAGCGAGATCAATTCACAAAGGGTGCGCCTCGAGTACATTCGAGAGACATGTGGAAGGAATGGGTGTCAAGAGCATTGCCAATCTGCTTTGAGTATAAGTGGGAGAAATATTATTAGGTTAGGTGTAGGGTGACATTAGATGTCACATAGAACCTGAGACATGGTGTAGTATACTTAAAAGCGGACTTTGAGTATAAGTGGGGAGATTGTTGGGGTTATCTTTGAAAAGTATGCTTTTTACTTTGTATAACCAAACCTAATTTCTTATTTATTTTCTTTGAAATAAATTATTTATCACATGTTGCATTAAATATGAATGAATGTTATATATATTTCTTTGCATACCCGCTTCGATAAAAAATCAAGACGTGTTACGTTGTAATTAATTTGGTGATACCGGATCACGAAAGATCAAATTAACGTTCCTCGTGACTAAGTACAAATTCACAACCCAGATGGAAATGAACAACCCATCATGAAAGGTTGAAGTGTAAGACTCAGATTGGCTTGTCTTGACCAAGGGATTACACTAGTGCATTATGATGCGCTGAAAAGGACCTATAGGAGGATAAATTCTTCGGTACTGAATATACAAGAATTAGACCTCAGTGGTGCGTTATTTCTTAATCTTCGTCCCTTAAATAGGATCGTGTGAAATTAATAACTATTGCTTTGACTTATGATGGGAAGAGAATCAATGCGATTTGATACCTTGTATCTTGGGCAATATTATTAATTACATGACGATTGCTAAGATTTAATCTGAATCGCATGCAAGTAATCTTGCTTGATTTGTCCCCTTGGTGGGCTCAGAATTTTTACAATACCAAATCTTGCAAGTGGAAATTTATTTCCGGTATGGATAATAATGTTGAGTTGTCTTTACTCCAAGGACAAAGATATTAATTAATATAAAGTTTGTTCAGTGACTTAATTAATTAATGGACTAAGATAATCTTAAACGCGGGAAATAATGACCTGGAGCCATATTATTGTGAAGTCGTAATGTGGGTTAAGATGGATAGTTCAATATTAATTTTATAGTGGAGTAAATTAATATTAATGGGCTTGAATAATATTTTGGCTAAATATTAAAGCTTCATAGCCCATTGGAGGTCCAATCTTAATTCTCCTAAAGGCCCCTCAAATAGCCCAAACTAAAGTCCAATTAATGAAAAGGAGAAGAAAATATTTTGCCTTATTTTTCCTCATTAATTTTCGAAAATAATGGATAGGAAAAGAGACAAGATTTTCCTTATTTTCTTGGAAAGATTTTATGAGATATGTATTCTTGGAATACAAGTTTATCCCATAAATTCAAAAAAAGTCAAAGATCCTATTTCTTTCCTAACTAGTTGTTTTTTTCGAAAATTCCCTTAATATTAGGAGGTGAGATTTTTGTGGAATATCTTAAATATGGAGAAAAGAATATATTAGATATATTCAAGATTTCTTGGAGATCAAGAAAAATATTTTCCCATCTTATTCCTAGGTCAAATTTTCGACCACCCTAGTATTATAAATAGGGGATGAATTTTTCATCCCCAAGTGCAATTCCATGTGTTGGAAAAATTAGAAAACCACAAAGGTGGTGGCCAAATATTTTATTTTTCTCCTTTAATATTAAAATCGTTCGTTGATAATCCTCCCACTAGATTACGTTCGTGGACGTGAGACATATTTGAGAAGGCACTTTGGGTCTAACTATCGTCTCCACGGGTAATTCCTAGATTCTGCATGCTTAGGGTTTACGAGAATTACGTGTACGCATGATGTTTATTTGCTTATTAATTATTATGTTGAATTGACTTAGGATTAATTCATGTTAGTAATTAATTAATTAATTATAATATGTATTTAAATTCAACTCGAATAGATCCGGGCACCCCTAATTTCCCAACACTGTCCTCCATAAGAGGCGGCTTACCTTCGACGGCCTAGAAGAATCACTTCCAAACAAGAGGATCACCCAGGGGGCAGGCCCTTTTAAAGGTAAGGGACACCTCACCCCAAAAGGGCAGTCCGCAGGCCAACTGGCCTTCTAGGCGGCGAGAAACGCCAACGCCAGGAAATACTGGCTCCCTCGAATTGATAGACTAGTGGTTTCGAACAACGTGTTAGATCGGCTCGGAGACCTCAGAGCACTAGAAGCTCCACCAAACGTTGAGGATGAGGTAAATTCTCATCCACAGGTGCAATCGATGCGACCAAGTGTAGACTTTTCTCACAGACAATGAGCGACCAGGCTCATAGGTGGTTCACCTCTCTACCTCCATGCTCGGTGGACACCTTCGAACGGCTTGCTAGACTATTCTTGAGCCATTTCTCGACAATGGCTCCCTGACCAGCGACCAAGCAGTGCCTGATAAATACTCAGCAATGCGACAATGAGTTTGATCGATCCTATGTTGAAAGGATCGACAAACTCATCCTTGAAGGAGATCCCTTAGGGGATGAGGTGAAACTACTTGGTGCCGTTAGCAGCCTCAGGAAGGGAATCAAGATGTGACGGTGCATGACCGCCGACTACCCAACAAGCTATGCCGACTTCAGGAAGCGGGTTGGCGACCTGATACACACTACAGAACTCCTGGAGTCCCGACTCTCCAACGCAAAGGAAGTCGCGGAACCAAAATGAAGTTCCAAGAAAATCAGGGGCCACTACAAGGCATCCGGCAGCTTCATGCCGTTCGAAGAGTCAATATCTGTGAAGTTGATGGATGTCCTAGGCATGACACATGGTCATGTCTACACCCAAATCGGAGGTCAGGAATTTCTCCTCCCACCTCGCCCAATGAAGAATAAAAGCAAGCAAAACCCGAACAAGTTCTGCCACTATAACAACCATGCATGCCACTACACAAGCGAATGCAAGGACCTGCTGAAATAACTTTGGAGGCTGTATGAGGATGGTTTGCAGGATGAATTTGTCAAGCGACCTCAAGCGGACAGTGGACCAAGGCCGTGAGATCGCTTCCCAGGCAAGGAAGGCCTCTCCCCCATTAAAGATACCAAGGTATCTACCAAATGGAGCCTACGAGCTCGAAAGTCCAAATGGCACAAAGACTCAATACCCATGGAATGCGGCTCACCTAAAGAAGTATTATCAATAGCTCAGAAGTCGCATCTTTGTACTTGTTTAGCTAAGTCAAATAAAATGTTATCTTTCTTTTCAAAATTCTTATGTGTTTAAACAGAGGGAGGTCGCATGAATAAACATCGACCTCCCGAAGTACGACTTTCGACATACTGGCGGCAAGATCGCCACCCTAAGCGGTGCGGTCCTCCCCCAACTTTGGAAGACGACTAAGCAAAGTTCATTAAAAAGCCGCATACAAATAAGATGGCAAGAACAAGTTCAATTATATCACAGTGACAATAAGACGATAAGAACAAATGTAATTTTAAAGTCGCATAAGGAAATCAAGTCGGCGCAATAAAGGAAGGAAAAATAAACAATTTCATTAATGAAAAAAAGACCCGAAGACCGGTACATGAGAAATCCCGAAGGCTGATTACATTAAGTGCGCTAAAGACAACGTAAAGCAAAGATTACACCAAGTCGCGAATAGCTCGGCCAGAAATGGTCGTCGACGAGTGCAAATAAGTCTCATACAAAGGGGTTCGCCACCTCAAAGTGCGAGCATAGAAAAGACTTGTACAAAGAGGCTCGCTTACTTGGAATATAAGCACAGAAAAGACTCCTACAAAGGGGCTAGCTACCTCGGAGTACGAGCACAAATAAGACTCACACAAAGGGGTTCACCTCAAAGTGCGAGCACAAACAAGACTCGCACAGAGGCACAGACAAGACTCGTGCAGAGAGGCTCACCTCAAAGTGCGACTCGCACAGAGGCACAGACAAGACTCACACAGAGAGGCTCAACTCAAAGTCTCGAAAGACGAGACAAGACTTCATGAGAGGCTCACACTCAAAGTTCGAGCCTGAGATAAGACTTTGCCAGAGAGGCTCACCTCAAAGTCTGAAAGATAGACAAGACTTCGCCAGAGAGGCTCACCTCAAAGTTCGAAGCCTGAGACAAGACTCGCCGACAGAGGCTCACCTCAAAGTCGAAAGCATAGAGAAGACTTCGCATTGAGGGGGTTCACCTCAAAGTGCGAAAGACAGATAAGACTTCGCATGCAGAGGTGAGCCTCAAAGTGCGAGCACAGACAAGACTCGCACAAAGAGGTTCACCTCAAAGTGCGAGCACAGACAAGACTCGCACAAAGAGGTTCACCTCAAAGTGCGAGCACAGACAAGACTCGCACAAAGAGGCTCACCTCAAAGTGTGAGCACAAATAAGACTCACATAGAGAGGCTCGCCTCAAAGTGCGAGCACAAACAAGACTCATACAAAGAGGTTCCCCTCAGAGTACGAGCACCAATGAAACTCACACCAAGAGGTTCACCTCAAAGTACGAGTACCGACCAAGACTCTCGACGAGCCCAGCTTCTCGATGAGCTCAATCTCGGCAAATAACAATCCCAGATGATCAACCCCCCGACTTGGGGGCACGAGGGAGAATCGAGCCGGCTAAGACGTCAAATCTGAAGTTCAAGATCCAAACTTGATACCAAGAGTGCAACCTTAAGCGCGTAAAATAGACAAGTCTCATTTGAAGCAGAGATCAAGACCGACCTCCGAACGAAGTCGAAGTCCGCTCTTGGGGGCAATTGTTGTGAGAAGAATAAACTCGACTTGTGGAGAAGTCACAAAGACAACCAGTCGCCGCATAGCGGCCAGACAGAGCGACCTGGGGCAAGATCCTAGAAGCTGGAAGTCGGGAGATTAGGGGGCCTTAAGATCAGATGGCCTAAAGAACAGATGTCCAAAAGACCAAGATCAGATGATCACTGCCCTAACACGTATGTAGGCGACCTGCCTGAAGGTCACATGGATTACAAGTCGCTACAGACAACCAAGCGATCTAGGACAGGAACTCCGCATGCCAAATGTAGGTCCCGAATGAGTTTCGTGAGGGCAGAAGTCTAGAGGGAGGGGTGAATAGACTTCTGAAAACTTTTTTGTGCAGATCAGGTGTGATTGCAGTTTGCCTGATCAGAGTGCAAGTGAATCAGTTTGGACTGATATCCAACTTACTGATCGCCTGAGGGTAGATCAGTTCAGTGTCTATCAGTTTAATTGATTGTGCGGAAGCTAGTTTATACCCGTGTGAAAAACCAGTTTATAACAAATTAGATTCCGAAGCTATTTTCAATCAGATGACTATGGAGTCAATCTGATCAGATCAGTAGCTTGGTGCTAGCTGATCCTAACTCAAAATATGTATGCAGATTTAATCAAGTCGTATGCAATAGTGTAAAGCAGTTAATCAAACAAGTAAATGCACACAAGATTTATAGTGGTTCGGACAACCAGTCCTACGTCCACGCTTCCCTATCACAAGGGGCACCAACTTAACCAACTTAACCAACTGGACTTAGATTATTGTGTTAGTCAGACACATTACACCAACAGATATTTATAGAGCTCTCACTCAACCGATCCCTGAAATCAGAACTAGAAACCCTAGTCTAAAATCTTGCTAAACAAACTTAACCTAACTTTGGGTTTTGGGTAAGATTTGTTGTTTGTTCCAACTTTGAAATCTATCCTAGTATTTAAGTAGCCTAAAAGCTAGAGGATGAGATTTCTGTGCTAAGAACTATGGATGAACACTTAGAAAAATAATCTTTATGGTTGTGTTCTTCGTGCAGAAATTTGGCTATAGTATGAGCTTCTTGATAATTTCCATTTTTCACTCTGAAGAGGAATCCCATATTTATAGACCCCGAAATCAAAGAGCCGTTGGAGAGCAATTTAAATTTTCGGCTATATTTGGTAGATATGTAGGATTTGATGTGACGTGCTTCAGGGACGGCATGGCCAAAAGCATGGATAGTTGTCTTTTATAGCCGTTTGACCAAGCCAAAAGACCAAATCCGTGTTATGCACTCTCCGCTCATACGTGTCTTGTTCTTATTGGTTAACAAGAGCACTTTTCAGTGTTTGTTCTACCAACTAAAGTTGACATTATTCTTGTTCAGATCAACAACGTATGACTTGGTGAAACATCGATTTACCACTGGTGTGGTGACTTTGATCGATTACAACTAATCAGTCTACCTGATAGAGTCTTCTGGTGCCAGTTGTCTTAGCTCAACTAGTAGACTCGGATGATGTAGGTCTTCTGGTCTGATCTTCTGATCTTCAGGTTTTCTGAAATTGAGCTTTACGTCTTTACTCGATCATCTGACTTTATCAGATCGTCTGATCTTTTGTCTTTCCCTTGCCTTCTGGCCTTCTGACTTCAGATGATCTTTTGTTCTCAGCTGGTCTTTAGATCTGACCTATACATATTGAGTTCCCCCTCAGTATGTGACCTATCTTATACATCAGTTGTTCTATACAATAATTATCAACTGGTCATCTTAGATGGTATTGAAACATCAGTCAGCTAACAGGTCTGACTGGTCCTATTACATGTGTTTTGGAACATTCATCAAAACTCTAAATTTCCCAACAATTTCCCCCTTTTTGATGAAACCAAAACACTTGAGAAACCAACACAGATGATAAATATAAAACAGTAATGAACACATAATCAGAAGACAATGAGATTTTGTCTTAGGATCAGAAAAAAAATAAACTTTTCATTCATCAGATTTATCGATTACAGGTTACATCAGAAAAGCTTGAGTTTAAATTCAGCTGATCCTAAACAGTCTTCTGATCTTTAATCTTTTGGCTTATATCCCTCTAGCATTTCTCGTTGATCCTGAGGGACGTTGAATATCCGGTATGGCTTCCATTTGACATCATTGATCTGCTAAGGATCAGTTATTCGAGATTTGTTCAGGATGTCAAAATAGAACCTTTGAAATGCCAGTATGTCAAATGATCCATCTGCCTTCTTCGAGTAGTCCATCACGTCATACTCTTGACGAGATATTCTCACATTGATTATTCTGCCCTCATTTTCCAGATATTTCAAAAAATCTGGGTGCTTGTTCTCCAACCAGTTGAGAAATTCCGCATCTGGTGACTCTTCTTGTGGCACTAGGTCCAGAACAAATGCATCCAGAAGCCATTCACTTCTGACCTTATTCCATTCCTCGAACCTGTCAGCATGAGCAGCAGTTTTCGGAATGATTTCATCAACTCTTGCTGGCAACTGAGGTTCTGTTCTAGATTTTCCGGCTTTGCCTTTCTTCGCCCTCGATCTGTATTTCTTTTTCAGGTCTTCTGCCTCTGCCAATTTTTCTGCTCTTCTTTCTTCTTCACTAATTCGAGCTTCTTCAACAATCTGCTCCTTAGTCAGTTTCTCAGCCAGTTCCTTATCGGCCTGTATCTGGCTAGCTGTGTTTCTCGTGATTCTCTTAGTCTGAGTGGCTGGTACAGGTGTTGATGTTTCAGCACCCGCAACTAACTTTCTTGCCTTTGACTTCTCCATCTTCCCAGAAACTTCATTAGCAAACAGATCCAGATGGTCTAGTCTCTGGCCATAGGATTCAACTGTCTGAATCAGTTCTTCTGTTGTTCTGATAAAGTCAGTTGGTTTCTCAACCTGTCCTTCCCCTTTTTGGTTTGATAAAAAAGAGCATTGAGGCGGGAAGTCAGAGATCCAAAGCTGACTGATATAACCTTGTTAAGATCTTCAACAGATAAACCTTGAGCTTGAGTAGATAGATTTTGAATCTTTGAGATCAGCTCAGTCTTGACAGATTCAACAGCAGTAGAGAGGGTAAGAATGAGTTTATCAAGTTTTTCTTCAGTCATTTCAAGCTTTTCTGTGACCATCAGAAGAGAAACTTGTTGTTGATCAACCTGGACTAACTTGTCGTCAACTGTCTACTTAAATTCAGCAGTCAGGTTGGTCACAGTTTGAGAGAACTGATCTTTGATTGCTTCAATCTGGGAAATAACCAATTCCTGTTGATCCGTTATTTCTTTGAGGCCAATCTGCCTTTGATTAACTATTGTGTTGCTAAGTTCATTAGCCAACACTCCCTCAACTTCTTCTTCCAGAAGATCTTTAAAACAAGATCTGATCTCCTTAAGTTGATCAGTGGTGATGTGTGTTGCAGGAATATGTTGCATCACCTGATCATTTCCAGTTGTTTGCTCCTCCAGTGGCTGGTCATGAACTGCAGCACCAATTCCACTATCATCGGCAACTCCCACATCCTTCATAGGATCATCTTCCTTATGATCATCTTCCTTAGGAGTTTCTGCAACAGCTTCCAGTTGAACTTGTTCAATTATTCCCAGCTTTCTATGGATCAGAGCTTTGATCGCTTCAGCAGTTATCAGTTCAACTGGTGATCCTACCTGAGCAGATTTCTTCATGTCGAAATAAAAATCTGCGAATGCATCAGCACCTCCCATCTGTTCAATAATGATCATGAAATCTGAGAAGTTTTTCAAACAGAGATCTTTCCAGGTGAGGATCTCCATTACTTCTTCCCGAATAACAGGATGGGCTTCCAACTCCAGGTACAACTCATCAATTTCGCGTTCAATTCTCATTCTGACCATTTTCCCGGTGATGGTCTTGGATGATCTGGACTCAGGAATCAACTGTTCAGATCGACCAGGTTCAGGTTGATGAGATGTAGAGGGTTCTGGTGGCGTCTGAGTAGCTGGATGTTGGCTGATTGGCTGAATCTGTAGGGGTTCTGCTGTAGCAGCTCGTGCATCTGGTTCTGCAACAGGTGATCTTACTGGTTTGCGAAGAGGTGAACTTTCAGGTTCGCGAGCAGGTGAAGGAGAAGGAGAGATATGCTCAGTAGCTAGAAGTCTGAGTGGTGAATTAGCACGAGATTGGGGTGATGGAGATCTTTCATCCCTTGCTCCTCCATCTGATTGCTCTGGCGAGCTATCTACTTGGGAAGCCTGCCTGTCTGATTTTTCAGTTGATCTCTGTGGCGCATCAGGCTGATCCGGCACTCCTTCTTCATCTGAATTGTTTTCCAGAAAAAGAGTCATGGTGGTCTGTTTTACTTTCTTTGGCCTCTTCTCCTGAGCCTTTACCAGTTTTCTCTTCTTCTTTTGGGGAGCATCAGTTGCAGACGTAGCTGCCTTCTTGTTCTTCCCTTTCTTAACCTTAAGGGGAGTGGGCCGCATATCATCATCTGTCGGCCCATAGATGGCAGTTGTGGTTGAGAGAAAGGCCTTGTAGGACTTCAGTCCGTTCAGATCCCATTCAGCATTGGGCATCTTGTCCTTCAGAATGACTGCAACCTTGTTGAGATTGCTGATTCCCTTCTTCAGATAAACTTGTCTCTGTTCACTAACTCCAAATTTGTCATGTTCTTGGAGCAGAATAGCCTTCAGAAAACCATGCCAATTAATATTTTTGGCTCCATCGATAATAGCGGCCATACTATACATTTTGACAGTTGTTAATCCATCTGGGCTGAAAGAAATACCCATAATTGTTTTTGACAGAATGTCAAACAATAGACGGTATTTCCTTTTCAACATAGGCCTGACAAAGCCTACGGTCTGGTGTTTATCGGCCTCTCTAAAGAGTTCATTCTTGATTAGCTCGTCTTTGTTCTCCCTGTAGTGAGCAAGAGAAGTCTTTCCTTTGGGCATGTTGAACAGTCGAGATATATCATCATTTGTAAGTCTGATCTCCTCTCCTTTACTGAAGATATCAGTTCTTGTCCAAGATTCTCCGTGTCAACCTTCAAATTCCTCAAGAATTCCAGTGCTTCATACTGCATTACTGGATTGCAGTGAGCAGCACAGTATTTTTTGAGACCGCACCTTTTCAGAATTTGTTTCTCCTCCATTGATTCTGGATCCCGTGTAACACCAAACCTTACAAATTTGTCTTCAACAATTTTGGTTGCCAAATCCGCATAGTTACACATAATTTTGCCCAATCCGTGAGTAGCCATCTACAACAAGATAGATTCGATTAAAATTTGTGCATAACTATAAAGATATAACATATTGATTATCAGACCTAGTAACTGATGGATACATACAGATACCAAGAGATGATAAGGCATAACACAGGATAACATAAATAGACGTAATCTATATGATCAATGGATTTTAGGAAAGTAATTCATCAAATAACCAGAAATTACTAGAAACACTTTGAATCGCAGAAAGGTAATTGTGAGTTTGCAGAGAATAAATCACAAGAATTTTGAGAAAATTACTCTGGTAGGGTTTTGATGAAGCTTATAAAAGAAAGGAGGGAAAATCGAGACTAGAAGATCAAACGTTTGAAAAGGATAAACGATCCAGATTGAGCGGTTTTAATCGTGTGGTCAGGATATGCAAGCGCGATTACCTTTTGGATTTAAAAACACATTTAGTAGCATTTAATACATATACCCTACGTCCACATTAAATAATTTACAGGGTATGCGCCACAAAAGTATGTGTACAATAAAGGCAAGTATTATCAGATAAGTTCAGTTATGTAAACAGTAAACAAGGAAACAGAAATGCGTATCTGCTTGACTGATATTGTAATCAGTCAATACCACTTGAAGTCTATTTGTACCACTTGTTGATCTTAGTTTTCTGCCTAAACCTTATAATTTCCCAACTGTCCCTTTTAATTGACCTGTTCCACTTTGCGTCTGATATTCCCTTTTCTGATCCTTCCTGATCAGTTGAAGTTCCCCCTTCAACTATTATCTCTGATTACTTATTGACTGATTTATCTGATTTGTTGAGGTATCATACTCAACTGATCTTCCTCATCTGATCAGTCTCTTATTTAATCAGATTTCAGTTGACCTAATCTGATTCTACTCAGACCAAGTCAATTCTTGGGATAAGTGTTACCGCCAAAACTTAGTCTTGGAAAAAGGACAGTCGTCTCGATTCTCTAAGTCGGCACGATTTGACATTTGTAATAATAGTCTGGATACTTTGGGATATGAATCGCCGCAAGCTTATCCAATCATCAGTCGCGTGTTTCCTACGCGCTGTCCTTGTGGTGCCAATTTCTCTAAAAGGCTTTGAGAGCTCAAATTTGCACTTGCACCCTTGCTTGGCCTCTATAAATTGGACCAATGATTTATACACAACATAACCCATTCACCATACTTATCTTCTTTAAGTTTTGTAAACCATGTATTCCGGTGAACCCTTATTTCCGGTGAAACTTCCGGCAAAAACCTTTAACCCTTTTCAAATGATTTCAGCTTCTCAAATCAACCCTGTGTGTCCCTTATTACTGCTTTCGTCGTTATAGAAGATTACACATACAATTATTGCCAAGCTTCTCTGCCACCAAGGCGGCGGATCTGCTATAGCAAATGAGAAGACACTTCTCCTAACCGTATGCATCTTGTGTGCCTATCGAGATGACGGAATTAACATTAATAGACTCAGTCTGATACAAAACATGAGTTTGGTATTCGATCTTGATCAGACAACAGGTGATCATCGTATATCAAACTCAATATTTGCATGTGACACTTGTGGCCATATGGTCTTTGCACCATATCTTTGGCACTTGTGTCCCATTTAACAGCTGGAGAGCCCATTGATTTTAGGACTAGGGGCTCCTGGCCTAGAAATCCTTCAATGCCGCTCTCGTTCCTCACTCCGAAGCTCTGAGGGTGGCTTAGGATTATTTCAAAGCCTCTCACACCCCTTTTAGGGTTGGGGGGAAAATGGGAGCATCAGGCTCTAAATTCTTTAAAGCGTCTCTCCCCCCCCTTCTAAGGTTAGGCTTAGGGTTTATTGTTTAGGGTTTATGTACTGACCTCCGGGTCCTTTTGTACTTGTAACTTGTAATGTAAATTTGAACTCCGGGTCTTTATTAATGAAAATTTCTATTATTTCATTGTTGTGTATTTTCTGTTTCCTTATGCGATTGAAGCTTTAATCTTATGTAACTTGCTTGTTGATGTTGGGAGATGAATTTAAAAAAGAAGATTTTGATTAGATCCCAAAACCCCTGAGTATGACATGTTCAGGATAATCTTGATAGTTGAGTCAGGATTCAGTTTTAGAGTGTTCAGGATGTTATCTGCACAATGTATAGTCACCAGATATAGATCAGGTTAGATTCTGAAGATTCTAAAGACTCGGTAAGTTTCTGAAGAAACTGAAGTTTCAAGATGAAATCAAGTTTCAAGTTTCAAGATGAAATCGAGAAACCAAGTTTCAAAGATGAAATCGAGAAATCAAGACTCAAAGCAGAAACCGAAAACCGAAGACTCAATATGAAGACTCAGTATATCATTCAAGATATCTCGAAGATTCGTAAAACTCAAGACATCAAGACTCGTAAGACTCAAGACTCAAAGCAGACTCTGAAGATAGAAGACTGAAGACAAAGGATATTGAAGGCACAAGAATTATCAAGACTCGATAATGTAATCAATGCTCAAGATAAACCCCGAATGTTCCGAGGCACCAAAATATCTATCCGGGATACAATCTTGAGAAGAACGCGACACTCGTAAAAAATAGATATTGCCCAAGACATTCACATGCAGACAAAAGGAACTAAAACAACGTGTTGTTAAGGTTATATCACTCAGAGATATTGACCAAAAAGAGTCGTTATGTTTGTCTACACTTTGCTGAAGACAACAGCCAATCAGAAGAAGACAAAGATCAGATTTTATCGACCTTCGAAAAGCGACAGTCCACCGAAGCATGTCAAGAGTACTATGTTCCGCATCGCAAAAAGTGGTGACTGGCTGCATGAAAAGCACTTTGCCTGAAACATGCTAGGGAGTGTCAAACCCTAAATATAGTCGTTCATCACACACTATAAGAGGAAACTCATGAAGCTATCTCTTCCGATGGATAGTTTTTCAAGAGTGACCTTGGTGACTGCCTATAAATACTTGTGACCATCTACATTGAAGGTTACGAGAAATTTGTAAGCAACTCAAGAGCTCAAACTTATTATTGCAAGTTGAAGCACTCGAAAACCCATGAAATTCCCAAGTGCTTTACATTGAAGAGAGCTCATTCACTAAGCCTAGTTTTGATAAGATATATCCAAAGCTTAGTAGAGATATCCTAGCCTTTGCATTGTACTTAATTGTAAAGGATATCTCATCCTAGTTGGAAACCAACCAAGAAACCCCAAACCCTTTGTAAGGTAGTTTGAGTGTGATTGTTGGTGAGTTGGAGTTGTAAAGAGTTAGTAAACTACATTGAGGTAGTCAGAAAGCTCTAGAGAAGAAGTGAGTAAACTATCTTGGATAGTCAGAAAGCTTGTGTGTGTTTTGAGTAAGTAAACTACAGAGGTAGTCAGAAAGCTCAAAATAGAAAGGTTAGTAAACTACAGAGGTAGTCAGAAAACCTTAGGAAAAAGAAAGGTTAGTAAACTACAGAGGTAGTCATAAAACCTTAGGAAGTGGTTAAGGAATTTCTCTGAAGAGTCAGAGAGAGTGGACGTAGGAGCTTGAGTCTCTGTACCACTATAACTTGCTGTGTTATTTGCTTTTTGTACTGCATTGATTAACTGTTGCATATCTTTAACTGAAAGCATATTTTCACTGATATTCAGTTGGACTCAATCTACTGAAGTTGCATCTAACTGAATCACAACCTTAATCACTATTCCATTAAAAGGAAGGTTTTCAGCAATGCATAAAACGAGTATAAACGTAGGGCCAACCATTCCGCACATCTGAGTAGCTTTTTAAGCAGGCTCAGTATCTTTGAAAGTACTCAGGCTCAGTTGGGATTATCTGAGGTTTCTGAAAGCAGCTCAGGATCACTGTCTCAGGTAGACTTTGACTCAGGGCGATCTGTGCTTCTCAGGGCCAAATCATCAGGACAGCCTGACCCATCTGACCTCAGTGAAGAAAAGTTTTAAAATCACTGAACAAGTGTATTCCCCCCATACACGTGTAAGACTCGTTTGCCCCGGGACCAACAAGTGGTATCAAAGCGGGAGTTCAAAAGATCACTAATTTGAAAAGTGATCACCTGAGCTGATCCATTTTTTTTACAAAACCCGTCTCTGATCTGATACCAACAAGTGGTATCAGAGCAGTGGTTCGCTTGACCATTTGCTTTGGTAGCCAGAGTCTAATTTGCTTAAAGATTCTTGTGGTCTACTGAACAGATCTTATTTGCTGAAATCTTAAAAGGCTCAGACATAATGCCTTCTAAAAAACTTCCCATGTTCTCAGTAGAGAGCTATGATTTGTGGAGATTGAGAATGCAGGCTCACCTGTATTCTAAGCATGAACGTATCTGGAGAGTGGCCTCTGAAGGACCATTCCAATTCACTGTGGTGAATCCCAGAGTTACAGAAAATGAGAGAAATGATCCCAGGACTGAATTTCCTAAGTCTAATGATCAACTTACTCCTGAGGAGAGGAAGTTAGTCAATCTAGACTATATAGCCAAAGACACACTATATAGCACTATTGATGCTGGTGTGATGGGAATGATTTCTCATTGTAATACTGCCAAAGAAATATGGGATACACTAGCTGTAATGTGCCAAGGCACATATCATATCAAAGAGAACAAACTTTCAGTTGCCATTGGAAAGTTTGACAGTTTTGAAATGGAAGATGGTGAATCTATTGACAAATTGGAAGTCAGATTCACTAGTATAATGAATGATCTGAACGCACTTGGAAAGAGATGTCCACAAAGAGAAGTTGCATTGAAAATTCTTAGAGGTCTATCTAAGAAATGGGATATTCATGCAGTGGTGATTGAAAACACCAAGAACATTGATTCAATGTCGTACCAACAAGTCTTCTCTGAGCTAAAAGCTTATGAGTTCGTAATTGATAAGAAATCAAAGATAGCTGACAGCAAAGATGATTCTTCATCTAGTAAAATTGTGGCCTTCAAAGCCAAGGATAAAACCTGTAAAACTAGAGAGTCTGAGAACTCCCTTGCTAAAAATCAGGATGAGCTAGAGGATAAGCTAGTACTCATGGCAAGGAGGTTTGAAAGGCTTAATAGTAGATATGGAAAATATAAAAACTATTACAGGAATCACAGGTATCAGAGAGATTCAAAGGCTGAGGACAAATCCACTGAGAAGAGAAAAGACCTGAAAGCTGAAGGATCTTCATCCAAAAAGAAGGACTCCAAGACAAAAGAGGAAAGTGATCAGGATGATGATGCCAACAGATGCTATAACTGCCAAAAGAAAGGTCATTTTCAGTATGACTGTCCAGACCTAAGTGCTAAGAGAGAAAAGAAAGGCAAGCAAAGAGAGACAAGAAGTTCTCCAGCAAGAAAGCCATGGTTGCAGAAGAAGAACACTCTGAAGAAGGTTCCAGCTCTTCAGATGAAATGTTCTCAGACAGTGACAGTGATGACATCTGTCTAATGGCTGTGGAGGAGGTAAATTCTTTTTTCTCTGTTGTTGCTCCTACACTAGCACAAGAGTTGTCAAATTCCACTGTAAACAGTCAATTTGACCTGATGGATTCTTTTGAGAGTCTTATGAAGGACTATGCTGTTTTACAAGAACTGATGATTGAAACTCAAGAGCAGAAAAAAGAACTGATTGCTGAAAATCTTAAGTGGAAAGACTCTAGTAATGCTGAGATCACTTCTCAATTAATGGGAACTACTGATGAACTACATGTTCTGAAAGTACAACTCTCAGAGAAAGAGAAGATGATAGAGACCCTAAATGGAAAACTAGAGGAATCCACTGAGGAGATTCAGTTGATCAGAACTAAGTTCAATGACCTCTCTGAGAAGCATGAAACTCTACAAAAATGTGAGGATAGTGCGCAGAAGAAGCTAGCTATATTGAATACTGCATCTAAAGTAATAAATGAAATTCAGAGTTATCAGAGACCTGCCACTATAAAATCTGGATTGGGATACATTCCAGGGGGAACCTCACAAGGTCATCTGAATGATGCATCAAGTAGCACTAAGACAATCTTTGTTAAACAAGTGGCACCTATCCTTCGAACTGAAGATTTGCCTAAAGTTTTAGACAAGGGAAAAGGACCTATGGTTCCAGAAAAACTGAATGTTCAGGTAAGAAAGCCCAAACCTCAAGTGAAGGCTAGAAAACCTGACCACTCAGTAGGAAAATTTCAGGCAAGTACTTCTAAGCCTAAGGCTAAGAATGCAAACCTGAAAGGATCTGCACTGAACCAGCAAAGGAATTTTCAGAAGAGAAACACTCAGCAGAGACATTCTCAACTAAAAAGACCAAGTCCTCAGATTACTGAAAGACCCCAATTTCAGTAAAGGCAACCTAAACCCCACTTGCCTAAGGGTAATGGTTACCTGAACCCAAGTCAACAAAGATTCAGACCAGCTGCACAGAAGCCAAAACAATGGAACAAAAGGTCTGTACCCAAGAAAAATTCTAAGGCTCATGTTCATGCTAAGGCTACTGCTAAGGTTTTCTCAATATTCTTGGAACAAAAGGTTTTCTCAATATTCTTGGACTCATACACAGGATACTGCTAAGGCACCCAGAGTGGTAAATGTGTATGTAGATGTTTATGGAAGACAGATCAGCCACTCTAAAGTAATTAGAGTTGTTAGGCAGATTTGGATTCCAAAAGGTATAGCTAACCTGGTAGGACCCTATACCAAATAGGTACCACAGATCTAATCTGTTTTCAGGTAAACAGAAAAGGGCACTGAGCTGAATGAAGACATCATAGACCTGATGAAAGAAGATCTGAGATGTCATTGTTGGTAGATGAATTTCCTTCTTGGACTTCAGGAGAAACAAGCTAAGGAAGGAATCTTCATCAGAGATCATATTGAAGAAAGACATCAGTTGAATTAGGGATGTTGGATCCAGGTGTATAGAGTAAATCTGAAAAATTGAAGGTTTTCAGATGCATGAAGTTTCCTCAGGATTCTACTGAGAAACTCAGGATAAAATTGGAAATACTGAACTGAGTCTTGGGAAACTCAGGTGTACTGAAGGTCAGTACTCAGTATTATACTGAACCCATTCAGTACTCAGTATCATACTGACATTTTATCAAGGTCAATACTCAGTAAGACTGGTAGGAAAATTAGTCTGAAAAAGTAAAGACTCATGCAACTCATTTATTGCTTAAGTGAATCTCAGTAATCATTTGCAATAAATACTAAAACACCTGAAGAGAATGTTTTGGGCGGGATCTTTGAAATGCCGAAGAAGGTCAACAGTCATTAATTGCTCTGATTCAATTAATCACTAATAAGGTTAAAATGGTGGCGTATTTTTCGTGAGATCGTCCTTTCGCATACCCGATTAATCTGTGATTAATCTCAACCGTTGATTTTCATCAATCGATACGATTTTCCACGAATCGATCTATATATGCATTTGAAAAGCCATTCAAGCCTATTTCATTAAACCTTCGTCTCCAAAACACTCTACAAAATCCAAACTCTTTTTGCCCAGAGAAAACCTTCGTCATTTTCAAAACCCTACCTTCAAAAAAAATAAAAATCCTCAAAATGACTTTCTCAATATTCGATAAACTGGCTATTTCCAACAAGCCATGGTATGAATATGTAGTATCACTTGAAAGCTCATCCAACGCGACCCATGAAGAAGAAGCCCTACACATGATCAGAATCGTAAAACTCACAAATCTCGTCGCAAGTCAACCGGAGGCCGAATACTCTAAAGAGGTAATAGAGTTTGTCTCAAATCTGAAAAATAGATGAGGAAGATCGTATCGAGTCTGAGATTACTGTTTCCCATCTAGAACATAGCTCAAAGTATGTAAATTTTGTACGGGAGTTGTATTTAGTCCCTAAAAAATTAAACGATGTTTTTGAGTTGTGTGATAGAGGAGAGGATCCCACGATGTATATGTTGGGTCAGGAGCAGGAATACCTTGATAGGATAACAGAGTATCCTATTAAGTTCGAGGATACATTGCACAAACGGCATTTGAAGCCGAAATACAGAGTTTTGATAGATATTGTTAGTAAGTGTATAATGAGCAGATCAGGGAGTTTTGAGCAGATAAGCACTCCCAAGCTTCGATTAATGGCTGCTATCGAAGATTCACCCACCAAAGATTTCAGCTGGTTGAAATATCTGATTAGAGTGGTGAGTGACCGGGCCAAGCTAATCAAGAAGGAGGATGGATCGATCTCGATCAAAGGCAAGATACTCCATGCAACCAAAATATCTTTTATTTTGGAGATGTGCCGAGAAGAGGAGGATATTTTTGCCGACACCACTCCTTTCCCAAAGTCTAAAGTTATGTTCAAGCCAACAGCTACCAGAAAGACTTTAAAGGGAAAGAAAGAGAAGAAAGTGGAGCCACCTGCTGCTGCTAAAGAAACCCATCAAGCCAGGGGGAAGGCTTTGATGGAGGTCAAGAGGGAGAAGGGTGAAGCATTGAAGAAGAAGACCCTTGCTCCAAAGCGCAGAAGGATGGTGATTGCCACTGAGGAGGAGGAGAGTGAGCCTAAGGAGATACAACCTGAGGGCCAAAAAGCTCAGAAATCGCCTTTACAAGTATTGGCTCAGGTTATATCAACGGCACAGGAGCAAACTGAGGAGCAAGTCTTCTCTGAGGTTCTTGAGACGTCACTGAGCTCAGACAAGTTCTCTCAAGAAATTTTTAAAGGACCTCAGACCTCAGAGATTGCTCAGATTCCTACTGAGGAAGTGCCAGCTCAATCCTCAGAGCCAGTTCAGATTCAGACTGAGGAGTTGCCTATCCAATCCTCAGATTTTGCTGAGCCTCAGGAGCTGCTGAACCTTGATGAGCTCCTGAGTGATCCATTTCTTGATCCTTCAGCAGATTTTCCCACTGAACCTGAGAGCCCGAAGCTGAAGAAGGGCGAAGCTGAAGAAACTGAGTGGCGAAGCAAGGGGGAACGGTTCATACTAGACCGGTACCCTGAGCTAAGCATATATCCTGACCTTTAGGATCTATTTTTCAGACTGAGGTCAACAGTCTACATTCTCAACCAGACCCTGCCTGAGATGCTCAACATTGCTTCATTCAGAGGTGAAGACTGATGGAATGAGGAAACACCTGTTTTGACTCAGTTCTCAGGATTCAGAAAAACCAAGCTCAGGATGAAAATTTCTGATTTTGATGAGCTGGTGAAGAGGAAGATTGCTGAGAGGAAAGATGCTGAGGTTGGTGCCCCGAGCTCCAAAGACAAAAACCAAGATGGGGACCAACAAGGGAATGACGAGGATCAATCTCAGATGGAGAAAGATAGTACTGATGCTGGAGAGCCTGCTGTCAAACATCCTCAGACTGAAGTTAGTCTTCAGGTAACTTTTGGCACTATTAAAAATTATGCCAGGGCTACTGAAGTATCTATCTTTAATTCTGTAATGTGAATATGTAGACTGAGGCTCAGGTGGACACCCAAGCTCAGGTGGAAACCCAGACTCAGGCTGAGACTGAAGCTCAGATTGAGACTGAAGCTCAGGTTGAGACTGAGATTCAGGCTGAGCCACCAGCTCAAGAAAAGCAGCAAATCTCTTATGCTCCTGAGATTGATCTCACTCCCATTGTGGAGAAGCTAGAGAAGGTTGGGCCAAACATGGACAAAGTAGCCCAGATTGAAGAAGTATTGGCCAACCAGAATCAGAAAATGGAAAGTCTGAGTTCTACTTCAGACCTGATGCAACTTCAGACCACTCTGACTGAAAAGATGACTGCCATAGAAGGAAATATGGATGGAGTCAAAGCTGAATTGAGTGCAGAGCTGAAGTAAAAGTATCAGGAAAGGACTGAATTTCTTGAAGCCAAAATGGTGGAGAAGAATGAGATGCTTGTCAAAAATGTTGTTGAGGAAATGAGCTCCATGCTCATGACCAAGATGACAGATATGTTCAAAGAAGCTCTCTCCAACCAGTTTGCCCAGATGTCTGAAGAGTTCTCAATGGCGAAGAACCACCTGAGGAGGCTAGAAGAAGAGCAATATCAGTTGGCGGGAGAAGTGCGAAGTATCAGCAAGGAACAGTGTTGGTACCGGTGCAAACGAGACTTACACGTGTATGGGGGGGAATACACGTGTTCAGTGATTTTAAAACTTTTCTTCACTGAGGTCAGATGGGTCAGGCTGTCCTGATGATTTGGTCCTGAGAAGCACAAATCGACCTGAGTCAAAGTCTACCTGAGACAGTGATCCTGAGTTGCTTTCAGAAACCTCAGATAATCCCAACTGAGCCTGAGTTATCAGAGATACTGAGCTTGCTTGAAAAGCTACTCAGATGTGCGGAATGGTTGGCCCTAAGTTTATACTCGTTTTTAAGCTTTGCTGAAAACCTTCCTTTTAATGGAATAGTGATTAAGGCTGTGATTCAGTTAGATGCAACTTCAGTGGATTGGTTCCAACTGAATATCAGTGAAAATATGCTTTCAGTTTAAAGATATGTAACAGTTAAACAATGCAGTACAGAAAGCAAATAACACAGCAAGTTATAGTAGTTCAGAGACTCAAGCTCCTACGTCCACTCTCTCTGATCTCTTCAGAGAAATTCACTAATCACTTCCTAAGGTTTTCTGACTACCTTTGTAGTTTACTAACCTTTCTACTTCCTAAGGTTTTCTGACTACCTCTGTAGTTTACTAACCTTTCTATTTTGAGCTTTCTGACTACCTCTATAGTTTACTTACTCAAAACACACACAAGCTTTCTGACTATCCAAGATAGTTTACTCACTTCTTCTCTAGAGCTTTCTGACTACCTCAATGTAGTTTACTAACTCTTTACAACTCCAACTCACCAACAATCACACTCAAACTACCTTACAAAGGGTTTGGGGTTTCTTGGTTGGTTTCCAACTAGGATGAGATATCCTTTACAATTAAGTACAATGCAAAGGCTAGGATATCTCTACTAAGCTTTGGATATATCTTATCAAAACTAGGCTTAGTGAATGAGCTCTCTTCGATATAAAGCACTTGGGAAATTCTTGGGTTTTCGAGTGCTTCAACTTGCAATAATAAGTTTGAGCTCTTGAGTTACTTACAAATTTCCCGTAACCTTCAACGTAGATGGTCACAAATATTTATAGGCATACACCAAGGTCACTCTTGTAAAACTATCCGTTGGAAGAGATAGCTTCATGAATTTCCTCTTATGGTGTGTGATGAACGGCTATATTTAGGGTTTGACACTCCCTAGCATGTTTTAGGCAATCTGCTTTTCATGCAGCCAGTCACCATTTTTTACAGTCTGGAACATAGTACTACTGACATGCTTCAGTGACCTGTCGCTTTCAGTGTCAGTAAAGTACAGTGCTGTCTTCTTCTGATTGGCTCTTGTCTTCAGTTAAATGTATACAACCACAACGACTCTTTTTGGTCAATATCTCTGAGTGATATAACCTTAACAACACTTTTGTCTTAGTTCCTTTTGTCTGCATGAGAATGTCTTGGGCAATATCTATTCTTCTAAGTAATCGCATTTTTCTCAGTATTGTATCCTTCAGATAGATGTTTTCAGTGCCTCGGAACATTCAGGTTTATACTGAGCATTCAGTACATTACTGAGTCTTCAGTAATTACTGTGCCTTCAGTATCCTTTGTCTTCAATCTTCAGTCTTCAGTCTTCTGTCTTCTGTGTCTTCAGAGTCTTCTGAGTCTTCAGTGTCTTCTGAGTCTTCATAGTCTTCTGAGTTTTCACAGATATACTGACTGATATACTGAGTCTTCAGTTTCTCAGTTTCACACTGAGTCTTCAGATTCTCAATTTCACACTGAGTCTTCAGTTTCTTCATAATCTAACCTATTCTATATCTGCTGACTATACACGGTGCAGATAACATCCTGAACACTCTAAAACTGAATCCTGACTCAACTATCAAGATTATCCTGAACATGTCATACTCAGGGGTTTTGGGATCTAATCAAAATCCTTTTTATTAAATTCATCTCCTAACAATTTCCCCCTTTTTGATGATGCCAAAACCATCTTGTTACAAAACACTTAACCTATACTCAGGTTTCAATTTTTCCTATTACAAGATTGGTATATCTCCCAACAAACAATCTCCCAACAATTTCATCACCAATCAACATTCAGGCATATCAAAAGTAAAGACATGTAAAGTAAGATAATGAGATATTATCTTTGAGCATAAAAGATAAAGTTTTATTGATGAATGGTAGACAGTTACAACTTACAATGAACTTATCTGAAAAACAAAAACAACAAGATAAAAAGATAAGGAATTACAAGAGTCTTCTGAGTCTTGATCTTCAGTCTTCTTTTGCTCTTCAGCTCTGGCTCTTCAGTTCTCTTCTTCCACCTCATCAGCAGGCACTTCAAGGTTGAACATTCCATAGTATCTCTTCTTCAGCGCATCTCTTTCCTTGATGATATCAGGATTGTTCCCTGTCAGGCCTAACTGAATGGCGTACTAAGCAATCTCCTGAGAAATGGCTGTTTCATTTACCAAGCCATTCTCCAGCCTAGGAGGAGGGTATGAGTATGGACCAGGGGCATTGATCTGAACCTTTCCTTCATCCGCAAGATTGATCCAGCTTTGAAGATACTTCGGATAGAAGGTCAGTAGATAGTCAATGAAAGCCTCATTGGGATCTGAGCTCTCCCCTCTCCATTCTCTTAACACATCATAGTAGAACCAGAATGTTCTCTTGATTTCTTCCCACGCATCATTGAACTGGATTAGCATCCACTTGTCAACGTGCGGCACTTCTGTGCTATTGCAGTCCCTTTCCTCTTGCTTGCGAACTTCTTGAAACCACTCCTTCTCCTCTGCTCTTCTTCCTTCTTTTTCTTGATCAATGGTACTCCAGAAACCGAAGCAGCGGTTTTCTTGACTTGCTCAACTTGGAGTGATCTCAGAGCACTTCTTGTGTTGAAGACTTTCTTCTTCGGCTCTTCCTCAGACTCTTCCAATTCCATCATCAGCTTCCTCTGAGTTGGCTTAGAAGCCTTAGCTCTTTTCCCTTAAGGCTCAACAAATGCCACAGCCTTCCTTTTTGATAGGCAATTCAGCTCCGGCTTGGCTTGTACCAACTCTTCTTCTAGCACTCAGCTTCTCTGCAGCTACTTCTTGCATTGTTTCTTCATAAACTTGAGTGTAGATGGGCTTCTCCACCTTCTTGAATTTCAGCTTCTCAGTGGCTTTGACTTCTTGCAAGGCTTCAGCAATGCTTTTCTTTTCTGATTCTTTGTCTGCCTTTCTTCCCAAGGTATGTTCCAATAATATTCTCAGATCAGCTCGGGTCTTTCCCCCTTCTTGGAACCATACTTTGGCAGAAGTTTGGATAATGCAGTGTCCATATGATATTGCTCCTTGCTGACACTACGCACTTCCCCCGCCAACTGATCTTGCTCTTCTTCGAGCCTTCTTAGGTGGTTCTTCGCCATGGAGAACCCTTCAGACATTTGGGCAAATTGGTAGGAGAGAGCTTCTTTGAACATGTCTGTCATCTTGGTCATGAGCATGGAGCCCATTTCCTCAACAGCATTCTTGATGAGCATCTCATTCTTCTCCACCAATTTGGCTTCAAGAAATTCAGTTCTCTCCTGATACTTTTGCTTCAGCTCTGCACTTATTTCAGCTTTGACTCCATCTATCTTTCCTTCCATGGCAGTCAATTTGTTAGTCAGAGTGGTCTGAAGTTGTATCAGGTCTGAAGAAGAAATCAGACTTTCCATCTTCTAGTTCTGGTTGGCCAATACCTCCTCAATCTGAGCAACTTTGTCCATGATTGGCCCAACCTTCTCTAGCTTCTCCACTAAGGTAGTGAGATCAATCTCAGGAGCATTTGTGATTTACTGCTTTTCCTGAGCTGGTTGCTCATCCTGAGTCTCAGTCTCAGCCTGAGCTGCAGCCTCAATCTGAGCTTCAGTCTCATCCTGAGTCTGGGTTTCCACCTGAGCTTGGGTGTCCACCTGAGCCTCAATCTGCATATCAGACATTACAGAATTAAAGATAGATTCTTCAGTAGCTCTGGCATAATTTTTAATAGTGCCAAAAGTTACCTGAAGGCTAACTTCAGTCTAAGGATGTTTGACAGCATGCTCTCCAGCATCAGTACTATTTTTCTCCTTTTGAGATCGACTCTCATCATCCCCTTGTTGGTCCCCATCTTGAGATTTGTCTTTGGAGCTCGGGGCACCAACCTCAGCATTCTCCCTCTCAGCAATCTTCCTCTTCACTAGCTCATCAAAATCAGAAGTTTTCATCCTGAGCTTGGTTTTTCTAAACCTAGAGAATTCAGTAAGCACAGATGTATCCTCATTCCACCAGTCTTCACCTCTGAATGAAGCGATGTTGAGCATTTCAGGCAAGGTCTGGTTGAGGATGTAGACTGTTGACCTCAGTCTGAAAAAGAGATCCTGGAGGTCAGGGAATGTGCTAAGATCAGGGTACCGGTCTAGTATGAACCGTTCCCCCTTGCTTCGCCACTCAGTCTCTTCAGCTTCGCCCTTCTTCAGCTTCGGGCTCTCAGGTTCAGTGGGAAAATCTGCTGAAGGATCAAGAAATGGATCACTTAGGAGCTCATCAAGGTTCAGCAGCTCCTAAGGCTCAACATCATCTGAGGATTGGACAGGCAACTCCTCAGTCTGAATCTGAACTGGCTCTGAGGAATGAGCAGGCACTTCCTCAGCAGGAATCTCACCTGTCTCTGAGGTCTGAGGTCCTTGGAAGATTTCTTGAGAAAATTTATCTGAGCTCAGTGACGTCTCAAGAACCTCAGAGAAGACTTGCTCCTCAGTTTGCTCCTGTGCCGTGGATATAACCTGAGCCAATACTTGTAAAGGCAATTTCTGAGCTTTTTGGCCCTCAGGTTATATCTCCTCAGGCTCACTCTCTTCCTCGTCAGTGATAATCACCATCCTTCTGCGCTTTGGAGCAAGGGTCTTCTTCTTCAATGCTTCACCCTTCTCCCTCTTGACCTCCATCAAAGCCTTCCCCCTGGCTTGATGGGCTTCTTCAGCAGCAGCAGCAGCAAGCAGTTGGTTCCACTTTATTCTCTTTCTTTCCTTTCAAAGTCTTTTTAGTAGCAGTTGGCTTGAACATAACTTTAGACTTTGGGAAAGGAGTGGTGTCGGCAAAAATATCCTCCTCTTCTCGGCACATCTCCAAAATAAAAGATATTTTGGTTGCATGGAGTATCTTGCCTTTGATCGTGATCGATCCATCCTCCTTCTTGATTAGCTTGGCCTGGTCACTCACCACTCTAATCAGATATTTCAACCAGTTGAAATATTTGGTGGGTGAATCTTCGATAGCAGCCATCAATCTGAGCTTGGGGGTACTAATCTGCTCAAAACTCCCCGATCTGCTCATTATGCACTTGCTAACTATATCTAGCAAGACTCTGTATTTCGGCTTCAAATGCCCTTTATGCAATGTAGCCTCAAACTTAATAGGATGCTCTGTTATCCTATCAAGGTATTCCTGCTCCCGACCCAACATATAAGTTGTGGGATCCTCTCCTCTATCACACAACTCAAAAACGTCATTTAAATTTCTGGGAACTATATACAACTCCTGTACAAAATCTACATATTTTGAGGTATGTTCTAGATGGGAAACAGAAATTTTGGACTAGATACGATCTTCCTCATCTATCTCCAGATTTGAAACGAACTCTATTACCTCTTTAGAGTATTCGGCCTCCGGTTGGCTTGCGACGAGATTTGTCAGTTTTGCTAATCGGATCATGTGTAGCGCCTCTTCTTCATGGGTCGCGTTGGATGTACTTTCGAGCGATACTACATTTTCATACCATGGCTTGTTGGAAACAGCCAGTTTGTCG
This sequence comes from Stenogyne calaminthoides, assembly GCA_037126765.1. NCBI lineage: Eukaryota > Viridiplantae > Streptophyta > Magnoliopsida > Lamiales > Lamiaceae > Stenogyne > Stenogyne calaminthoides. Next base: position 27,462,476 of record JBBCBC010000005.1, on the reverse strand, counting down.
AATATTGTGTAAGTCATTTTGAGAATTTTTGAAGGTTTAGGGTTTTTGGAACGATGAAGATTTCTGGGCAAAGGGGTTTTTATTTGCAGAGTATTTTTGGAAGACGAAGGTAATAAAATGGCTTGAATGGCTTTTCAAATGCATATATAGATTGATTCGTGGGAAATCGTATCGATTGATGAAAATCAACGGTTGAGATTAATCACAGATTAATCGGGTATGCGAAAGGATGATCTCACGAAAAAAAAATGCCGCCATTTTATTGGTGATTAATTGAATCAGAGCAATTAATGACTGTTGACCTTCTTCGGCATTTCAAAGATCCCGTCCAAAACATTCTCTTCAGGTGTTTTAGTATGTATTGCAAATGATTACTGAGATTCACTTAAGCAATAAATGAGTTGCATGAGTCATTACTTCTTCAGACTAATTTCCCTCTATCAGTCTTACTGAGTATTGACCTTGATAAAATGTCGATTGATAATCTTTAAAATCTTGAATCAGGTTCAATGTGATCTTCGAAATCTTGACCTTGATATATCTGAGTTTCTCAAGACTCAGATCAGTATTTCCAATTTTATCCTGAGTTTCTCAGTAGAATCCTGAGAAAACTTCATGCATCTGAAAACCTTCAATTTTTCAGATTTACTCTATACACCTGGATCCAACATCCCTAATTCAACTGATAGTTCCTAAAATCTTGATTCAGCCAAAGGTTTAGTCAAGATATCAGCTCTCAGCTTATCAGTATGAATCTTCTCCATCCTGATGTCCTTCTTCTCTACATGATCTCTGATGAAGTGGTGTCTGATATCCATATGCTGGTGTGCAATACCGGATTTTGTGAAATAGCAATAGCACTATTATTATCACAAAATATTGGTACTTCATTGGCTACAATCTTATAATCCCTTAATTGTTTATTCGAGCCAAAGAATGCATGCACAACAACTTCCCCAGAGCCATGTATTCAACCCGATAGTACTAGTTGCTACTTGAGGTCCATTTTTTGAAAACCGGGATATCGACTTACTTCCAAGAAATTGACAAGTTCTGTAGTGGACTTCCGCATCAATTCTCTGACCTCCATAGTCGACATCTGAATAACCGGTTAATTCAAGGTTATCATCACCGATACCACAATCCTCTATTCATTTGTGCCCTTAAGATACTTCAATATCTTTTTTAGCGACCTCCATGTGACTAGCCTTAGGATTAGCTTGGTATCTTGCACATATCCCAACAAAGAAATGTTATATCCGCCCTACTTGTCGTGAGATAGAGCAATGATCCAATGATCCTCTATAATTAGTATGACTTCTTGATTTGCCTTGAGATCGATCCATCTTGTAGTTAGTATTCATGGGAATTCTAACTGCATTGCAATTCTGTACACCATACTTGGCAATCAGATCTCTGGATTACTTTGCTTGGTTGATGAAGATTCCTTCCTTTGATTGTTTCACTTGAAGTCCTAGAAAGAAATTTATCTCCCCCATCATAGACATCTCAAATTTACCTTTCATCAGTGTAGAAAACTTTTCACACAGCTGATGATTTGGAGATCCAAAAATGATGTCATCAACATATATCTGAACAAGTAAGATATCTTCCCCATCTTCTATCCTGAACAAAGTTCTATCAACAGTTCCTTTGATAAAACCGTGGTCAGTAAGAAACTGAGAAAGGGTATCATACCATGCTCTGGGTGCTTGCTTAAGACAATACAAGGCTTTTCTGAGCCTGTAAACTTGGTCATTCTGTCTGAAACCAGGAGGTTGTTCCACATAAACCTCTTCTTTAAGCACACCATTCAGAAATGCACTTTTCACATCCATCTGATAGACTGTGAATCTCATGTGGGCAGCATATGCAAAAAACAATCTGATGGCTTCTAGTCTAGCAACAGGTGCAAAGGTTTCATCATAATCCAAGCCTTCTTCTTGGGAATACCCTTGTGCAACTAGCCTTGCCTTGTTTCTTACAATGTTGTTGTTCTCATCTCTTTTATTCTTGAATACCAACTTGGTTCTAATAACATTGTGCCTTTCAGGCCTATCCACCAGCTCCCATACTTCATTTCTTGAGAATTGATTCTGCTCTTCTTGCATAGCAGTAATCCAATAAGAATCTTGTAGAGCTTCTTCAATCTCAGTTGGCTCTTTCTCTGATAGGAAGCAGCAGAATAGTGCACTTTCACCATGGAACCTTCTTGTCTTAACACCATCAGTTAGATCACCCACAATCTGACTTGTAGGATGACTATCTAACCAACTTCTTCTGGATGTTCCCCCTTCAATAGTATCCTCAACATTTGAAATGTTAGGTTCAGGCAGTCCATTAAACTCAGGGAACAACAGAAAAGGAGAAAGGGAATCATCTTCCTTAGGGGAAATTCCATTCAGAACATTGTCAGAGACATTTGTTCCCCTTTGGTTGATAGATTCAGAAATTGCCTCAGCTGTGACCACATCTTCATTGGCATCACATACCTGAGTCTGAACTGGTGTCTGTTCAGATTGGTCACCTTTGGTGTGTTCGCTTTCCTGCGTCTCACCATCCTCAGTTCCATCCTGAACTTCTTTGTCTGAGTCTGAGTCACTCCATTCATAGAAGGTGATTAACTTCTTCTTTTCAGGTTCAGGGGATGTTTTGTCATTCTTTTTCAGGCTTAGTCTGGTGATTCTCTTGGTCAGTTCTTCTGCATCATGTTCCTGTTTCTTCTGAACACAAGTAGATTCATCAAAAACAACATGAGGTGTTTCTTCCACAATAAGAGTCCTACAGTTGTAAACTCTGAAAGCTTTACTGACTTCAGAATATCCTAAGTATATTCCTTCATCAGCTTTGCTATCAAATGTTTTCAACTGATCTTTACCATTATTGTGTATGAAACAGTTGCAACCAAACACACGAAAGAAAGAAACAAGAGGCTTCCTTTCATTCCAAAGCTCGTATGGTGTTTTGCCTTGACTCTTGGTCAGCATGGATATGTTTTGTGAATAGCATGCAGTGTTGACAGCTTCAGCCCAAAATTTTTTAGGAATATCAGCTTCAGCTATCATTGTCCTTACAGCTTCTTTTAAAGTCATGTTCCTTCTTTCAGCAACACCATTTTGTTGAGGGGTCCTTGCAGCTGATGTTTCATGAGTAATTCCATTTGCTGCACAATAATCAGATATAATATGGTTTATAAATTCAGTTCCTTTATCTGATCTGATTTTGACCACACTCAGGTTCTTTTCAATACTGAGCCTTTTCAGTAGTTCAGGCAGTTTTATCTGAGTCTCTTTCTTACTGAGTAAGAATATGACCCAAGTATATCTTGAGTAGTCATCAACTACTACGAGTGTATATTTCCTGCCATTATGGCTCACTAGTGTTACTGGACCAAAAAGATCCATATGCAACAATTGAAGTATTCTTTCAGTAGAAACATCTACTTTGCTTTTAAATGATGCTTTAACTTATTTTCCTTTTTGGCACGCATCACAAACATGTTCTTTACTGAACACTTCATTTGGTAACTCCCTCACAAGTGCTAATCTTGCAAGTTTGTTCAGGGTTTTGAAATTCAGGTGATTCATCCTTTTATGCCATAACCAACTGGTATCTGTGGAACTTTTGGCAACCAAACATGTATCTTTAGGAGTTGGACTCCAATCAGCAAGATACACATTTCCTTTTCTAGTACCAGTCAGTAGTATTTTCTATGAGGTATCATCTTTCACATAACATAAGTTCTTAGAGAACTCAACATTAAATCCTTGTCACAGAATTGGCTTATTGAAAGTAAATTATGCTTCAATCCAGATACATATGAAACACCATGGATATGAACTGAATCGATTTCCAAAGTTCCATATCCTTCAGTCTGTCCTTTGGAGTTATCTCCAAATGTGATCTGAGGACCTCTTTGCTCTACATAGTCACTGAGTATTTGCTTGAATCCTGTCATATGTCTTGAACATCCACTGTCAAGATACCATACAGCAGGGGCCATTTCATCTCCACTCATCAGTGCTATGTGATCTTCAATCAGCTCAGTGCCCTTGTTTTTCTCCTGAAAAACAGATCAATTCTTAGGTACCCATTTGGTGTAGGGTCCTACAAGGTTAGCTGTACCTTTTGGAATCCAAATCTGCCTGACAACTCTAATCACTTTAGAGTAGCTGATCTGTCTTCCATAAACATCTACATACACATTTACCACTCTGAGTGCCTTAGCAGTGTCCTCTGTATGAGTGCTAGCCTTGGCATGAACATGAGCCTTAGAATTTTTCTTGGGTACAGGCCTTTTGTTCCATTGCTTTGGCTTCTATGCAGCTGGTCTGAATCTTTGTTGACTTGGGTTCAAGTAACCTTTACCCTTAGGCAAGTGGGGTTTAGGTTGCCTGTACTAAAATAGGGGTCTTTCAGTATTCTGAGGACTTGGTCTTTTCAGTTGAGAATGTCTCTGCTGAGTGTTTCTCTTCTGAAAATTCCTCTGTTGGTTCAGTACAGATCCTTTCAGGTTTGCATTCTTAGCCTGAGTCTTAGAAGTACTTGCCTGAAATTTTCCTACTGAGTGGTCAGGTTTTCTAGCCTTCACCTGAGGTTTGGGCTTTCTTACCTGAACATTCAGTTTTTCTGGAACCATAGATCCTTTTCCCTTGTCTAAAACTTTGGGCAAATCTTCAGTTCGAAGGATAGGTGCCACTTGTTTAACAAAGATTGTCTTAGTGCTACTTGATGTAGCATTCAGATGACCTTGTGAGGTTCCCCCGGGAATGTATCCCAATCCAGATTTTATAGTGGCAGGTCTCTGATAACTCTGAATTTCATCTATTACTTTAGATGCAGTATTCAATAGAGCTAGCTTCTTCTGCGCACTATCCTCACATTTTTGTAGAGTTTCATGCTTCTTAGAGAGGTCATTGAGCTTAGTTCTGATCAGCTGCATCTCCTCAGTGGATTCCTCTAGTTTTCCATTTAGGGTCTCTATCAACTTCTCCTTTTCTGAGAGTTGTACTTTCAGAACATCTAGTTCATCAGTAACTCCCATTAATTGAGAAGTGATTTCAGTATTGCTAGAGTCTTTCCACTTAAGATTTTCAAAGAATCGGTTCTTTTTATTCTCTCTTGAGGTTCATTCATTCGGTTCTTGTAAAACAAAGATAGTCCTTCATCGACTCTCAAAAGAATCCATCAGGTCAAATTGACTCTTTTTTGGTGGAACTTGATAACTCTTGTGCTAGTGTAGGAGCAACAACAGAGAAAGAAGAATTTACCTCCTCCACAGCCATTAGACAGATGTCATCACTATCACTGTCTGAGAACATTTCATCTGAAGAGCTGGAACCTTCTTCAGAGTGTTCTTCTTCTGCAACCATGGCTTTCTTGCTGGAGAACTTCTTGTCTCTCTTTGCTTGCCTTTCTTTTCTCTCCTTAGCACTTAGGTCTGGACAGTCATACTGGAAATGACCTTTCTTTTGCCAGTTATAGCATCTGTTGGCATCATCATCCTGATCACTTTCCTCCTTTGTCTTGGAGTCCTTCTTTTTTGGATGAAGATCCTTCAGCTTTCAGGTCTTTTCTCTTCTCAGTGGATCTGTCCTCAGCCTTTGAATCTCTCTGGTACCTGTGATTCCTGTAATAGTTTTTATATTTTCCATATCTACTATTAAGCCTTTCAAACCTCCTTGCCATCAGTGCTAGCTTATCCTCTAGCTCATCCTGATTTTTAGCAAGGGAGTTCTCAGACTCTCTAGTTTTACAGGTTTTATCCTTGGCTTTGAAAGCCACATTTTTACTAGATGAAGAATCATCTTTGCTGTCAGCTTTCTTTGTTTTCTTCTCAATAACAAACTCATAAGTTTTCAGCTCAAGGAAGACTTGTTGGTTCGGCATTGAATCAATGTTCTTGGTGTTTTCAATCACCACTGCATGAATATCCTATTTCTTAGATAGACCTCTAAGAATTTTCAATGCAACTTCTCTTTGTGGATATCTCTTTCCAAGTGCATTCAGATCATTCATTATACTAGTGAATCTGACTTCCAATTTGTCAATAGATTCACCATCTTCCATTTCAAAACTGTCAAACTTTCCAATGGCAACTGAAAGTTTGTTCTCTTTGATATGATATGTGCCTTGGCACATTACAGCTAGTGTATCCCATATTTCTTTGGCAGTATTACAGTGAGAAATCATTCCCATCACACCATCATCAATAGTGCTATATAGTGTGTCTTTGGCAATATAGTCTAGATTGACTAACTTCCTCTCCTCAGGAGTAAGTTGATCATCAGACTTAGGGAATTCAGTCCTGGGATCATTTCTCTCATTTTCTGTAACTCTGGGATTCACCACAGTGAATTGGAATGGTCCTTCAGAGACCACTCTCCACATACGTTCATGTTTAGAATACAAGTGAGCCTGCATTCTCAATCTCCACAAATCATAGCTCTCTACTGAGAACATGGGAAGTTTCTTAGAAGGCATTATGTTTGAGCCTTTTAAGATTTCAGCAAATAAGATCTGTTCAAATAGACCACAAGAATATTTTAGCAAATAAGACTATGGTCAACAAAGCAGGTGGTCAAGTTGAACCACTGCTCTGATACAACTTGTTGTTCCTGGTGCAAACGAGTCTTACACGTGTATGGGGGGGAATACATGTGTTCAGTGATTTTAAAACTTTTCTTCACTGAGGTCAGATGGGTCAAGCTGTCCTGATAATTTGGTCCTGAGAAGCACAAATCACCCTGAGTCAAAGTCTACCTGAGACAGTGATCCTGAGCTGCTTTCAGAAACCTCAGATAATCCCAACTGCGCCTGAGTTATCAGAGATACTGAGCTTGCTTGAAAAGATACTCAGATGTGCGGAATGGTTGGCCCTAAGTTTATACTCGTTTTTAAGCTTTGCTGAAAACCTTCCTTTTAATGGAATAGTGATTAAGGCTATGATTCAGTTAGATGCAACTTCAGTGGATTGGTTCCAACTGAATATCAGTGAAAATATGCTTTCAGTTTAAAGATATGTAACAGTTAAACAATCCAGTACAGAAAACAAATAACACAGCAAGTTATAGTGGTTCAGAGACTCAAGCTCCTACGTCCACTCTCTCTGATCTCTTCAGAGAAATTCACTAATCACTTCCTAAGGTTTTCTGACTACCTCTGTAGTTTACTAACCATTCTACTTCCTAAGGTTTTCTGACTACCTCTGTAGTTTACTAACCTTTCTATTTTGAGCTTTCTGACTACCTTTGTAGTTTACTTACTCAAAACACACACAAGCTTTCTGACTATCCAAGATAGTTTACTCACTTCTTCTCTAGAGCTTTCTGACTACCTCAATGTAGTTTACTAACTCTTTACAACTCCAACTCACCAACAATCACACTCAAACAACCTTACAAAGGGTTTGGGGTTTCTTGGTTGGTTTCCAACTAGGATGAGATATCCTTTACAATTAAGTACAATGCAAAGGCTAGGATACCTCTACTAAGCTTTGGATATATCTTATCAAAACTAGGCTTAGTGAATGAGCTCTCTTCGATATAAAGCACTTGGGAAATTCTTGGGTTTTCGAGTGCTTCAACTTTCAATAATAAGTTTGAGCTCTTGAGTTGCTTACAAATTTCCCGTAACCTTCAATGTAGATGGTCACAAGTATTTATAGGCATACACCAAGGTCACTCTTGAAAACCTATATGTTGGAAGAGATAGCTTCATGAGTTTCCTCTTATGGTGTGTGATGAACGGCTATATTTAGGGTTTGACACAAAGCTAGCATGTTTTAGGCAATCTGCTTTTCATGCGACCCGATCACCACTTTTGCGATCTGGAACATAGTACTCTTGACATGCTTGATGACACTAATCTTTCGATGTCGATAAAAAATGATCTTTGTCTTCTTCTGATTGGCTCTTATCTTCAGTTAAATGTATACAACCACAACGGCTCTTTTTGGTCAATATCTCTGAGTGATATAACCTTAACAACACTTTTGTCTTAGTCCCTTTTGTCTGCATGAGAATGTCTTGGGCAATATCTATTCTTCTAAGTAATCGCATTTTTCTCAGTATTGTATCCTTCAGATAGATATTTTCAGTGCCTCGGAACATTCGAGTTTATCTTTTGAGCATTAAGTACATTCTTGAGTCTTGATAATTCTTGAGCCTTGACATCCTTTGTCTTGATCTTACATCTTACGTGTCTTGAGTCTTACGAGTTTTCAAAGTGTCTTAGAGTCTTGAGTCTTACGAGTTTTCACGAGATATCTTGACTAATATCTTTGAGTCTTGATTTCTCGATTTCTGCTTGAGTCTTGATTCTCTGTTTCACACTGAGTCTTCAGATTCTTCAGAATCTAACCTAATCTATATCTGCTGACTATACACGGTGCAGATAATATCCTGAACACTCTAAAACTGAATCCTGACTCAACTATCAAGATTATCCTAAACATGTCATACTTAGGGGTTTTAGGATCTAATCAAAATCCTTTTTATTAAATTCATCTCCCAACAAACAGTACCATATGGACACAACACTATCGAAACTTCTGTCAAGGTATGATGCCAAGAAGGGGGAAAGACCCGGAGCTGACCTGAGAATATTATTGGCACACACCTTGGATAGAAAGGCTGATAAAGAAGCTGAGAAGAAAGACATTTCTGAAGCCTTGAAAGAAGTTGAAGCCACTGAGAAGCTGAAATTCAAGGAGGTGGAGAAGCCTGTCTACACTCAAGTTTCTGAAGAAACCATGCAAGAAGTAGCTACTGAGAAGCTGAGTGCTAGAATAAGAGTTGGAACAAGCCAAGACGGAGCTGAATTGCCTATCAAAAGGAAGGCTGTGGCATTTGTTGAGCCGGAAGGAAAAAGAGCTAAGGCTTCTAAGCCAACTCAGAGGAAGCTGATATTGGATATTGAAGAGTCTGAGGTAGAGCCGCAGAAGGAAGTCTTCAATACATGAAGAGCTCTGAGATCACTCAAAGTCGAGCAAGCCAAAAAAACTGCTGCTTCAGTTTCTGGAGTACCCTTGATTAGAAAGAAGAAGGAAGAAGAGCAGAGGCAAAGGAGTGGTTTCAAGAAGTTCGCGAGCAAGAGGAGAGGGACTGCAAAAGCACAAAAGTGGCCGCACATTGACAAGTGGATGCCAATCCAGTTCAATGATGAATGGGAAGAGATCAAATGAACATTCTGGTTCTATTACGATGTGCTGAGAGAATGGAGAGGGGAGAGCTCAGATTCTAATGAGGCTTTCATTGACTATCTACTAACCTTCTATCTGAAGTACTTACAAAGCTGGATCAATCTTGCGGATGAAGGAAAGGTTCAGATCACAGCCCCTGGTCCATACTCATACCCTTCTCCTAGGCTGGAGAATGGCTTGGTGAATGAAACAACCATTTCTCAGGAGATTGCTCAGTACGCCATTCAGTTAGGCCTAACAGGGAACAATCCTGATATCATCAAGGAGAGAGATGCACTGAAGAAAAGATATTATGGAATGTTTAACCTTGAAGTGCCTGCTGATGAGGTGGAAGAAGAGAACTAAAGAGCCAGAGCTGAAGAGCAAAGAAGACTGAAGATCAAAGCTGAAGATTCTTGTAATTTCTTTATCTTTTTGTCTTTACTTTCTGATAAGTTCATTTTAAGGTGTAACATTCTATCATACATCAATGAAACTTTATCTTTTATGCTCAAAAAATAATATCTCATTATCTTCTTTACATGTCTTTACATTTGATATGCCTTATGATTGTTTCTGAGGAAATTGTTGGGAGAGTTATTATGAAATTGTTGAGATTGATTGTGAAAATTGTTGGGAGATATACCATTCTTGTAATAGGAAAAACTGAAACCTGAGTATAGGTTAAGTATATTTGTAACAAGATGGTTTTGGCATCATCAAAAAGGGGGAAATTGTTGGGAGATGAATTTAATAAAGAAGATTTTGATTAGATCCCAAAACCCCTGAGTATGACATGTTCAGGATAATCTTGATAGTTGAGTCAGGATTCAGTTTTAGAGTGTTCAGGATGGTATCTCGAACAATGTATAGTCAGCAGATATAGATCCGGGTTAGATTCTGAAGATTCTGAAGACTCGATGAAGCTTCTAAAGAAACCAAGTTTCAAGATGAAACGGAAGTTTCAAGTTTCGATATGAAACCGAAAATCAAAGACTTCGATAAAAAGAGAAATCAAGTCTCGATGTGAAAATCGAAAATCAAGACTCGAAGATGAAAACTCGATATATCTCTGTGAAGATTCAGAAGAGTCTGAAGACTCAGAAGACTCAGAAGACATTGAAGACTCTGAAGACAATCAAGACTCGAAGACTTTGAAGACGAAAGATCAAGATCGAAGACAAAGGATCTTTGAAGGCCGCGATAATTATCAAGACTTCGAATGTCTTGAATGCTCGATATAAACTGAATGTTCCGAGGCAATTGAAAATATCTATCCCGAATGATACAATCACGAGAAGAACGCGATTACTCAGAAAAATAGATATTGCCCAAGACATTCACATGCAGACAAAAGGAACTAAAACAAAGTGTTGTTAAGGTTATATCACTCAGAGATATTGACCAAAAAGAGCCGTTATGTTTGTTTACACTTTGCTGAATACAACAGCCAATCGAAGAAGACAAAGATTTGATTTCTATCGACCTTTGAAAGCGACAGTCCATTGAAGCATGTCAAGAGTACTATGTTCGATCGCAAAAAAAGTGGTGATCGTGCATGAAAAGCACTTTGCCTAAAACATGTTAGGGAGTGTCAAACCCTAAATATAGTCGTTCATCACACACCATAAGAGGAAACTCACGAAGCTATCTCTTCCAATGGATAGTTTTTCAAGAGTGACCTTGGTGACTGCCTATAAATACTTGTGACCATCTACATTGAAGGTTATGGGAAATTTGTATGTAACTCAAGAGCTCAAACTTATTATTGCAAGTTGAAGCACTCGAAAACCCAAGAATTTCCCAAGTGCTTTACATTGAAGAGAGCTCATTCACTAAGCTTAGTTTTGATAAGATATATCCAAAGCTTAGTAGAGATATCCTAGCCTTTGCATTGTACTTAATTGTAAAGGATATCTCATCCTAGTTGGAAACCAACCAAGAAACCCCAAACCCTTTGTAAGGTAGTTTGAGTGTGATTGTTGGTGAGTTGGAGTTGTAAAGAGTTAGTAAACTACATTGAGGTAGTCAGAAAGCTCTAGAGAAGAAGTGAGTAAACTATCTTGGATAGTCGAAAAAGCTTGTGTGTGTTTTGAGTAAGTAAACTTGAGGTAAATGAAAGCTCAAAAAATAGAAAGGTTAGTAAACTACAAAGGTAGTCAAAAAACCTTAGGAAGAAGAAAGGTTAGTAAACTACAGAGGTAGTCAGAAAACCTTAGGAAGTGGTTAAGGAATTTCTCTGAAGAGTCAGAGAGAGTGGACGTAGGAGCTTGAGTCTCTGAACCACTATAACTTGTTGTGTTATTTGCTTTCATCTTTGCATTGATTAAGCTTTGCATATCTTTAACTCGAAAGCATATTTTTCGATGATATTCATTTGGACTCAATCCAATCGAAGTTGCATCTAATCAATCACAACCTTAATCACTATTCCATTAAAAGGAAGGTTTTCAAAGAAAGCATAAAACTAGTATAAACTTAGGGCCAACCATTCCGCTTTTATCCGAGTAGCTTTTCAAGCGGCTCGATATCTCTGAAAATACTCGAGCTCGGTTGGGATTTTAAGAGGTTTACAAGCGACTTCGGGATCACCGCCTCAAGTAGACTTTGACTCAGGGCGATCTGTGCTTCTTAGGGCCAAATCATCAGGACAGCCTGACCCATCTGACCTCAGTGAAGAAAAGTTTTAAAATCACTGAACACGTGTATTCCCCCCCCATACACGTGTAAGACTCGTTTGCACCGGGACCAACAGTTGAATACTAGCTTAATCAACTTACAAAGTATGAAATAACTAAACTGATCAATTCCTTTAATCGATGTAAACTTAATCGATCGGTTCATTATGCATTGATAAAAGCCTTCTCTTATCACTTCCTTGACTGATCTTCTGATCAGTTGAGATACCTAACTCAACTGATTCCTCTTAACCTGGTTAGTCTCTTAACCAACTGGTCTTGGAGACTAGTCCGCCAAACATTTCTGGTGCACTTTCTCCGAGATCCAGAAGCCCTAGCTCATTGCATAATTCTCTGAATCTGATCTCAGCTAGTGGTTTGGTTAAAATATCAGCTTTATGTTTATCATTATGGATCTTTTCCATTCTGATATTCTTCTTTTCAACATGATCTCTTATAAAATAATGTCTGACATCCACATGCTTGCATCTTGTATGTAGAACAGGATTCTGAGTGATTGCAATAGCACTATTATTTGTCACGAGAATATAGGTACATTCTTAGCTACAATGTTATAATCTCTTAGGCTGTTGACTAAGCGAGAAGCGATTAGGAGCAATGACTTCCTGTGACCATATATTACCTTCGATAGTAGATGTCGCAACTGATGTCTTCTTCTTTGAAAACCATGAGATCAGTTTACTACCTAAAAACTGACATGTACATGAGGTTGACTTCCTGTCAATTCTGCAACCTCCATAATCAGAATCATAATACCCACTAAGCTCTAGATTATCATCTGATGGGTAAAATAAACCAAGGTTTCTTGTCCCCTTCAATATTAAATCCGCTTAGGCTGCTTCCGGTGGATTTGCATTGGATTTGCTGAAATCGCACATACACCTCTCTTTGCAAAAAGTGATATCCGGTCTGCTTTGGCGATCGGTATAGTAAAGATCCAATGAGAGCCCTATATTCTTTACGATTAGTTTTCGACCATTCTCATCTGATCCATCTTGAATCCGGTCATCATAGGAATTAAAAGCTTCCTTACGGTTTTGAACTCCAAATTTAGCTAATAAACTCCTAGTGTACTTCGCCTGACAGATGAATATCCCTTCTGTACTTTGCCTAACTTGTAGACCCAAAAAGTAATTCATCTGACCCATCATGGACATCTCTAACTTCCTTTTCATCAACTTGCTGAATTTATCACATAAACTCTTGTTGGGAGATCCGAAGATGATGTCGTCCACATAAATCTGAACAATCAGAATATCTTCTCCATCTTCTATTCTGAATAAGGTTCGGTCCACTATTCCTTTAGTGAAACCACTGTCTATCAAGAACTGGGAGAGTGTATCATACCAAGCTCGAGGAGCTTGTTTTCAACCATAAAGAGCTTTTCTTAAGCGGTACACACAGTGTCGCCCTTTTCAAAGCCTGGAGGTTGTTCAACATAAACTTCCTCAGCTAGTACCCCATTTAAGAATGCACTCTTTACATCCATCTGATACACAATAAACCCTATGTGGGCGACATATGCGAAAATAGCGAATGGCTTCGGTAAATTTCGGCCGGTGCAAAGGTCTCATCATAATCAATTCCTTCTGATTATGAATACCCCTTAGCAACAAGTCTTGCCTTGTTTCTGGTTATGACATTATTCTCATCTCTCTTGTTCTTGAATACCCACTTTGTGCCAATCACATCTTGATGGGTTGGTTCATCCCACCGATTTCCAAACCTGATTCCTCTCAAACTGTTCTAGTTCTTCTTGCATGGCTAGAATCCAGTTTGCATCTTGTCGAGCTTCTTCTACTTCAGTTGGTTCCTTCAAAGATAGATGACAACAATACATGGCACTTTCACCAATCTGATGTCTAGTTTTAACTCTATCAGATGGGTCTCCGATGATCAGATCAGTTGGATGACTAGTTACCCAGGTCCTTCTTTTCTGATTTGCATCAGTTTGGAGAACATCATCCTCTTCTGATAGTAGTTCATTACTAGTGATTGGGAGTGGTGCAGAATTATGATCCACTTGACATGGACAAGTCTCAGCTGATGTTGGACTCATCATGTGCTGATGTCTGTCTGTAGGAACTTCAGGTGTTCCTCCTGAACTAGATGGTTTAGTTGATACTGTCTCAGCTGTACCAACTTCTTCATTGACAGTTGTATGTACCTTAGGATCTGATTGACCTGGTGAATCAGTAAGAACGCCACAACAGAATGGAGTAGCAGAACGGAGAAATAGAACACTCAAAGAAGCTGTTCGCACTATGTTAGCTGAACATGCAACACCAAGCCGTTTCTGGGAAGAAGCCATCAATACTGCATGCCACACTCAGAACAGATGTTCTCTGACTAAGGCTCACTACAAAACACCCTATGAACTGTGGAAGGGCAGAAAACCTCGTGTTTCTTACTTCCATGTTTTTTGGGTGCAAGTGTTTCATACACAACAATGGGAAGAGTCAGTTGAAGACTTTTGAGGCCAAGTTAGATGAGGGTATCTTCTTAGGATATTCCTCATCCAGCAAGGCTTTCAGGGTATTCAACAGACGAACTCTAATTGTGGAAGAAACACCTCATGTGGTCTTTGATGAGACATCTTCTGAACAATAGAAAAGAAAGTTAATCCAGAACAAGCGAAGCAGATCAACCGGTGCACGATGCGCGTAAAATGGATCAGCTAAGTATCAAGAAAAAAGGATCAGAACACGTAACAGTGTATATTCCAAAACTTGATCTGGCTGATTCACCAGTCAAAATGCACTCCCAAAGGTACGCTGGCCGGCCAATGAAGAAGTTGGTACAATTTGAGATAAATATCAATCGAACCATCCGGGTTCGGGAGAACACCTGATGCTCTCACTGACAGACATCAGCACATGATGATTCCAACATCAGCTGAGACATGTCCTTTTCAAGTGGAACCTATTATTGCACCACTCCCACCTGCTAGTGACTCAATATCAGATGAGGATGATGATATCCAAACTGATATAAATCAGAAAAGAAGGACTTGGCTATCTGGTCATCCAACTAATCTGATAATCGGCAATCCTAAAGCCCGAGTCCAGACTAGACATCAGGCTGGTGAAAGTGCCATGTATTGTTGTTATCTGTCTTTGAAGGAACCAACCACTATTGATGTAGCTCTACAAGATGCACACTGAATCTTAGTCATGCAAGAAGAGTTAGAGCAGTTTGAAAGGAATCAAGTGTGGAAGCTGGTGGACAGACCAACTCATCAGGATGTAATCGGCACTAAGTGGGTCTACAAGAACAAGAGAGATGAGAACAACATAATAACCAGAATTAAGGTAAGACTTGTTGCTAGGGGATATTCACAATCAGAAGGGATTGATTATGATGAAACCTTTGCACCAGTCCTAGAAGCCATTCGGCTGTTTCTGGCTTATGCTGCCCACGGAGGGTTTGTAGTGTATTAGATGGACGTTAAGAGTGCATTCTTAAATGGGGTACTAGTTAAGGAAGTTTATGTTGAACAACCTCCTGGCTTTGAAAAAGACGACCAAGTGTACCGTTTAAGAAAAGTTATTTATGGCCTGAAACAAGCTCCTCGAGCCTGGTATGATACACTATCGCAGTTCTTAGTAGATAGCGGATTCACTAAGGGAACAGTGGATAGAACCTTATTCAGAATAGATGATGGAAAATATATTCTGATGGTTCAGATCTATGTGGACAACATCATCTTCGGATCTCCCAACAAGGATCTATGTGACAGATTCAGCAAGCTGATGCAAGGGAAGTTCGAGATGTCCATGATGGGTTAGATGAATTACTTTCTGGGTTTACAGGTTAAGCAAAGTACAAAAGGGATATTCATCTGTCAGGCGAAGTATACTAGGAATTTACTGGTCAAGTTTGGAATACAGAACAATAAAGAGTCCAAAATTCCTATGATGACCGGATTCAAGATGGATCCAGACAAAAATGGTCAGAAAACTAATCAGAAAGAATACAGGGCTCTCATTGGATCTCTGCTATACCTGACTGCCAGCAGACCAGACATAACATTTGCAGTAGGTGTATGTGCCAGATTTCAGGTAAATCCAATGCAAAGGCACCTGGATGCAGCTAAGCGGATTCTTAAGTATCTGAAGGGGACAGTAAACCTTGGTTTATTCTACCCATCAGATGATAATCTAGAGCTTAGTGGGTATTCTGATTCTGATTATGGAGGTTGCAGAATCGACAGGAAATCAACCTCAGGTACATGTCAGTTCTTAGGTAGTAAACTGATCTCTTGGTTTTCAAAGAAGCAGACATCAGTTGCCACATCTACTACTGAAGCAGAATATATGGCTGCAGGAAGCTGTTGCTCCCAACTGCTCTGGCTTAGTCAGCAGCTGAGGGATTATAACATTATAGCTACGAACGTACCTATATTCTGTGACAGTAATAGTGCTATTGCAATTACTCAGAATTCAGTTCTACATACAAGATGCAAGCATTTGGATGTCAGACACCATTTTATAAGAGATCATGTTAAAAAGAAGCACATCAGAATGGTGAAGATTCATACTGATAAGCAAAGAGCTGATATCTTAACCAAGCCACTAGCTGAAGTCAGATTCAGAGAACTCTGTAATGAGCTAAGGCTTCTGGATCTTAGAGAAAATGCACCAGAAATGTTTGGTGGACTGGTCTCCAGAACCAGCTGGTTGAGAGACTAACCAGGTTAAGAAGGATCAGTTGAGTAAGGTACCTCAACTGATCAGCAGACCAGTCAAGGAACTGATCAGAGAAAGCCTTATCAGATCAGTCAAGGAACTGATCAGTTTGGTTGTTTCATACTTTGTAAGTCAATTAAGCTAATGTTCAACAAGCAAGTTACATAAGATTAAAGTTTCAATCGTATAAGGAAATAGAAACCACACAACAATGAAATAAAAAAACTTTTCATTAATAAAGACCCGGAGGTCAGAATTTACATTACATTCCATTACAATAGACCCGGAGGTCAGTACATAAACCCTAAACCCTAACCCTAGAAGGGGTGAGAGAGGCTTTAAATATTTTAAAGCCAGATGCCCCTAAAACCCCAATCCTAAAAGGGGTGAGAGAGGCTTTGAAATAATCCTAAGCCACCCTCAGAGCTTCAGAGTCAGGAGCGAGAGCGGCATTGAAGGATTTCTAAGCCAGAAGCCCCTAGTCCTAAAATCAATGGGACTTCCAGCATTAAATGGACACAAGAGTCAGTCATGAGGTGCTACACACCACATGGACACAAGTGTCACATGCAAATATTGGGTTTTGTCTGATCAAGACGTATAAACAAAACCCATGTTACATATCAGACTGAGTCTATTGATGCTAATTTTGTCATCTCGATAGGCACACAAGGCGCATACGGTCAGGAGAAGTTTCTTCTCATTTGCAGCGACAGATCCGCCACCACGGTGGTAGAGAAGCTTGGCAATAATCGTATGAGTATTCTTCGATGACAACAAAAGCAGGAATAAGGGAAGCACAGGGTTGATTTTAGAAGCTGAAATCATTTGAAAAGGGTTGAAGGTTTTTGCAGGAAGTTTCACTGGAAATAAGGGTTCACCGGAAAACATGGAGTATAAGCTAATAGAAAGATAAAGATGGTGAATGGTTTATGTTATGTGTATAAAACCCCAGTTCTATTTATAGAGGAAAAACAGGGGTAGAAGTGCAAATTTAATTTCTCAAGGCCTTTCAGAGAAATTAGCACCGCCAGGACAGCGCGTAAGAAGAACGCGACTGATGGTTGGATGAGTTTACGGCATGTGATATCACAAAGTATCCAGACCATCATTGAGGACTGTCACATCACGCCGACTTAGGGAATCGAGGAGACTTTTTGACTCCCCGAGGTTAAGGCTTTGGCGGGAGTGTGACACAAATTCCAAGGAAAAGTGGCCTAAATGGAAGAAGACTGAAGTTCAATACAACTGAATATCAGAATGGCCTGAACGAGAAATCTGAAATCCTGAGTCCTGAGTACCGAATTGCTGAATGCTGAAGTGGATCAGATAAGTGGATCAGATACATGGATCAGATAAGTATCAGATCGGATCAAACAGGAATCTGATCAGATGAGTGGAATATTGATGGGAAATACTAAGGGATAGGCTACCATCAGTAAGGTCAACAGTAATCAAGCCAACCAAATCAGATCACAGTGGTAACTGATTGATTACAATATCAATCAGTCAGATATGTTTCTTATTTATCCCTTTCTGATCATTTTATATATGTCTTATTTAAATAAATTAGCTTTTACTACTGTTCTCTTAACTTTGTGAATGCACTGCAAAACATTAAATGCGGACATGGGGAATATGTATTTAATGGGATTTATTGCGAGTTTTTGCGTCCAAAATACGAGCGGAATACTTTTCTCAACCACTCGATTAAAACACTTTACGGCCGATGAATCTTAGCCATTGATTTCAAAACACGGATACTTGAGTACTTATGGGAAGTTGTGCAAAGAGGTTTCCCTCGCATTATATAACCCCAACTCATTCTCCGAAAACCACTTTCCACTCTTTCTACTTATCAGTTTCTTAAAAGATCAAACCTACGAATATTCAAATCGATTGATTCTACTTTCACGATTATTCAAACCTACGAATCAATATCTGGTAATTTTCTTTTAAGTACATAATTAAATCACTCCTAGTGGTTATTAGGTTTACAAATCATGTTGTTGTGTCTTTGTTATTCATATATGTTATTAAATACACTGATCTATATGCTTACATGCTTAATTCATGATTAGATTGTTGGTTTAACTGAGTTTATTGAAATATTTCACTCAAACTTATATCAATTTGCATATAATACAGAAATGACACATCTTGTTGCACGAAAGGGCCAAGGCAAAAAGATCTGCAATTTCGCATCAATGAAGAAGGATATCATTGATGAGAAATACGTAGTGTTTACGGTCACCTCAGATCCTGAATCATTGGAAATTCTTGAGTGCCTGCGAGTGTGTGGTCTTGAACAACACTGTTACAGACATCAAAGCGTAGTCCACACTCATGAAGCCCTAGAATTTCTATATAATCTACAGAAGAACGAGGATATTGATGCTGATATGATTTCTTCCGTTGGAGGAATGGAAGTAATAGTCACAAACGATGATCTTTAGAGAATCTTTGGTCTCCATCGAGGAAGAATTTATCCAGAAACCTTCACAACTGATGTAGGAGAGAAGGATTTTCTTGAAGCCGAGCTGTTGAGACCAGCAAATAAGGATCCGACAGTGAATGTCAAAGCTCCTTATCTGAAGAGGAAATATCGCCTTCTCTTTGAGATTGTGCAGAAGGTGATTATGTGCTCAACCTATAGTCTTGATTCTATCACCTCTTATAAGATCAGTGTCATGACTGCAATCATCAAGAAAACACCTGATATGGATTGGTTGGGGATGTTCAAGACAAGACTGCGGAAAGAGACAGGGAAATTCAATCTGAACGAAAGGAATGAAGTGTTCTTATCATTCAAGTTCTCTTTCATGCACAAAGTCTCGATCATTCTATCAGACAAGCTGCCAAACAATTATGAATGGAATGAGAATGGTACGAAGGTGTATCTAGCTAAGCATAAGGTCATCTTGGGCAGGAACGAGTCTCTGCCTGGCCAGTCTGATGATGATCCATACAATCAGAAGAGCAGGGAACGGTCATCCCAGAGAAGAGGTAGAAGAGGAAAGAACTGGCCAAGAAACCAGCTGCTCAACAGAAACGTCAGAAGAGAGTCACTTCTCCTCTGAAGACTTTTCCTAGTCCTGCTTAGCAAGTTCACATAACGGAGGAGCTGATTCAGATTGAATCAGAAGAAAAGGTTGTAGTCAGTTCTGAGCACACTGCAAGTGGAGGTAGGGACGAGCAGATGCTCGAAGGAGAAGGAGAAGGAGAGAGAACTGTTGAAGGAACAGAAGTGGAGCACTCTGGGGAAGTATCACCATCTGATTCTCTGCCTCTCAGCACAATCTTCCGAAAAGAAATATCACCTACACCCACTTCCAAATCACCATCACCCTCTCCTCAAAAACCATTATCCCCACAACCACCCTCTCCCCACAAAACATTCTCACCCTCACCCTCACCAGTCAGACCACACCCCACACCCATATATCCCACTCCCCCAACCTCTGAACCTCAACCTTCAGTACCTGAAACTGAACCCCCTCAACCTTCAGTTATTAAAACTGAACCCCCTCAACCTTCAGTACAGGAAACGGAACCCCCTCAACCCGTGGCAAACGAACCTGGACCTCAACAACCTACAGCCAGTGAACTATATATATCCCCACCTCACCCCAAATCTCCAGATAAGATACCAGAACCTGAGAGATCTGACAAATTTGTGTCCATCTCTCACAATCCTCTCAACACCAGAACCCTGCTTGCTTCACCTGAATCAGGAAGCCCTATTAAAAATATTATGAAGCAACAAATAAAGGAGTATCTGTTGGACCTGTGCCCAGATTTGGTTCAACACCCTGGCATCCAGCACCAGATAGAAGAGATTGTGTTCTGGAGGGATATCAGATTGAAAAGCATCGAGGAGTTTCTGATCCTCATGGACTCTCTAGGCTCTGACTTTTTTGTGGATCTGGAGATGAGATGTTTGGAGATTGATGGGATTGAGAGTGCTGTTGAGTTGGCCTCTGATGATGATATCCGATGGTTAATTCATGTCAGGTTTGGGATTGCTGGAGAAAATGAGGAGACTGAAGAACCTCCTTATCATACAAATTTTGAGGAAGCTGCCGATGAACCAAGAGTGGGTGTTGCAGATGAGACCCAGCTTGGCAAGGCATCAACATCTGACCAGACTGCTATGCTGAGCTCGGATACCCTAGATCTTATTTCTACGGAAATTCAGGATGGGGTAAAGGCTTCCATTGAAGGAAAATTCACAGCTCTCACAGAAGATCTGATGAAGTGTTTCGAAGATAAGCAAAAGAACCTGGTTGACAGAGAATGGAAGCTAACAGTTGAGAAGCTCACACACATGCATAATGATATCCTCTCTAATGTGATGCAACAGATTAACCCTCTTGCTGATAAGCTCAATCTCCAGTCTGATAAACTCAAACTTCAGACGGACATGCTTGGTGAAACACAAATTCTACTGGAAAGTGTCTGGGCATCCCTGGAAAAGACTGACACTCACCTGGATCTGGGTTGGAAGCATTTTGTGGCTTATACAGAACGTGCCAGGAAGGAAATTGAATATGCTCTTAAAAGATTCCTGGCCCCCGCACCTACTGCAACCGCTCAGATCACTCCTCTTGCTGTTGAGGAACTCAGGGAGGAGGTGTCAAGGCTGTTTAGTGCTCTGAATAACAGACTGTCCAAACTTTTTTGAAGCAACCAAAAAGGGGAAAGGACAAGAGAAAGAAGAAAAACAGATGCAGATGGTAACCATTGCGTCATTACCAAAAGCCGTTGTATCTGACTTGCCTGAAGCCACTCCATCTGTTGATCTTGTTACTCCACCTGATGTTGCTGTTCTAAAAGAGACTGTGGAGCAACATAGCAAGGAGCTTGAGGATCAAAGGAAGGAGATCACTGAGCAGAAGATAACCCTTTCAGATGTTATTGCCAGAGTGGATAAGATTGAAGACTTCTCTTCTTCTGTACAGAAAAGGATGGAATCTGATGATCAGGTCAAGAGCCTTGAACTTGCGAAGAAACTAGCAGAAGAAGACGAACAAGATGAACCTGAGCAAACTCTGAAGAGAAAGAAAGGTAAGGGCAAGATGTTGAAATCTACTGCTAAAGTTCAGGGACAAGGGCAAATATCCTCTACCAAAAGCCAGATGTATCCTAAACAAATTCAAGAGCAAACCAGACAGAGAATAAAAGAGGCTGCCATTAAGAAGCAGAAGATGGCAGAAGCTAAAGGTCTAAACGTCACATACATTCGGAGGAAGAGAAAGAAGGAAGTTGCTTCAGAGGATATTGCTTGGGAAGAGAAAGCTTTTCCGACACCTGTTAAAGACATCCTCTGTGCCCGGACAAATCTGCTTCCAGAATGGGACCAGATCAAAGAAGAATGGTTATGTGATGTGTACATCTTGGAAAGAATTCCGATTCATCAAGACCAGGATGCAAATGATGATGAATTCTGGAACTGGTTAGAAATGAAGTACCCAGACTTCTACCAGATTGTTATGAAGGAAGGAAAGATTATGACATTGATACCTGAAGCTCCTCCATTCGAACAACTTCTCCCACCTCTGCGTCCAGATAACAAGCTCAATCCTATCAAATTCAAGAATGCTTACTACGAATTTTCCGAGAAAGGAGGGATCATCGGAAGAGAAAATCTGGACAAGCTGATGCAAAGGATGTACAAGTTGTTTGGTATTCCCAAAGAACTTCAAAAGTTCAGGCACGTGTGAAGAAGACAACTTGGAATCAGATGATAGGTACTTTTATGTAATCTGTAATGCTCACACCTATCTGAATAAAATATTCTATCTTTCTGATTCTAAGACAACATCTCATTGTCTTCTGAAATGTGCACTGTTTTACATTATCTGCATCTCTATTTATGTCATCTGTTTTTCTGATTAAATGTTTTGGTTCCATCAAAAAGGGGGAAATTGTTGAGAAATTTGTATTAAGTTTTGATGGAAGTTCCAAAACAGGTTGTAATAGGACCAGTCAAATCTGTTATATGACTGATGATTTAGAATCAGATTAAGATGACCAGCTGAAATAAATAGATCGCTGATGTAAAAGATAGGTCACATATTGAGGGGGAACTCAATATGTATAGGTCAGGTCAAAATATCAGATGACCAGATAAGGTCAGATGATCAGAAGACTAAACAAGTCAGAAGACAAGAAGAGGTCAGATGATCAGAAGACTAAACAAGTCAGAAGACAAGAAGAAGTCAGATGATCAGGTGAAGACATAAAGCTCAAGTTCAGAAGACTTGAAGATCAGATGACTCAAGAAGACCAGAAGACCTACATCAGCCGAGTCTGCAAGTTGTGCTAAGACAACCTGCATCAGAAGACTCTATCAGGTAGACTGATCAGTTATCTAATCAGGTCAGCTCACTCCTGGTGTTAACTAAATGTTACACCAGATCATACGTACCTTCAGGACAAGAAGAATGTCAAACTTTAGTTGGTGGAACAAACGCTGAAGTGTTGTACTTGTTAACCAATGAGAGCGCGACACGTATGTAAAAAGGCTGACACTGCGGGATTCGGCGCTGCAAAGTCAAAACGGCTATAAAAGACACTATTCACGCTTTCGGCCATGCCGTCCCTGAGCACATCAAATCAATCATGCATATCTACCAAAAATAACCTGAAATTCAAATTGCTCTCCAGCAGCTCTTTGATTTCATGGTCTATAAATATGGGATTACTCCTCATAGTGAGGAGAGACGGAAATCATAGAGAAGCTCATACAATAGCCAAATTTCCGCACGAAGAACACAACCTTGAAGATTATTTTCTAAGTGTTCATCCCATTGTTCTTAGCATAGAAATCTCATCCTCTAGCTTTAGGCTACACAAATACTAGGATAGATTTCCAGTTGGAACAACAACAAACCTTTACCAAAACCCAAAGTTAGGTTAAGTTTGTTTTGCAAGTGTTATAGCTGGAATTATCCGAGCGTGTGAACAATCACTCACAATACAATAATGGCGAAAGCACACTAAAATGAGAATGTAATTTGGTGACCCGGTTCACCAAATGTGGCTACTTCCGGGGGCAATACCAAGCCAGGAATTCTATTATACTCTCTGTTTTAGAATTAAGATTTTTTTTTTTTACAATGAGCATTACAACATGTATTTATAGATTATGAAGTAGGTTATCTCTCTTCATGGGCCGGGTGATCTCGGCCTCTTAGGGTTTTCCGCTCACCGGATAACCGATCCCTCTTTTTCCGGTGCAAATCTCGCCCGCAGCTGGACTTTCCCTCTTATGCCCGGAATATCCGTCTCCATAAATATGACGCGATCTCATTCCATAATTCAGCCCATTCTATTCAAGAAAGTCGTCGGGCTGGGACGACCAGACAGGGGTGGTCGTCCACGAGGTGCTCGCTATGACTTGGTCACCCTGGGGTGATCGCCACGTCATGGGGAGGCCACAACAATTTCCCCCCAGGTCGCTAGCGAGGTGGTCGCTGGTCGACCTGGTTCGTACTTCGCTGCACCTAGGGCGACGTCCATCTTGTGGGCCCGAGTAAGTTCAACCGTTGCCTCGAGAAGGCAGCTGATGACGTAACTCCTGCAGGTCATGATGGCGTGTGGCCGTCATGTCCCCGCTATTCTCGGGATTTAGCAGATACGCCCCCTCTTCTCTCTTTTTTTTTTTTTTTTTTTTTAAATTTGCTTTGAGTGTCCCTTCTTATAAATAGGTATCTTCCTCCTTGATTTTGGGACTTTGCTTCTTCGAGTGTTTTCCTGCAAGCTTCATTTTCCGGTGCTTTATACGGCCAACTGGTAAGCGCAACCCTTCCCTCTTTTTCCTTCTACTTTTAGTACAATGTCTATGCCCCCCGGTAGCCATCTGCGTCAGGCGGAGGGGGAGCCCTCCTTCACTGTTTCATCGGGGTTAGACTCCCCGGTGAGGGAGGTCTTATCAGCCGGAGCGTCAAGCGGTGGGATTCATTCTGGCGGCGTGGGCCTTTCTCGTCCTGCCTGGGGAAATTTCCCGATTGATCCGAAGGTATTTGGTCCCCTTGAGGATTTGGGGGTTCTCACGCCAGAGCGGGGATTGGGAGACCCTCGTGGTGGCCCTCCTGAAGAGCCGGAGACCTCTGCTCACCGCGACAAAGATCACCCCAATTTTTTTGACTATCGAGCCTATCGGGCCTTTCTCCACTACTGTCGACCATTTCGTCCCGTAGTATGGGCTGCGACCAAATCCAGATTTTTTATAAATGACAAGAAGTACCGCTCCACTATGTCGGAGGCGGAACTGGATGCGGCTCATCGTCAGTTTGAGACCCCTGGTGACGTGTTTTTCTACCGTCTGGATGACTCTGAGAGGGTCGACCAGCCTCCGGAGGGTATGATCGCCATTCACGAGGCGGCCATGGATGTCGGTCTTCGATTCCCACTCCACCCGGCGATCTCTCATTTATTGGCCACTTGGCACATTGCCCCTGCACAAATTACTCCGAACGGGTGGAGTTACCTTCTGGCGACTCTGACGGTGCTCGGTCAGGCCGGCCTTTATCGGCTACCCACGCCGATGGAGGTGAACTTCTTTTGGTCGCTGGTCGCCCAGCACAGCCAGGAAGGTCAGTATGCCTTGAAGAATCCACCTGGTTGGCGGATTGTGTGGGGGATAGTCAACAAGGTAAAAAACTGGCACCCCCGATGGTGGTTTGTGGGGGGAGCTTGGCAGAGTGCCCCTCCGGGTTCAATTTCAGAGATCCCAATACCTGTCGACTTCCAACAGCGAGCTCCTCGTAAGGTCCATTCCTACGTTGGTGTCAAGCATCTCCGTACTGATCTAATTTCCCTTGTCTCTCTTGTAGGTTTATTCGTTGCTAACGAGAGCCAGCTGAACTGGGACTTCGAGGCTGCTCGCCGAATCGCCTTCGACCATCCCTGGGAGGACCGACACATCGAGCTTTATAATTCCTCCTCCAAGAGGTTGTGGGGAGGGCTATAGACGTACCCTCGTGAGACTAGCCGCCTACGTGAGTATGTTGTTCTGTAAATAAAATTAATTCTGAAACTCCTTTACTAATCTGCGCCTTTTCGCAGCTCCTTGTATACCCGTCCAAGCGCTTGCCCCGACTGCCGCACAAATGTCTTCCCATCGAAATCCCGCACTCAACTTTTCTCGGACTGGGTCCGCGGCTCGGCCCACGTCCTCGTCCCGTGGTGGCACGGTGGAGATAGGAGGGTCCTCCCGAGCTGATCACCCGAAGGACAAGAGGAATGCCAAAGAGGGGCGAGAGGGTGCTCGCCCATCCCGTTCCGAGGGCTCCCCCACACGCAAGCGTGGCCGCACGGCCGACCATTATCCTCGCGCCTATGGGGGTGGGAGCGCTTCCCAGTGGGAGCCCATCCTCGCTGCCCGCCCCCCACCGTCGACTCCCCCTCCACCGCCTGGCCGCCAGTTCTCTGGGGATCCCACGTTCGTGGGATTCGACGTTGATCTTTCGGGGCGTAAGTCTTCCTCGAATGTCTAACTCCTTTAACGTTTCCACAAATGTCTTGACTTGTTCTTATCTTTACAGGTTTGCCAACTTCCCGCCGCCCGTGGCCGACTATCTTCGCTCGAAGATGCCCCCTATCGTCGGGGTATCACTGGACTGGCCTCGGTACATATGGCACTCCGTGTGAGATGTGCCCCGGTGTTGGTCTCTGGACGACCATCATGTCGCTTCCTACAACAGCAAGCAGAACAACATGTACATCGCTCTGGTCTATTCCCGGAAAGCGGCCACATTCCTCGAGCGGGTCGTCGAGCAAAACGATCAGGACCTGGAGACCTCCTGCTCGGCCCTCGACGAGCAGAAGAAAAAGCTGGAGGAGGCGGCCGCGGCCATGTCTCGAATGGATGTCGACCTGAAGGCCGCGTAGGAGCGGTCGGCTGAATTAGCCTTACAGATGGCCAAGGTGAACACGAAAAGTCGCGCTGAAGTGGACTCACATCGCCTCGAGCTGGTGACGTTACGGGGCTGGGTCGATGAGCTTACTCGCCAACTGGCTGAGTCCCATGCCTAGGCGGTGGACTATGAAGCCAAGGTCGGAGAGCTCGAGCTCCAGGTGTCGAAGGAGGCTTCCCTCTATACCGCCGACGACGCCGCACTAGAGATCTTCTCCTACATCAGTGCCTATGATGATGTCCTCCGGGCCATCTACCATCGCGATCCTCCTCCGACCACTCCGTTCTTGTGGAGGATTTTAAGGCCTTAGTCGCCGATTGTCTGCCTGAGGTCAACGTGGTTCTCCCCATGGCGGACTTAGCCGATTTTAGCATCGATCTGTCATTTCTGGCCCCGGAGAGCAGGCTGGTGAGGTCGGGCGGGGGTTCCGACCGTGCGGGGTCCCCTGAGGAGGTGCAAGTTGGCCCTGATGTGTCGCTCGTGCCCCCAGCGGAGGCGGTTGGAGGTGACAATGTGGTGGTGGCCGATCCCGGCGGCGAGGCGGTTGTGGGCGAGAATCAGACGGAAGGCTAGGCTGTGGCGGATGGGACTGGGGATGGTGTCTAGGGACTGAGGTCATGGAGGATGTTGTTTTTCTTTTCTTTTCCTGTTTCATGTCTTTATGTTTGCACGGCCTTCTGGGGTACGAATATGTAAACGGCCTGCGGGCCTTTGTATTTCAGCCTCCGTGCCCTTTTCAATGAATGGAATCTTTGTGTTTTTTGCTTCGTTGTATATCTATGCGTGAATTTATCGTTTTTTGCTTTTGAATTGTTGGTTGTGCGATCCTGGACAAACACCGGTGACTGTGAGTTTTGCCTATGTTCTGATCGCTCCCTCATTGTGGTGCGATGTATCCGAACTATGTTTTAGCCATCTTATCTTATGCGGCGTATCCAAACTTTGGCTTAGTCGTATTATGGTGCGGTCGTTAAGGGGGGCCGCCGGGCTTGGCGTGCGGCCAGAGCGCGAAGCGGCCTTGTCGACGCGCATTCTGGAGATCGCCTCCTGTCATGGGTGGTCGCCTTATGCTTTCGGCGACCATTCTTCCCCGACCTGACCCTTTATCGCTCCGGAGTCGCCATTTAGGGTGACTTCTGGACAACTTAATCTAAAGCATACACGATTTTTTAGAGACGTAATGCATGATTTCTTGCAAATGTAATACATAATATTATCAAAAGCACAATCGATTACAAAGGGAGTTGTTTATTGGGGTCAAGGAATCTATTACAAAGGAAATGATCTATGACAAATGGGATATTAGCTACACTCTACTGATAATATTTCTTCAGGTGGGCCGCGTTCCACGGATATTGTGTCGGCGTTCCGTCCGGGTCCTCGATTTCATATGCCCCATTTGTCAGGCTTTTGGATATTCTGAACGGGCCCTCCCAGGTGGGGGCGAATGCTCCTTTGGGTACCCCGAGCACCTTTTTTAGGACGAGGTCGCCCTTCTTGAACTGTAGGAGTTTGACCTTTGAGTTGTAATATTTCTCTGTTTGCCGTTTGTAGCTGGCATTTTTTAGGCTAACTTCTATCCTCTTTTCTTCCAGTAGGTTTAGGCTGGTCGTCATTGCCAGGTCGTTGCCGTTCGAGGTGCCGCTGCTTGTTCGGTGGCTAGGTATGGCAACTTCTGCTGGGATTACTGCTTCTGCCCCGAACGCAAGGGAATAGGGTGTTTCCTCTGTGAAGGTCCTGCAGGTTGTTCTGTATGACCATAATACTTCGGGCAATTCGCTTGCCCACTTGCCCTTCCCTCCTTCAAGTCGTGCTTTCATCATATGTTTGATAATCTTGTTAATCGCCTCAACTTGCCCGTTGGATTGCGGGTGATACGGGGTGGAGAAGAGCTTTGTTATCTTCCATTTCCTGAAGAATGCGTCGATCTTGAGGCCGTTGAATTGCTTCCCATTGTCCGTTACGATCGCCTGTGGGAGGCCGAAGCGACAAATGATGTTTCTCCATATGAATTTTATCACGTTATCCTGGTCGATTGTCGCGAGAACTTCTGCCTCGGCCCATTTTTTGAAGTAATCGACCGTGATGAGGGCGAAACGTATGGTGCCTGGGGTAGTGGGCAAGGGCCCGATGATGTCTATCCCCCATTTTGCGAAAGGCCACGGACTTAAGATGTTGGTTAACTAGTCTGGGGCTATCTTGATTGAGGGGCCGAATATTTGGCACCGGTGGCATGTCTTCGCGTATTCAAGGGCGTCCCTTTTTAGAGTTGGCCAGAAGTATCCTTGTCGGATAGTTTTGTGGGCTACAGATTGGCCTCCCGTGTGGTTCCCTCAAATGCCCTCGTGGATTTCTCTCAGGATGGTTTGTCCCTCAGCCCTTGTCACACATTTGAGTAGCGGGATGCTGAAACCTCGCTTGTACAAGTTGTCATCGACCATCACATACCTTGCCGCTCTCATTTGAAATTGTAGGGCTTCGACCCTATTGTCGGGTAGGAGACCTGTCTCTAGATATTTGAGTATTGGTGTCCTCCAATCCTCGTGGTCGACGTCCATTTGGTCGGTGTGGGCGACCAGGGTGTGTGTGGTGGATGGGGAAGTTAGTTTCGTGATGGTGACATCCCTCATATTCGCCGGCCCTTCTGATGTTGCTAGTCTGGCTAAGGCATCCGCTTGGGAATTTGCATTCCTGGGTATTAGTTCCACATAACCTTGTTCGAATTTTTCGAGTAGGCTGCGGGATGACTTCTTGGTATGCGGACATTCGCTCACACCGGACCTCATACTCCCCCAAAACTTGACACGTGACCAGTTGCGAGTCGGTTTGTATTTTCAGCCTTCTTATCCCCATAGCCATTGCCATTGCCATTTCCAGCCCTCTGATTAGGGCTTCATACTCGGCTTCGTTGTTGGTGGCCTGAAAGTTGAACATGATGGCCGTTTGGAAGGAATGACCATCCGGGCTGGTCAGGATTATTCCCGCCCCAGCTCGAGTTTGGGTGGCGGACCCATCTACGTAGAGCTCCCATGTGGGCTCTGTTGGTGTCTCCTGCCTGGCCATCGGAAAAGTGAGCTCCACCATGAAATCGGCCAAGGCTTTTGCCTTGATGGCAGTTCGTGGGGCGTAGGTGACACCGAATTGGCCGACTTTGATTGCCCATTTCATGCAGCGTCCCGCCGTTTCAGGGCGATGTAGCGCATTCCTTAGGGGTAATGATGTCAATACTTCCACCTGGTGGTCGAAAAAATACGGCCGTAGCTTTCTTACGCTCATTATGAGGGCGTAGGAGATCTTCTCGAGGGGAGGGTATCTACGTTCCGCCTCATTGAGTGCCTGGCTTACGTAGTAGATGGGCAGGTAGTCTTACCCTTCGGCTCGTACTAGGACCGAACTTAAGGCTGTTTTGGAGGCGGCTAGGTAGAGGAAGAGTTTTTCCCCGGGGATAGGTTTGGCCAGTATTTTTGGGTCGCCCAGGTATTTCTTGATGCCGTCCAAGCCTATCTGGGCCTCCTCTGTCCATTGGAAATCTGTTTTGGCCTTCTTCAGTGTGTCGAAGAAGGGTTTACACCTGTCCCCCATTCGGGATATGAATCTGCTGAGGGCTGCCAGACTTCCTGCGAGCTTTTAGACTTCCTTTGGGTTTCGTGGGCTGCCCATCTCTAGTATCGCCTTAATTTTTGTTGGATTAGCCTCTATTCCCCGCTTGCTGACTAGGTGGCCAAGGAATTTTCCTGATTCCACGCCGAAGTTGCATTTCTTCGGGTTGAGCTTCATGTTGAACTTCCTCAAGATGTTGAATGCACGGGCGAGGTCGGCAAGATGATCCTCTTTTTTCAAGCTCTTGACCACTATGTCATCAACGTATACCTCCATGGACTTCCCGATTTCTTCTGCGAACATTTGGTTTACTAATCGCTGGTACGTAGCCCCGACATTCTTGAGGCCGAAGGGCATTCTTTTCCAACAGTACATATTTTTCTCGGTGAGGAAAGAGGTATCTTGTTGGTCGTCCGCATGCTTGGATATTTGATGGTAGCCTGTGAATGCGTCCATGAAGGACATCATTTCGTGCCCGGCTGTGTTATCGATCAAGTGGTCGATGTGAGGCATGGGGAAGAAGTCTTTGGGACATGCTTTGTTCAAATCGGTGAAGTCGATGCATAGTCTCCACGTTCCGTTAGCTTTCTTAACTAGGACGGTGTTGGATACCCACTGGGGTTGGTCGGCTTGCATGATTAACTCGTTGTCGAGCAGTTTCTTCACCTCCTTGGCCAATGTAGCATATTTTTTGGGTCCGAATTTCCTCCTCTTTTGTGCGACCGATTTCTTTCCGGGGTCGATGTTGAGCTGATGGCAGGCTACCTCAGGGTCGATCCCTACCATGTCCTTGTGGGAACAGGCGAACACATCTATATTTTCCTTTGAGAAAGTCGATCAGCTATTCTCTTAGCTCCGACAAGATTCTAGAGTCGATAATGACTTCCAAATCTCGTCGGGTTGGATCCATGTTGACCTTTTTGAGCTCCTCGTCCAGCGTTGCTCGGTGTGATTCTCTTCTCGGTTCATCGATTTTTCCTTGGATGATGAACTCGCGCGGTTCGGGTCCAAGTCTTGGTTACAGGTCCTCGTTTATGCGTTCATTTTGGTCTATTTCCATTGGGATTGTTTGATTATTTGTGATTTCTTGTACGCTATAATTATAATTTAAATGAGACCAGATATAAATAGAACATCCTCTTGCATCAAGCTGATCGCCCTTAACGGTGCCGACCACCCCATCTGAAGTGGGGAATTTTACACAGAAATAGTAAGTGGAGGACGCAACCTCGAATTCGTGTTCGAAAGGCCTGCCGAGGAAACCATTGAAGGTCGATGGCAGGTCGATTACAAGGAAATCACAAAGTTTTATGGCCCTAATGGTCCTATCTATTGTGGAGACTAGCTCTACCGCCAGTCGAACGATCCCGTGGGGCTTCACGGTGGCGTCGTCGAATCCCCTTACCAAATGTTCGCTTGGCTCGAGATAACTGTGATAGTCACCGAGCTCATCGAAAGTCTTCTTGAACAGTATGTTGCAAAAAAGCCCCACTGTCGACCAGAAGCCGTTTGACTGTCACCCCCATGATTTTGGCTGATATGACCAGCGGGTCAGTATTTGGGTATACGATGCCCGCCTTGTCCTATTCGCCGAACTGGATCTGATTGCTTTCCTGTGCGGTTGCGTTGACTGGTAAGTATAATCATATCGTGTTGGCCATCTCTCTTAGTTCAACTTTTTGGCGTCTCTTTGATAATGAGGTGGATGCGGAGAGACCACCTACTGCCCCGAGTGGCGACAAGGTATAGATTACCCTTTCGCTGCTGTGTTCTGGTATGGGGGGTACCTGTCGACCATTCTTCTGTTCTCCCTGTTTCTTGGCGACCTCGCGCTGCTGAGACAGTGCGTCATTGCGGGCATGGTTGTCTTTGTGCTGTGGCCGCTGAACGTGTTCATGTAGCATTCAGTCCTCATAGAGCTTCCAGAGTTGCTTCAGGAGGTCGCGACATTCACTGGTGTTGTGACCGACCATTTCGTGATAGTGGCAATACTTCCCCGGGCTCTATTTGTCGTCGCTCTTCTTGATGGGCCGGGGGGCACCGAGTAGTCGCTTGTCCTTGATTTGAGTGAAGATGTATCTGGGAGATACATCGAAAGCATCTATCAGTTTGACCGCCACTGGATTTCAAATGGTTTGAAGTTCCCCGGGGCCTTGTATTGCCCCAGTTTCTTGCTCGCCTTTAGGGGTGTAGACTTTTTCCCTTCTCCCATTCTGGCCGTCAAGAGTTCCATCGTGTTGATGATGTCGCTTGCGCGGGTTCTAAACTCGGCATAAGTCGCTGGGTAGTTGGCGATGATGTTTCGCCAAATCTTGGTTCCCTTCTTCAGCCCGGCGATCACGCCCAACAGCTTGGCTTCATCGACTACCGATTCCCCATCCAAGATGAGCCGGTCAAACCTCTCGAGGTAGGCTCTGCCTATCTCGTCGTCGCCTTGCTCGATGTTTGCCAGCCTTTGTTTCCCCGCGGGTCTGGGCGCCATGGCCACGAAATTCCCCTTGAAGAGCCAGCGCAGTTGGTCGAAGGAGTTGATAGACTGGGGGGCAATGGATGTGTACCACTTGTGCGCTTGCTCGTTCAGCGTGAGGGGAAAGAGCCAGCACATGGTCGCATCGGATGCTCCTACGGATGTCATGTATGAGTTATATTTGGCGAGGTGCGTCCTTGGGTCGGAGTCTACGCCATACCTATCGATCAAGGTGGTGTTTATTTTAACCTGCGTGGGGGCGGCCGCAATGGTCCCGCTGAGCGGTGACA
The DNA here is from genome assembly GCA_037126765.1 of Stenogyne calaminthoides. Lineage (NCBI taxonomy): Eukaryota > Viridiplantae > Streptophyta > Magnoliopsida > Lamiales > Lamiaceae > Stenogyne > Stenogyne calaminthoides. The sequence continues at coordinate 27,429,628 of JBBCBC010000005.1, read as the reverse complement.
AAGGGAGTGCCAGATTGGCCGCCCATCCTGCGGGGGCCGGTTGACTGTCCATCCTTTCCTAAAGGGCCCTGATAGTTTTCCTTAGGGCGACAAGCTCGGCCTCTTGTTGGTGTGCCCGGGCATCGCGTGTTGGTGTATACTGTAAAGTAAACTTCTAGTGAGCTTTTGTAATTGTATATTCAATTTCTTCATTATCTGAAATAAATGGTTTTTCACATTATTGCATTCTTATAAATTGCTTATGTGTCTGCTTATCTTTATTGTAGACTATGTGGTGGGTTTGTACTCACACAGAAGATCACATTGTCAAGTTCCTTATAAGATATAAACAGTATTCACAACTGAGATAGTTCTGGACATAACTATTGGTTTAAGTTGTAGTATAAACTTGTTGGTGGCTTGTCTTGGCCATTAGTTTATACTAGTGTGCTATGTCGTATTGAATGGGTCACAGATAAGACATGTTCTTCTATTCTGACTGTTGTGAAGAACTAGAGGTCTTGGTGACTTTTGTAATTCTCAACCCTAAGTGTGGTATTTAAATATGTGGGGTGCTTGTTCACTGCTTTGATTTACTATAGGTGAGAATCTTGGTAGATCTCTCACACTTCGTATTTTGGGTAGTGACATCGCTCGCATGATATCTATTTATTGTCATTGGGGCACCGTGTCCTGGACATCCAGGATGATGACTTCCCCTTGAGGAAACTCATAAAGGATTATCGTATTAAACCCTGTAGGTGAATTTAATCCGTACGACAACAAGGTTGAGTGGTACTACTCAAGGAATAATAGATATTAATTAATTAAAGCAGTCGGAAGCTTTAATGATTAATGGACGTGCGATATCTTCAACACGGGGAATTATAAAGTCTAATAGAAGCCCTGATTCGGTTCGGGATAGGACGGGAGTGCAACATTAATTCTCTAGTGGGATGAATTAATGTTCTCGGGCCAAATTAATGTTCTAGGTTGAACATAAGAGTATTTGGTCCGGCAGAAGCCCAAACCCTATACCTTCTAGTGGATCCTTAGTCTGGCCCACGAAAACCTATGGAGCATATAAAAAGAGCCTTGTTTTCATCCAAAACCCTAAGCACACAAAATTAGATCTGAAAAACGCAGCAGCCAGCAAACTAGGGTTTTGGGAGACGAAATCGCAGGCCATTTTCCACGTTCGATAGACTGCTGTCCACCCTGCATTCGAATGAGGTTGGGAAACAGATTAGAAGATCTGCAGTCGAATCAATACCTCGATCTTCAAGGGTAACAAAATCTGAACTTTTGCTCTTGTCGCATGTTTAGGTTTTATTATCTGTTACGTATTCGTTTTGGCATCCAATATTGATCCTGGCAACGAACCGCCCTCACCGGCGTGTTCCATCATCGCGATGGTCGCTGGTACTGAGCCGGCTCAACGCTGAGATACGTGGCTCATTTTTGAATTTCCTTTGCTGGTCGCCGGCTTCGATCATGATCATCTGATGAGAATCGGCCTCATCTTCCGCAGGGAAAGGTTTTTTCTGTGCCAAATTTCCGCCCAGGTGGTTAAAGACCGAGTTGTGCGCCTGGTTGTCTCCTAGCCGGTCGAAGACTAAGGCGTCTCGCTCGTCCATGCGGCGGGCTCTGTTTGCCCCCCCTCTTGGTGGAGCGTTGGCCTTTGCGGCCGAGATGGCTTGGTTGAGGCTGAGTTGTCCCCCAGTTGGGCTTTCTCTTCGCCGCCCCCGGGCGAAAACAACCTTAACGATGGGTTCTTTGATCTTAAATCCCTCATCAAAGTTCAGGTTCCGCTTGCGCAAATACACCCAAGCATTCTTCATCTCTGTGGGGGTTTTGAAAATTTGGGCCCAGTTTTGCTCATCAGCGGCCTGCTCCTGTAGGGGCCTCGACTCCGAGGATAGGGATGCCTCCCCCCCATCCCGTGGATCGGTTTTGAGACCGGTAATTAGGATATCGTTTTGTGTCATTTCTCCTTGTGAGTTCTTTATTTATCCACGGATTCTGTCGTGTTAATGTTTCCCACAGACAGCGTCAAATTGTTATAGCTGGAATTATCCGAGCGTATGAACAATCACTCACAAGACAATAATGGCAAAATCACACAAAAATGAGAATGCGATTTGGTGACCCAGTTCGCCAAATGTGGCTACGTTCTGGGGCAATACCAAGCCAGGAATTATATTATACTCTCTGTTTTAGAATTAAGATTTCGATCCTTTTACAATGAGCATTACAACATGTATTTATAGACTATGAAGTAGGTTATCTCTCTTCATGGGCCGGGTGATCTCGGCCTCTTAGAGTTTTCCTCTCACCGGATAACCGATCCCTCCTTTTCTGGCACAAATCTCGCCCGCAGCTGGACTTTCCCTCTTATGCCCGGAATATCTGTCTCCATAAATATGATGCGATCTCATTCCGTAATTCAGCCTATTCTATTCGGGAAAGTCATCGGGCTAGGACGACCAGATAGGGGTGGTCATCCACGAGGTGCTCGCTATGACTTGGTCGCCCTGGGGTGATCGCCACGTCGTGGCGAGGCCACAACAACAAGATTTCAAACTATGATTTTGTTGGTCCCGGTGCTAACGAGTCTCACACGTGTATGGGGGGGGGAATACACGAGTTCAGTGATTTTTAAAACTTTTCTTTCACTAAGGTCAGATGGGTCAGGTTATCCTGATGATTTTGCCCTGAGAAGCACATATTGCCCTGAGTCAAAGTCTCATCGAGACAATGATCCCGAAATTGCTTTCGAAGCTTGAGACAAGCCCAACCGAGCCTCGAGTTTATCGATATCCCGAGAAGCTTGATCGATAATTATCTTCTTGAACCCTCGATGAGAGTTAGTTCGGTTTTGTAACTATCTCGTTCTAGCTACTCAAGTGTCTTGGAATGGTTGGCCCAAAGTTTATACTGTTTTAGCTTTTGGTTGAAAATCTTCCCTTCAATAAAACAGTGATTAAGGTTGTGATCAATTTGATGCAAGTTCAGTGGATTGGTTCCAACCGAATATCAGTGAATTATGCTTTCAATGAAAAACATGCAATGAGATAATAATGCAAGATGTAAAAGCAAAACAACACAAAGAATTATAGTGGTTCGTAGACTCAAGCTCCTACGTCCACTCTCTCCTTGAGAGAAATTCCTTAACCACTTCCTAAAGCTTTACGGCTAACTAAACAGTAATTTTACTCACTTTTCTACTTTGAGTTTTCTCGGTGACTCACTGCGACTTACTAACTCAAACACACACACAAGTGTTCGAGACTACCACAAGTAGCTTACTAACTTCTTCTCTAGAGTTTTCTGGCTAACTCACTGTAGCTTACTAACTCTTTACAACTACAACTCACCAACAAAACACACACAAACTACCTTAACAAAGGGTTTGGGTTTTGGGTTAGTTTCCAACTAGGATGAGATATCCTTTACAATAAGAACAATGTAAAGGTTAGGATATCTCTACTAAGCTTTGAATATTTCTTATCAATCTAGGCTTAGTGAATGAGCTCTCTCCAATGTGAAACACTTGGGAAATTCTAGGGTTTTCGAAAGTGCTTCAATTTGCGATGAATCTGAATGAGCTCTTGAGTTGCTTTGAAATTTCCCGTAACCTCTCAATGTAAAGGGTCACTAGTATTTATAGGCAACTTCACCAAGGTCACTCTTGAAAAACTATCCGTTGGAGGAGATAGCTTCATGAGTTTCCTCTTAAGGTGTTTGATGAACGGCTATATTTAGGGTTTGAATACTCCCTTGCATGTTTTAGGAAATATGCATTCATGTAGCCAATCACCACTTTTTGCAGTCTGGAACATAGTACTACTGACATGATTCAGGGTCCTGTCACTTTCAGTGTCAGTAAAGTACAGTGTTGTCTTCCTATGATTTGTTCTTGTCTTCAGTAAATGTAGACAAACATAACGGCTCTTTTTGGTCAATCTCTCTGAATGAGATAGCCTTAAACAACACTTAGACTTAGTTCCTTTTGTCTGCATATGAATGTTTTGGGCAATATCTATTTATCTGAATATTTGCATTTTTCTCAGTTTTGTAGTCTTCAGATAGATATTATTCAGTGCCTCTGAACATTCAGGTTATACTGAGTATTGAGTATCTTATTGAGTCTTCAGTGACTAATGGGTCTTCAGTATCTTCTGTGTCTTCAGAATCTTCTGAGTCTTCAGTGTCTTCTGAGTCTTCAGTGTCTTCTGAGTCTTTAGTGTCTTCTCGAGTCTTGATGTCTTACGAGTCTTGATGTCTTGATGACATCTTGAGTCTTGATGACACTGCTTGAGTCTTGATGACATCTTGAGTCTTGATGTCATCTTGAGTCTTTAGTGTCATCTTGAGTCTTGATGACATCTTGAGTCTTGATTTCTTGAAACTTTCTTGAGTCTTCGGTTTCTTGAAAACTTCTTGAGTCTTCAGTTTCTTTAGTTATTCTTGAGTCTTGATTTCTTGAAAAACTCTTGAGTCTTGATTTCTTCAAAATCTAACATGATCTATATCACATTGACTATACATAGTGCGAATAACTTCTGAACACTCTATCTCTTGAAACATTTCGATCTATCAAGATTATCTGAACATGTCATACTCAGGGGTTTTGGGATCTAATCAAAACTTCTTTATTAAATTCATCTCCCAACAGGTTTCTAGTGCTGATTTCTGGGATCGTTGAGTGAGAACTCTATAAATATTTGTTGGTGTAATGTGTTGGACTAACACAATAAACTAAGTCCAAGTTGGTTAAATTGGTGCCCCAGGATAGGGAAGAGTGGACGTGGGATCGGTTGTCCAACCACTATAAATCTTGTGTGCATTTACTTGTTTGATTAATTGCTTTACACTATTGCACACAACTTTGCTTAAATCTGCATACATATTCTGAGTTAGGATCAGCTTGCACCAAGCTACTGATCTGATCAGATTGACTCCATAGTCAGCTGATTGAAAACAGCTTCAAAATCTGATTTGTTATAAACTGGTTTTTCACACGGGTATAGACTAGCTTTCGCACAATCAGTTAAACTAATAGACACCGAACTGATCTGCCCTCAGGTGATCAAGAAGTTGATATCGATCAAACCGATTCACTCAAGACTGATCGAAAAAACCTTTGCCATCACACCTGATCCACACGAAAAAGTTTTCAGAAATTTATTCACCCCTCCCCTCTAGACTTCTGCACTCACGAAACCCGTTCGGGACCTACAATCCCTACTTTTCTATTTAAACAAGTAATACTTTTCTATTTAAACAAGTTATATATATTTTTCTATGTAAACAAGTAGTACTGTCTATGTAAACAAGTAATATTTTTTCTATTTAAACAAGTTATATATACTTTTCTGTGTAAACAACTAATATTTTTGTATTTAAACAAGTAACACTATTCTATTTAAACAAGTTATATATACTTTTCTATGTAAACAAGTAATACTTTTCTATTTAAACAAGTAATACTTTTCTATTTAAACAAGTTATATATACTTTTCTATGTAAACAAGTAATACTATCTATGTAAACAAGTAATACTTTTCTATTTAAACATGTTAATATAATGTAAACAAGTAATACTTTTCTATTTAAACAAGTATTTTTCTATTTAAACAAGTTATATATACTTTTCTATGTAAACAAGTAATACTATCTATGTAAACAAGTAATACTTTTCTATTTAAACAAGTTATATATATTTTTCTATGTAAACAAGTAATACTTTTCTATTTAAACAAGTTATATATACTTTTCTATGTAAACAAGTAATACTTTTCTATTTAAACAAAAAATATTTTTCTATTTAAACAAGTGATATATATTTTTCTATGTAAACAAGTAATACTTTTCTATTTAAACAAGTAATACTTTTCTATTTAAACAAGTAATACTTTTCTATTTAAACAAGTTATATATACTTTTCTATGTAAACAAGCAATACTATCTATGTAAACAAGTAATACAATCTATGTAAACAAGTAATACTTTTCTATATAAACAAGTAATACTTTTCTATCTAAACAAGTAATACTTGAATCTAAAAAAAATGACAAATATAATATACATAAATAAACATTATATATAAACGATAAACATTATACATACATAAACAAGAAAAAAAATAGAGTTTCATAAACGAAAATTTAAATGAAAAAAAAAATGTCGCCTCATGAATAATAAAAAAAAACAGAGTTTCATAAATGGTCGGGATAATAATTATCCCCATCATCCCCCAAATTAGCAGTAAAAAGAAAATTATGATCAAAAGCGATTTCATCATCGCCACCGCAACCACCGTCATCTCTGAACCCGGCCACGCTGCCACTACTGCCTCCACGACCGCTGCTAAACCGCGACTAGCAACGGATACTTAATTTCCATCGCTACTAGCGACGGTCATAAACCGTCACTTTGTTCAAAAAACCATCGCTAAACTCGGCTGGGCAGTGGTCCAAGTGACGAGATGCTTCGTGCTCCAGGTCTGACTTTAGCGACGAATATAACCGTCATTAAACGACCCGATTTAACCTGGTTCGAATATTCCGTCGCTAAACCGCCGCTATTCCATCGCTAAACCGTCGTTATTCCATCGCTACTAGCAGCGGATACCAAAACCACTACAAAAAAGGCGCGTTTTAACGACTGAAATTAGTGACGGTTAACGAGGCCGTCGTTAATAGCGACGGTTTTGCCGACAGTTTTAATCAAACCGTCAAAATCACAACATTTAGCAACGGTTTATCGATGGTTCATCGATGGATAGTCCGAATCGACATTATTAGCGATGGACGTAGTGACGGTTTTCAATAAAATGTCGCTATACTTTGCAAAAAATGAAGAGATACGCCCGTTGCGAGGATCCTCCCGTTGGGAGGCTGTGTCATTAATTTTGGTAGACTTTAGCGACGGTTTTTTTAAATTCGTTGTTAAATCCAATTCTATAAATACACGCCCAGCCTGCCCATTTGTTTCATCAATCAAATCAGAAAGTAATACAAACAAGCCTCGTTCATTTGTATTCTTCGATATTCACGGTACTACTTTAATTATTTTTTCGTATATTTATTTATATTTTAATTTATTTTATATAATATAATTAATATATAAATTTTATATTTTATTTATATGGCTGCTGAAAGTGGTGACGTTCCTGCTTCATCTAGAAGGCCTACTACTGGTTTGTTTATCAATATTGTTAATGGAGCGTAAGTGTTTTTGTTTTATACGATAATAATTATATAATTAATTAATTTAATACAATAATTATTAAATTTGTATTTATTTTTTAATGTGTTATAGTATTGTACCTGGTCACGAGGCTTCCTGTATAGCCAACAACGTCATTATGCGGGTGGGAATTGATGTCAACGCTTATCATTGGAAAAATGTGTCAACTGATCAGCGTCAATTGTATTTTGAGGAGTTTAAGGTATAAAATTTACTTAAAATATTTAATTTTAATATATATTGTTAAAATTAATTTAATTAATTATTGTATTATTTTTGAAATATAGAAACAAACTACGTGGAGTCCCGAGCTCGAGACCGATGTAGTTTATAATACATTTTGTAAACTTGCTCAATCGCGTTACCATGACATGTTGTACAAGTGGCGTACACAGTGGAGGGAACACGGGGTGGATTTATCAGAAGAACTTGGGCACGAAGTTTGGGAGTCGATTGTAGCTGTTTGGAGGGCAGATCCCTTCTAGGATCATTGTTATTTTAATTATGTTATGAATAATTTTTTATTTTATGTTTTTGTTTTTAATTTTTAATTAGCATTGAACAAATTTAATTTATGTTTTTTTTTAAATCGTGTATTTAGCGATGGACTTAGCGATGGTTATTTAAAATTATGTCGCTAAATCGTCGCTATTAGCGACGGTTTCTAGTGACCGTCGTTGAATCCGTCGCTAAAATTTAACAAAAACCAGGCACCTCAGTCTGCAGAAAAGTCGAAAACAAACAAAAACTTTTGAAAATCAAATTTTGTGTAGATAGAGGCGAAAATCATTTTTTGAAGTGCATATTGTGTAGAGGAAATATATTTACTCCTCGAGGACAATTTTACGGTACATTTTTGTTGGGGTTATACTGAAAAGTATGCTTTTACTTTGTATAACCAAACTGAATTTCATATTTATTTTACTGAAATAAATTATTTATCACATCTTGCATTAAATATGAATGAATGTTATATATATTTACTGCATACCCATTCGATAAATTCAGTACGTGTTACGTTGTAGTTAATTTGGTGATACCAGATCACGGAAGATCAAATTAACAATTCCTCGTGACTAAGTATAAATTCACAACCCATATGGAAATGAACAACCCATCATGAAAGGTTGAAGTGTAAGGCTTGGATTGGCTTGTCTTGACCAAGGGACCTACAGGAGGATAAATTCTTCGGTACTGAATATACAAGAATTAGACCTCAGTGGTGCGTTATTTCTTAATCTCCGTTCCTTAAATAGGATCGTGTGAAATTAATAATTATTGCTTTGACTTATGATGGGAAGAGAATCAATGTGATTCGATACCTTGTATCTTGGGCAATATTATTAATTACACGACGATTGCTAAGATTTAATATGGAGAATCGCGTGCAAGTACGGCTTGCTTGATTTGTCCCCTTGGTGGGCTCAGAATCTTTATCATACCAAATCTTGCAAGTGGAAATTTATTTCGGTATGGTTAATAATGTTGAGTTGTCTTTACTCCAAGGACAAAGATATTAATTAATATAAAGTCTGTTCAGTGACTTAATTAATTAATGGACTAAGATAATCTTAAATGCGGGAAATAATAACCGGGAGCCATATTATTGTGAAGTCGTAATGTGGGTTAAGATGTATAGTTCAATATTAATTTTATAGTGGAGTAAATTAATATTAATGGGTTTGAATAATATTTTGGCTAAATATTAAAGTTTCATAGCCCATTGGAGGTTCAATCTTAATTCTCCTAAAGGCCCCTCAAATAGCCCAAACTAAAGTCCAATTAATGTAAAGGAGAAGAAAATATTTTGGCCCATTTTTCCTAATTATTTTCGAAAATAATAGATGGGAGAGAGAAAAGATTTTTTCTTGATTTTCTTGAAAAGATCTTGAGGAATAAGTATTCTTGAGATACAAGTTTATCCCATAAGTTCAAGAAAGGAAAAATATCTTATTTCATCCCTACTTATGTGAGATTTTCGAAAATCTCTATAATATAAGGAGGTGGGATATTTTGTGGAATATTTTAATTATGGAGAAAATAATATATTGGATATATTCAAGATTTCTTGGAGATCAAGAAAAAGATTTTCCCATCTTATTCCTAGGGCTAAATTTCGACCACCTCATGTTTATAAATAGGGGATGAGTTTTTCATCCCCAAGTGTAATTCCATGTGTTGGAAAAATTAGAAATCCTCCTCATGTAGCCAAAAATTTTCTTTTCTCTTTTAAGATTAAAATCGTTCGTTGAAAATCCTCCCACCGGATTACGTTCGTGGACGTGGGACATATTTGAGAAGGCACTTTGGGTTGATCCAACGTCTCAGCGGTTGTCTCTACAAGAGGATAGTATTTACGTTTGCATGCTTAGGTTTTACGTGAAATACGTGTACGTATGATTTTTATTTGTTCATTAATTATTATGTTGAATTGAATTAGGATTAATTCATGTTAGTAATTAATTGATTAATTTAAATATGTATTTAAATTCAACTCGAATAGATCCGGGCACCCCCAATTTCCCAACAGTTTTCACATTTCTACCGGTTTGACTAAAAATATATATAGTGTAATGTTATAAGTTTGGTATTGACATATATTTTATTGATAGTTTATGTTAAATGAATGTTGTGATCATAGCTAGATGAATATTGGGTAGATAGTTTATGTTAAATGAATGTATTTGATGTTATTTGATAGAAGAATATATTTGGATATTTACATATACAGGAAACTCTGTCAAATTTTTTGTAGAATTAACATATTGATAATGATTTGAAACAGATGGAATATCTGAATCGTCAGTGGATGTATTTGACTCCTCGACTTATCAACGGAAGTATAAATATGGAGTTCTTGAATGAAGTTAATAACTTCATTCAGTTTGCAATTAATCATGGTGCAACAAATTCAGAAGGTCGTATAAGATGTCTGTGTAGTGCAAAAAAATGTCAAAACAAGTCATACAGAGAGACTGTGGATGTTCAGACACATGTCATCATGAAAGGTTTTGTTCCATATTACTACAATTGGACACGTCATGGTGAAGAGCGGTGGAATGTTGATTTCAATGACCTTGAAGTGTATTATAATACTCTCGAATACAATGAGACACACGATGATCATGGATTCGATGATTCTGGAGTACAGTTCGAGCCACCTGCAGTGGATACACCGGATATGTATTGTTGGGAAAATTGTATTAAGTTTTGATGGAAGTCCCAAAACAGGTTGTAATAGGACCAGTCAGATCTATTAGCTGACTGATGTTTTAGAATCAGATTAAGATGACCAGCTGAAATGTATAGATTGCTGATGTAAAAGATAGGTCACATATTGAGGGGGAACTCAATATGTATAGGTCAGGTCGAATTATCAGATGACCAGATAAGGTCAGGTGATCAGAAGACTTGAGAAGTCAGAAGACAAGTTAAGGGCAGATGATCAGAAGACTAAACAAGTCAGAAGACAAGAAGAGGTCAGATGATCAGAAGACTAAACAAGTTCAGAAGACCTGAAGATCAGATGACTCAAGAAGACCAGAAGACCAGGAGACCTACATCAGCCGAGTCTGCAAGTTGTGCTAAGACAACCTGCATCAGAAGACTCTATCTGGTAGTCTGATCAGCTATCTGATCAGGTCAGCTCACTCCTGGTGTTAACTAAATGTTACACCAGATCATACGTACCTTCGGGACAAGAAGAATGTCAAAACTTTAGTTGGTGGAACAAACGCTGAAGTGTTGTACTTGTTAACCAATGAGAGCGCGACACGTACGTAAAAAAGGCTGACACTGCGGGATTCGGCGCTGCAAAGTCAAAAACGGCAACAAAAGACACTATTCATGCTTTTGGCCATGTCGTCCCTGAGCATGTCAAATCAATCCTGCAAATCTACCAAATATAGCCGGAAATTCAAATTGCTCTCCAACGGCTCTTTGATTTCATGGTCTATAAATATGGGATTACTATTCATAGTGAGACATAACGGAAATTATCAAGAAGCTCATACTATAGCAAGATTTCCGCACAAAGAACACAACCTTGAAGTTTATTTTCTAAGTGTTCATCCCATTGTTCTTAGCATAGAAATCTCATCCTCTAGCTTTAGGCTACACAAATACTAGGATAGATTTCCAGTTGGAACAACAACAAACCTTTACCAAAACCCAAAGTTAGGTTAAGTTTGTTTAGCAAGATTTCAGACTAGGGTTTCTAGTGCTGATTTCTGGGATCGTTGAGTGAGAACTCTATAAATATTTGTTGGTGTAATGTGTTGGACTAACACAATAAACTAAGTCCAAGTTGGTTAAGTTGGTGCCTCTTGTGATAGGGAAGAGTGGACGTAGGACTGGTTGTCCGAACCACTATAAATCTTGTGTGCATTTACCTATTTGATTAATTGCTTTACACTATTGCACACAACTTTGCTTAAATTTGCATACATATTCTGAGTTAGGATCAGCTTGCACCAAGCTACTGATCTGATCAGATTGACTCCATGGTCAGCTGATTGTAAATAGCTTCGGAATCTGATTTGTTATAAACTGGTTTTTCACACGGGTATAAACTAGCTTCCGCACAATCAGTTAAACTGATAGACATCGAACTGATCTGCCCTCAGGCGATCAGTAAGTTGGATATCAGTCCAAACTGATTCACTCGCACTCTGATCAGCAAACCTGCCATCACACCTGATCTACACGCAAAAGTTTTCAGAAGTCTATTCACCCCTCCCCTCTAGACTTCTATACTCACAAAACCTGTTCGGGACTACAAGTGGTATCAAAGCAGTGGTTCTATGGACCACTGGCTTTGAATATCATCGTTTCTTGAGGAAGAACCTTTGTGGTCACTTGAACTGATCTTGAAAAACCTTTTCAAATCTCATTTGTTTTCAAACTCACAATCAGCATGGATAATACTTCGGGTATGTATCATGATTTGCCTAAATTTTCCATTGATGAGTATGCAGACTGGACTATATACATGAGCAACCATCTGGGATCAATAAGCAGCAGGATTATGGAAGTTCTTGAACGAGGACCCATCATCATCTACTACGACAACCCAGCTGTAGGAGGTGATCCAAACTTTCCAGTTGGAAGCCTTGTCAGAAAGAGTCCCGCCCTGATGGATGCTGAAGAAAGAAAGTTGTACACTCTAGATACAATAGCCAGGCACATAATCATGAAGACGATGGACAAGATAACCAGAGAAAAGACAAAGTATCTCAAGACAGCCAAACAGATGTGGGATACGCTTGCTAAAATGTGTGTAGGAAATGATCTGATTAAAGATAGCAGACTGCAAGCCAAACTGGTGAAATTTGAGAAACTTAAGATGCTACCAAATGAAACCATCAATGAGCTCGATGGAAGAATCACCATGTCAGTCAACAAGCTGCAGGAACTTGGACGATAAATGTCAGATAAAGACATCAACTACAAGATCTTGAGATCTCTGACTAAGAAGTGGGATATGAAAGTCACGGTAATAAAGGATTGTCAAGATATTGCTAAGATGAAGCCAAGCAACCTGTTCCTGAGTCTTAAAGCCCATGAGTTCGATCTGATCGAAAGAGGCCAAGAAGAAGAAGACGAGTCGCCTGCCGAAGCCACACCTGCCACATCAAAATCAGTAGCATTCAAAGCAGCCGGCAGCAACTCAAAGTCTACTGAACCTGTTGGAAATATTATAAGCCAAACTGAACAGATTGCTTTGCTAACCAGAAAACTTGAAAATCTAACATTCAACTTGGTAAGTATCGTAGATTTTACAGGGAATATCAGAACAGCAGAGGAAGAGATAGGAGGCCAGCTGACAGATCTCCAAAAAGGACTAGATCTGATGATCGAAGAGATGATCATAGACAAGATCACAGAGATAATAAGAAAAGAGATGATCGATCTGATGAAAGGAGAGACAACAGATCAGAAAGGAGAAACTCAGACTACAATCAGACAGGTAAGTCACCTGACAGATTCTACAGACGAAATGACTCACCTGGCAGAAGGAGTTCCGTGGAGCGTGGAGCATGTCTCAACTGTTAGAAACCAGGTCATTACAGTGCAGATTGCCCAGACCTGACTCCAAAAGAAAGAGAAGATAAGCGGAACAGATAAGAACAAAGATACAGAGACAGAAAAGCCATGGTTGCTGATACATCTGGAATCGATGATTCTTATCTACCTTCAGAGGATTCTGGCTACTCATATGTAGAGGACTTTTGTCTGATAAGCAACGCTAATGATTTCTACCACTACGATGATCTGATGTTCTCATCTGATGAAGACATCTGTCTCATGGCTAAGGAGGAAGACCAATCTGAGGTAACCTCTAAACCTTCTGTTATTTCAGTTTCCACATCAGCTATGATTAGCACACCTGCTGGAGAGATTGACTTGCAGCTCTATTCTGAGCAATTGCTTGATGAACTCTCTACTGCAGTAGACACTTATACAATAGTGGAAGTTGAAAACGATAAGCTAAGGATTGAAAATACTCAGCTTGTTAAGGAAAATGCTGTCAGTAAAGCAGCTGAACTAAAATCGGCTGAAGCTGCTCGGAAGATAACTGAAGAACTGAAAGTTCTGAAAGTTAATTCTTCTGATCAGGAGAAGTAAATTAAGGAACAGCTAGCTATCAATAAACAGCAAGCTGATGATTTTAAAATCCTACAAGCCAAGTTTGATGAACTCTTCTGACTACATGAGAGTCTGAAATTAACTGAGGATAGTTTACGTAAGAAAATACAGGTTTTCATGAAATCTTCTAAAACTGTTCAGGATATGAACAACTATTTTTGTACGATAACTAATAAGAAGGGAATTGGGTATGAAAACCCTTCTACATCCTCAAAAGCCCCGTCTGATTCACTTCAGAAAAGTGTAATCAAACGAGTTTCTGATATAGATACACATAAAGTAAAATTTGTATCTAATAAGGGAAATAGACCTGGTGAATAAGTAAGGCAAGTGCCTAATCGGAAAGGGAACCGAAATGGACCCCAACTGATTAAGCATCAGCCGAGGAGTCAATAGAAGAACCCAGTTCTTCTGAAGAGACCTCAACCTGATCAGCATATTAGGTATCAGAAAAGACAACCTCTCAGGGGAAAATCTAATCTGAAACCTAATCAGGGTCAGCTGCCTAACAAGCAAGCTAAAGGTAAACTGCTAAGATCATCTATTCCAAAAAGATATAACTCTTTTAATGGTAGCAGTCGTACCTACCCTTACAATCAGAAACCTAGGGCCGCTGCACCTGAGCCCCACTGGGTTAAAAGAAGACAAACAACAAGAAAAAATCCCAAGTCTTCTGATTCCCCAAGGCTCGCACAAATAATCATACTGATTAGAATGCATATGAAGAGATGTATGATTATGTATATGTTTATGGGAGACAAATCAGGCCTTCTGATCTATCTGATTACAATAGAAGTGCCCTGTTTGTATGGATCCCTAAAACGAACTCTAACCCCTCAGGACCCAATCCAAAAGGGCTACCTAAAGCCTGATTTGGTTGTAGGTTCGCGTGGGTTTGGCCAACAAGGGAGGTGTACAAGCAACTATCTGGTACATCGATAGTGGATGCTCAAGGCACATGACTGGAAGCAAACATCTCCTTAGCTCTTACACAGAACAAGAAGGCCCAAGTGTACTCTTTGGTTATGATAACTTTGGTTTTAACAGAGGATACGGAACCTTAGAGAATGATGATGTACAGGTTACTGGAGTCTCGTATGTCGAAGGTTTAAAGCATAATCTGCTATCAGTATCTCAGTTCTGCGACAACGGATTCAGTGTTGAGTTCTCGACTGACAAGTGTACTATTAGGAATCGAGCTACTCAACAAATCTTGTTAACTGGTTCAAGAAAAAGTACGATTTATACGGCAGATTGGAACAGTTGTCCAAGAAATGCATGCCTGATTGTTAAGAGTTCAAAAGGTAGCAGTTGGCTCTGGCACAAGAGAATGAGCCATCTGAACTTTAAGACTCTTTACAAGATAGCAAGGATGTCCTTGATTGAGGGACTCCCGAATGAGGTATTCTCTAAGGATCAGACATGTGTCGCATGTCAGAAGGGAAAACAGGTTAAAGCCTCATTCAAGGGAATCCCTGGACCAGCATCCAACAGAGTATTGCAACTGCTCCATATGGACTTATTTGGACCAGTTACACCAGTTAGTCTTACTGGACGCAAGTACACTCTGGTGATCGTGGATGATTATTCCAAGTTCACCTGGGTGGTATTCTTATACAAGAAGAATGAGACTACAACAAAGATACCCGAGCTGCTCAAGAAACTACAAAACTAAAAGGGTGTCAGTATCGTAAAAATCAGATCAGATAAAGGTACAGAATTTCTGAATTCTTTTATTACTAATTTTTGCACTAATTTTGGTATACAGCATGAGACATCAGCTGCAAGAACGCCACAACAGAATGGAGTAGCAAAACGGAGAAATAGAACACTCAAAGAAGTTGCTCGAACTATGTTAGCTGAACATGCAACTCCAAGCCGTTTCTGGGCAGAAGCCATTAACACTGCGTGCCACACTCAGAACAGATGTTCTCTGTCTATGGCTCACTATAAAACACCCTATGAATTGTGGAAGAACAGAAAACCTTGTGTTTCTTACTTCCATATTTTTGGGTGCAAGTGTTTCATACACAACAATGGGAAGAGTCAGTTGAAGACTTTTGAGGCCAAGTCAGATGAGGGTATCTTCTTAGGATATTCCTCATCCAGCAAGGCTTTCAGGGTATTCAACAGACGAACTCTAGTTGTGGAAGAAACACCTCATGTGGTCTTTGATGAGACATCTTCTGAACAAGAGAAAAACTGCCTCAGAACAAGCAGTACCAGATCAACCGGTACCTGATGCACAGAAAATAGATCAGCTAAGTATCAAGGAAAAAGGATCAGAACACGTAACAGTGTATATTCCAGAACTTGATCTTGCTGATTCACCGGGTGAAACAGACCCAAAGGTACGCACAACTGTCAATGAAGAAGCTGGTACAGCTGAGACAGTATCAACTTAACCATCTGGTTCAGGGAGAACATCTGATGCTCCCACAGACAGACATCAGCACATGATGATTCCAACATCAGCTGAGACTTGTCCTTGTCAAGTGGAACCTATTATTGCACCACTCCCACCTGCTAGTGACTCAATATCAGATGAGGATGATGTTATCCAAACTGATATAAATCAGAAAAGAAGGACTTGGCTATCTGGTCATCCAACTAATCTGATAACAGGCAATCCTAATGCCCGAGTCCAGACTAGACATCAGGCTGGTGAAAGTGCCATGTATTGCTGTTATCTGTCTTTGAAGGAACCAACCACCATTGATGAAGCTCTACAAGATGCAAACTGGATCTTAGCCATGCAAGAAGAATTAGAGCAGTTTGAAAGGAATCAAGTGTGGAAGCTGGTGGACAGACCAACTCATCAGGATGTAATTGGCACTAAGTGGGTCTACAAGAACAAGAGAGATGAGAACAACATAATAACCAGAAATAAGGCAAGACTTGTTGCTAAGGGATATTCACAATCAGAAGGGATTGATTATGATGAAACCTTTGCACCAGTCGCTCGCCTAGAAGCCATTCGGCTTTTTTTGGCTTATGCTGCCCACAGAGGGTTTATAGTATATCAGATGGACGTTAAGAGTGCATTCTTAAATGGGGTACTAGCTGAGGAAGTTTATGTTGAACAAAGCTTTGAAAAAAACAACCAAGTGTACCGTTTAAGAAAAGTTCTTTATGGCCTGAAACAAGCTCCTCGAGCCTGGTATGATACACTATCTCAGTTCTAGGTAGACGGCGGATTCACTAAGGGAACAGTGGATAGAACCTTATTCAGAATAGATGATGGAAAAGATATTCTGATGGTCCAGATCTATGTGGACGACATCATCTTCGGATCTCCCAACAAGGATCTATGTGATAGATTCAGCAAGCTGATGCAAGGGAAGTTCGAGATGTCCATGATGGGTCAGATAAGTTACTTTCTGGGTTTACAGGTTAAGCAAAGTACAGAAGGGATATTCATCTGTCAGGCGAAGTATACTAGAAATTTACTGGTAAAATTTGGAATACAGAACAGTAAAGAGTCCAAAATTCCTATGATGACCGGATTCAAGATGGATCCAGACAAAAACGGTCAGAAAACTAATCAGAAAGAATACAGGGCTCTCATTGGATCTCTGCTATACCTGACTGCCAGCAGACCAGACATAACCTTTGCAGTAGGTGTATGTGCCAGATTTTAGGCAAATCCAATGCAAAGCCACCTGGATGCAGCTAAGCGGATTCTTAAGTATCTGAAGGGGACAGTAAACCTTGGTTTATTTTACCCATCAGATGATAATCTAGAGCTTAGTGGGTATTCTGATTCTGATTATGGAGGTTGCAGAATCGACAGGAAATCAACCTCAGGTACATGTCAGTACTTAGGTAGTAAATTGATCTCTTGGTTTTCAAAGAAGCAGACATCAGTTGCAACATTATTGCTACGAATGTACCTATATTCTGTGACAGTAATAGTGCTATTGCAATTACTCAGAATCCAGTTCTACATACAAGATGCAAGCATGTGGATGTCAGACATCATTTTATAATAGATCATGTTGAGAAGAAGCACATCAGGATGGAGAAGATTCATACTGATAAGCAAATAGCTGATATCTTAACCAAGCCACTAGCTGAAGTCAGATTCAGAGAACTCTGTAATGAGCTAGGGCTTCTGGATCTTGGAGAAAATGCACCAGAAATGTTTGGTGGACTAGTCTTCAGAACCAGCTGGTTGATAAACTAACCAGGTTAAGAAGGATCAGTTGAGTAAGGTACCTCAACTGATCAACAGATCAGTCAAGGAACTGATCAGAGAAAGCCTTATCAGATTAGTCAAGGAACTGACCAGTTTGGTTATTTCATACATTGTAAGTCGATTAAGCTAATGTTCAACAAGCAAGTTACATAAGATTAAAGCTTCAATCGCATAAGGGAACAGAAAACACACATCAATGAAATAAAAGAACTTTTCATTGATAAAGACCTGGAGGTCGAATTTTCATTACAAGTTACAAGTACAAAAAGGACCCGGACGTCAGTACATAAACCCTAAACCATAAACCCTAACCCTAGAGGGGGTGAGAGAGGCTCTAAAGATTTTAGAGCCAGATGCCCCTAAAAATCCTCAACCCTAAAAGGGGTGAGAGAGGCTTTGAAATAATCCTAAGCCACCCTCAAAGCTTCGGAGTGAGGAGCGAGAGCGGCATTGAAGGATGTCTAAGCCAGAAGCCCCTGGTCCTAAAATCAATGGGACCTCCAACATTAAATGGACACAAGAGTCAGTCATGAGGTGCTACACACCCCATGGACACAAGTGTCACATGCAAATATTAGGTTTTTTCTGATCAAGATCGATCATGTCTGATCAAGATCGTATAAACAAAACCCATGTTTCATATCAGACTAAGTCTGTTGATGCTAATTCAGTCATCTCGATAGGCACACAAGGCGCATACGGTTAGGAGAAGTGTCTTCTCATTTGCGATAACAGATCCGCCACCTCGGTGGTAGAGAAGCCTGGCAATAATCATATGAGTATTCTTCGATGACGACGAAAGCAGGAATAAGGAAGGACAGGGTTGATTTGAGAAGCTGAAATCATTTGAAAAGGGTTGAAGGTTTTTGTCGGAAGTTTCAGCGGAAATAAGGGTTCATCGGAAAACATGGAGTATAAGCTAATAGAAAGATAAAGAAGGTGAATGGTTTATGTTGTGTGTATAAAATCCCAGTTCTATTTATAGAAGAAAAACAGGGGTAGAAGTGCAAATTTAATTTCTCAAGGCCTTTTAGAGAAATTAGCACCGCCAGGACAGCGCGTAAGAAGAACGCGAATGATGGTTGGATGAGTTTACGGCGTGTGATATCACAAAGTATCCAGACCATCATTGTGAACTGTCACATCACGCTGACTTAGGGAATCGAGACGACTTTTTGACTCCCCAAAGTTAAGGCTTTGGCGGGAGTATGACACAAATCCCAAGGAAATGTGGCCTGAATGGAAAAAGACTGAAGTTCAATACAGCTGAACATCAGAATGGCCTGAACGAGAAATCTGAAATCCTGAGTCCTGAAGTACTGAATTACTGAATACTGAAGTGGATCAGATAATTGGATCAGATAAGTGTATCAGATAAGTGGATCAGATAAGTGGATCAGATACATGGATCAGATACATGGATCAGATAAGTGGATCAGATAAGTATCAGAATGGATCAAACAGGAATCTGATTAGATGAGTGGAATATTGTTGGGAAATACTAAGGGATAACCTACCATCAGTAAGGTCAACAGTAATCAAGCCAAACAGATCAGATCACAGTGGTAACTGATTGATTACAATATCAATCAGTCAGATACGTTTCTTATTTATCTCTTTCTGATCATTTTATATATGCCTTATTTAAATAAATTGGCTTTTACTACTGTTCTCTTAACTTAGTGACGAATGCACTGCAAAACATTAAATACGGACATGGGAATATGTATTTAATGCGATTTATTGCGAGTTTTCACGTCCAAAATACGAGAGGACTACTTTTCTCAACCACTCGATTAAAACATTTTACGGCCGATGAATCTCAGCCATTGATTTCAAAACACGGACACTTGAGTACTTATGGGAAGTTGTGCAAAGAGGTTTCCCTCGCATAATATAAACCCAAATCATACTCCGAAAACCTCTTTCCACTCTTTCTTCTTATCAGTTTCTTAAAAGATCAAACCTTCAAAATCTTCAGAACTTATTTTCCAAAATCGATTGATTCTATTTTCACGTTTATTCAAACCTACGAATCAATATCTGGTAATTTTCTTTTAAGTACTTCATAAATTCACTCCTAATAGTTATTAGGTTTACAAATCGTGTTGTTGTGTGTCTGTAATTTATATCTGTTATATGCACTGATCTATATGATCATTTGCTTAATTCATGTTTAGATTGTTTGTTTGACTGAGTTTATTGAAATATTTCACTCAAACTTATATCAATTTGCATATTATACAGAAATGACACATCTTGTTGCATGAAAGGGCCAAGGCAAAAAGATCTGCAATTTCGCATCAATGAAGAAGGATATCATTAATGAGAAATACGTAGTATTTACGGTCACCTCAGATCCTGAATCGTTGGAAATTCTTGAGTGTCTGCGAGCGTGTGGTCTTGAACAATACTGCTACAAACATCAAAGCGTAGTCCACACTCATGAAGCCCTAGAATTTCTATATAATCTACATAAGAACGAGGATATTGATGCTGATATGATTTTTTTTGTTGGAGGAATGATAGTAACAGTCACAAACGATGATCTTCAGAGAATATTTGGTCTCAGTCGAGGAAGCATTTATCCAGAAACATTCACAACCGATGTAGGAGAGAAGGAGTTTCTTGAATCCGAGCTGTTGAGACCAGCAAATAAGGATCATACAGTGAATGTCAAAGCTCCTTATCTGAAGAGGAAATATAGCTTTCTCTTCGAGATTGTGCAGAAGGTGATTATGTGCTCAACCTACAGTCTTGATGCTATCACCTCTTATAAGATCAGTGTCATGACTGCAATCATCAAGAAAACACCTGATATGGATTGGTTGGGCATGTTCAAGACAAGACTGCGGAAAGAGACATGGAAATTCGATCTGAACGAAAGGAATGAAGTGTTCTTATCATCCAAGTGCTCTTTCATGCGCAAAGTCTCGATCATTCTATCAGACAAGCTGCCAAACAATTATGAATGGAATGAGAATGGTACGAAGGTGTATCTAGCAAAGCACAAGGCCATCTTGGGCAAGAACGAGTCTCTGCCTGGCCAGTCTGATGATGATCCTACTCCCTATGTGCCCAAACAAAGGGACGAAGGAAAGGGAAAAGAAAAGGCAACTGCATCTTCCATACAATCAGAAGCGCAGGGAACGGCCATCCCAGAGAAGAGGTTGAAGAGGAAGGAACTGGCCAAGAAACCAGCTGCTCAACAGAAACGTCAGAAGAGAGTCACTTCTCCTCTGAAGACTGTTTCTAGTCCTGCTCAGCAAGTTCACAGAATGGAGGAGCTGATTCAGGTTGAATCAGAAGAGGAGATTGCAGTCAGTTCTGAGCACACTGCAAGTGGAGGTTGGGACGAGCAGATGCTCGAAGGAGAAGGAGAAAGGGAAGGAGAAGGAGAAGGAGAGAGAACTATTGAAGGAACGGAATCACCATCTGATTCTCTGCCACTCAGCACAGTCTTCCGGAAAGAAAGATCACCTACACCCACTTCCAAATCACCATCACCCTCTCCTCAAAAATCATTATCACCACCACCCTCTCCCCACAAAACATTCTCACCCTCGCCATCACCCTCACCAGTCAGACCACACCCCACACCCAAATCTCCCACTCCCCCAACCCTTGAACCTGAACTTACTGAACCCCCTCAACCTTCAGTTGTTGAAACTAAACCCCCTCAACCTTCAGTTGTTGAAACTGAACCCCCTCAACCCATGGCAAACGAACCTGAACATCAACAACCTAGAGCCAGTGAACCACATGTATCCCCACCTCACCCCCAATCTCCAGAAAAGATACTAGAACCTGAGAGATCTGACAAACGTATATCCATCTCTCACAATCCTTTCAACACCAGAACCGTGCTTGCTTCACCTGAATCGGGAAGCCCTATTATAAATATTATGAAGCAGCAAATAAAGGAGTATCTGCTGGATCTGTGCCCAGATTTGGATCAACACCCTGGCATCCAGTACCAGATAGAAGAGATTGTGTTCTGGAGAGATATCAGATTGAAAAGCATCGAGGAGTTTCTGATCCTCATGGAATCTCTGGGCTCTGACTTTTTTGTGGATCTGGAGATAAAATGTTGGGAGAGTGCTGGGATTGAGAGTGTTGTTGAGTTGTCCTCTGATGATGATATCAGATGGTTAATTCATGACAGGTTTGGGATTGGTGAAGATAAGGAGGAGACTGCAGAACCTCCTTCTGATACAAATCTTGAGGGAGCTGCCGATGAACCAAGAGTGGGTGCTGCAGATGAGACCCAGCTTGGCAAGGCATCAACATCTGACCAGACTGCTATGCTGAGCTCCGATACTCTAGATCTTATTTCTACGAAAATTCAGGATGGGGTAAAGGCTGCCATTGAAGAAACATTCACAGCTCTCACAGCAGATCTGATGAAGCGGTTCAAAGAAGAGCAAAAGAATCTGGTTGACAGAGAACGGAAGCTAACAGTTGAGAAGCTCACACACATGCATAATGCCATCCTCTCTGATGTGATGCAACTGGTTAACCCTCTTGCTGAGAAGCTCAATCTCCAGTCTGATAAACTCAAAATTCAGACGGACATGCTTAGTGAAACACAGATTCTACTGGAAAGTGTCTGGGCATCCCTGGAGAAGACTGACACTCACATGGATATGGGTTGGAAGCATTTTGTGGCTTCTACAGAACGTGCCAGGAAGGAAATTGAATCTGCTCTTAAAGGATTCCTGGCCCCCGCACCTTCTGCAACCGCTCAAATCACTCCTCTTGATGTTGAGGAACTCAGGGAGGAGATGACAAGGCAGTTTAGTGCTTTGAATAACAGGCTGCCCAAACTTTTTGATGAAACCAAAAAGGGGGAAGGACAAGAGAAAGAAGAAAAACAGATGCAGGTGGTAACCATTGCATCATTACCAGAAGCCACTATATCTGACTTGCCTGAAGCCACTCCATCTGCTGATCTTGTTAATCCACCTGATGTTGTTGTTCTAAAAGAGACTGTGGAGAAACATAGCAAGAGCTTAAGGATCAAAGGAAGGAGATCACTGAGCAGAAGATAGCCCTTTCAGATGTTACTGCCAGAGTGGATAAGATTGAAGACTTCTCTTCTTCTGTACAGCAAAGGATGGATTCTGATGATCAGGCCAAGAACCTTGAACTTGCGAAGAAACTAGCAGAAGAAGACGAACAAGATGAACCTGAGCAAACTCTGAGGAGAAAGAAAGGTAAGGGCAAGATGTTAAAATCTACTGCTGAAGTTCAGAGACAAGGGCAAATATCCTCTACCAAAAGCCAGATGTAACCTGAACAAATTCAAGAGCAAACCAGACAGAGAATAAAAGAGGCTGCCATTAAGAAGCAGAAGTTGGCAGAAGCTAAAGGTCTAAACACCCACATTCGAAAGCAAAGAAAGAAGGAAGCTGCTGCAGAGGATATTGCTTGGGAAGAGAAAGCCTTTCCAGCACCTGTTAAAGACATCCTCTGTGCCCGGATAGATCTGCTTCCAGAATGGGATCAAATCAAAGCAGATTAGTTATGTGACGTGTACATCTTGGAGAGAATTTTGATTCATCAAGATCAGGCTGCAAATGATGATGAATTCCGGAACTGGTTAGAAACGAAGTACCCAGACTTCTACCAGATTGTGATGAAGTTAGGGAAGATTATGACATTGATACCTGAAGCTCCTCCTTTCGAACAACTTCTCCCACCTATGCGTCCAAATAACAAGCTCGATACTCTCAAATTCAAGAATGCTTATTACGGATTTGCCGAGAAATGAGGGATCAACAGAAGAGAAGATCTGGACAAGCTGATGCAAAGGATGTACAAGTTGTTTGGTATTCCCAAAGAACTTCAAAAGTTCAGACACATGTGAAGAAGACAACTTGGAATCAGATGATATGTACTTTTTATTTAATATGTAATGATCATACCTATCTGAATAAAATTTTCTATCTTTCTGATTCTAAGACAACATCTCATTATCTTCTGAAGTGTGCACCATTTTACATTATCTGCATTTCTATTTATGTTATCTGTTTTTCTGATTAAGTGTTTTGGTTCCATAAAAAGGGGGGAAATTGTTGGGAAAATTGTATTAAGTTTTGATGGAAGTCCCAAATTAGGTTGTAATAGGACCAATCAGATCTGTTAGCTGACTGATGTTTTAGAATCAGATTAAGATTATCACCTGAAATGTATAGATAGCTGATGTAAAAGATATGTCACATATTGAGGGGGAACTCAATATGTATAGGTCAGGTCAAATTATCAGATGACCAGATAAGGTCAGATGATCAGAAGACTTGAGAAGTCAGAAGACAAGTTAAGGTCAGATGATCAGAAGACTAAACAAGTTAGAAGACAAGAAGAGGTCCGATGATCAGAAGACTAAACAAGTTCAGAAGACCTGAAGATCAGATGACTCAAGAAGACCAGAAGACCAGGAGACCTACATCGGCCGAGTCTGCAAGTTGTGATAAGAAAACCTGCATCACAAGACTCTATCTGGTAGACTGATCAGCTATCTGATCAGGTCAGCTCACTCCTGGTGTTAACTAAATGTTACACCAGATCATATGTACCTTCGGGACAAGAAGAATGTCAAAACTTTAGTTGGTGGAACAAACGCTGAAGTGTTGTACTTGTTAACCAATGAGAGCGCGACACGTACGTAAAAAAGGCTGACACCGCGGGATTCGGCGCTGCAAAGTCAAAAACGGCTACAAAAGACACTATTCACGCTTTCGACCATGCCATCCCTGAGCACGTCAAATCAATCCTGCAAATCTACCAAATATAGCGGGAAATTCAAATTGCTCTCCAACGGCTCTTTGATTTCATGGTCTATAAATATGGGATTACTCTTCATAGTGAGAGATAACGGAAATTATCAAGAAGCTCATACTATAGCAAGATTTTCGCACAAAGAACACAACCTTGAAGTTTATTTTCTAAGTGTTCATCCCATTGTTCTTAGCATAGAAATCTCATCCTCTAGCTTTAGGCTACACAAATACTAGGATAGATTTCCAGTTGGAACAACAACAAACCTTTACCAAAACCCAAAGTTAGGTTAAGTTTGTTTTGCAAGATTTCAGACTAGGGTTTCTAGTGCTGATTTCTGGGATCGTTGAGTGAGAACTCTATAAATATTTGTTGGTGTAATGTGTTGGACTAACACAATAAACTAAGTCCAAGTTGGTTAAGTTGGTGTCCCTTGTGATAGGGAAGAGTGGACGTAGGACTGGTTATCCGAACCACTATAAATCTTGTGTGCATTTACCTGTTTGATTAATTGCTTTACACTATTGCACACAACTTTGCTTAAATCTGCATACATATTCTGATTTAGGATCAGCTTGCACCAAGCTACTGATCTGATCAGATTGACTTCATAGTCAGCTGATTGTAAACAACTTCGGAATCTGATTTGTTATAAACTTATTTTTCACACGGGTATAAACTAGCTTCCGCACAATTAGTTAAACTGATAGACACCGAACTGATCTGCCCTCAGGCGATCAATAAGTTGGATATCAGTCCAAACTGATTCACTCGCACTCTGATCAGGCAACCTGCCATCACACCTGATCTACACGCAAAAGTTTTCAGAAGTCTATTCACCCCTCCCCTCTAGACTTCTGCACTCACAAAACCCGTTCGGGACCTACATGTATCATACGATGATCAGGGAAGCTGGTGGGATTCAATATGAGGCTATGGAGGAGGAACCAAATGAGGAAGCAGCTAATTTTTACAGAATACTCAAAGCAGCTGACGAAGATCTGTATGATGGATGTCAAACTCACTCTCTGTTGTCATTCAATGCTCGACTCATGGTATCAAGGCTGAGAACAAACTTTCTCAAAGAGCCTATAACCAGATTAGTAAGTTGATCAATGAGGTCTGTCCTCCCGGTAATAAGGTGCCTATTACAAAATATCAAGTCAAGAATTCATTGAAGAGTATGGGTCTACCAGTAGAGAGTATTGATTGTTGTATCAATAACTGCATGTTATTCTGGGGTAATGAAGAAGACGCGAATCTTGATAAGTGCAGATTTTGTGAGCACTCTCGGTACAATGTACCGCGTTGGAACTGGACTGACGGTCGAGGGAAGCAGAATAAAAAGAAGAAAGTGGCAAATAAAATGATGTATTACCTCCCTATCATTCCTCGGCTTCAGAGATTGTATCAATCTAGTGCCACAGCCAAAGATATGACATGGCATCATACAGAGACTGATCCTCATACCTTAGAGATGAGACACCCAGCTGACTCGATGGCCTAGAAACATCTTGACGAGGTATTTCATATTTTTTCTGACGAACCTAGGAACGTTCGGTTAGGTCTCAGCACTGATGGTTTTTGTCCATTTGGAATGCACGGTAAGCAGTATTATATTGACTCCGTATAATCTACCTTCGTGGATGTGCATGAAGCCCCAAATGATGTTTCTCACGGTATTCGTACCCGGTCCAAAGAATCCAAAGGACAAACTAGATGTTTTCCTTCAGCCCCTGATAAGAGACTTAATACATATGTGGGATAATGGAGTGCTGACATATGATGTATCGAGAAAGAAGAACTTCACGATGAGGGTTGCCCTACTCTGGACAATCAGTGACTATCCTGTGTACTCCATGTTGTCCGGATGGAGGACAGCTGGGAAACAAGCATGTCCTTACTGCATGGAGGATTCTGACGCTTTCAGTCTCCCGCTTAGCAGAAAAGTTTCATGGTTTGATAACCATCGAAAGTTTTTACCAGAAGATCATCCTTTTCGAAAGAATAAAAAGGACTTTATCAAGAACACAGTCGTTATAAAAATGGGTTTGAAAAAGAGATCATGTATTTTTATATTAGTTGTTTTAAATTAATTAATATATTTCTATCTACATATGATAAATTAATTAACTTATAACTCTTTCATTCATGCAGGCTCCATGTTGTTAAATCAAATTAATCAGAAGGGATTGAGGAAAACAACAGAAGAACATGCGGAGGAGCATAATAAAATGGTACCAGGTGGTTGGAAGAAGAAGAGCATTTTCTGGGACTTGCCCTACTGGAGCTCACTTTTGATTAGGCACAACTTAGATGTGATGCACATCGAAAAGAATGTGTTCGATAACTTGTTCCACACAATCATGAA
The DNA here is from genome assembly GCA_037126765.1 of Stenogyne calaminthoides. Classification (NCBI taxonomy): domain Eukaryota; kingdom Viridiplantae; phylum Streptophyta; class Magnoliopsida; order Lamiales; family Lamiaceae; genus Stenogyne; species Stenogyne calaminthoides. The sequence continues at coordinate 27,402,398 of JBBCBC010000005.1, read as the reverse complement.
CACAGAGGGAAAGACAAAAGACACTGCAAAGTCGCGTGATGAGCTGAACGAGATATGCAAACGTGATCACTTGAAGAGGGATGAACGTACCGAAAGGTATCCCCAAGCCAATTACACACTTGATAAGAGACAGAAAGTGGCTTTGTGTAATTGGATTGAAGATCTGAGATTTCCAGATGACTATGTCTCCAATCTGAGTCGTTGTGTAAACACATCAAACGGGAAGGTGTCTGGGATGAAAAGCCACGATTGTAACGTGTTTATGCAATGGCTGTTGCCCCTCGCATTCTGGGAATTCCTACCGAACAATATCTGGAGGGTTGTAACTGAGTTGAGTTTATTCTTCAAAGATTTAACGTCTACAATGATTATGTGGGACGACATGGTCTGTTTGGAGAAAGACATTCCAGTTATTTTATGCAAGTTGGAGCGCATTTTCCCTCCAAGCTTCTTTGATTCGATGGAGCACTTGCGGGTGCACTTAGCATATGAAGCCAAAATTGCCGGTCCGGTGCAATACAGGTGGATGTATCCATTTGAGAGGTAAACCTTCACTTCACAACTATTTATACAAATATTAATATATTTATGTTTTGATCTTATAATTGTTTTTTTATTATATATCTATAGGTTAACTTGAAGCTCAATGTTATACAAAAGGCAAAAGTTAAAGCATCAATTGTTAATGCCTACTTGTGTGAGGAGGTTACAACATTTTGTTCTTACTATTTCGAGGATCATGTTAGAACAAGGTTGAGAAACGAGGCTCGTAATTACGATGGTAGAGGCATAGACAATGTTGCTGATGATATTGATGGTATGTTGTCCGTGTTTAAGTTTCCAGGTCGATGTTTGGGTAAGACAAATGAACGACGATGGTTGAACCGACAAGAGATTGAAGCTGAACATAATATGGGTTATTCAATTGTGAGGAAGTCTTACCGTACATTGAGTAAGTATTTCATATACGTATCATTTACATAATTATTAGAATATTAATTAATTTATTATATAATAGTTTATTAATAAAATATATTGCTTTCAATTAGGATCTTTACTGAAGAGCTACACCATATAGATCCAAACATCTCAGATGCACAAGTAGGTGAATATATTACTCGTGGTTTTGCAGAGTGGTTCCAAAACTATGTGAGTGGTTCTAAATCGTTGTTTATTAATAAATTCATATTAAATGTTTATAATTATATATTTAACCTCAAATCGTCGCGTCACAGGGCTATAATGGTGAAATTGTGAACCCATTCATGCGGGATCTTGGTAGAGGACCACTACGTGTGGTCAACACGTACCAAGGATACTATGTAAATGGTTACAAATTTCATACAGTGGATTATGCATCGACCAAATCTACTGTGAACAGTGGTGTTTGCATTAACAGTGCAATGTTCGATGGAGAAAGTCGTGACTACTTCAGACACCTGCAAGAAGTCGTTGAAGTACGATATTTGGGGTTCCCTGAGAAGACTGTTGTGTTGTTCAAGTCTGATTGGTATGATCCATCTGCTTCAGGAACAAGGATTCATCCCGAATACAAACTGGTCGATGTTCATATAAGAAGAAGATATCCGGGTTATGATCCGTTTGTGTTTGCTACTCATGTACCCCAAGTGTACTACTGCACGTATCCAGGTTCGAGAGCAAATAATGAATGGATGGCTGTTTGCAAAGTAAAGGCGAGATCACTGGTGCAAGTTCCTAAACCGATTCAATCGCCAGAAGTTGATTTACGCCTCCGCTCCAAACGGAAAACAATTGCCACTCAAACCAAAGTGCATACAGAGATTTCAATCTTTTTTCAGAGACTTAATAAACCAAATCCAGATTTGATAGACATTGACAGCGGCGGGGAAGGGAATGAAGATGGTGAGGAAGAGGAGAATGAAGACGGTGATGAGGAAGTGGAGGACGAGGAGGAGGACGAGGAGGAGGAGGAGGAGGAGGATAATACAAATGGGGGCAACGATGAGGATGACGAATAATAATTATATTGTATTTCATTTGTAATATTTCACATTGACGACGCTCTATTATGATATTGCAAGTTATTTAATTTTGTTCTAACATAATTTTTTTTGGAAATTATCCAATATAAATTTAAAAAACTATAATCATTGTAAATATAAAAATAACTAAATTATTATATTAAAATGTAATTGAATCATTAATTAATTAAGATAATTGAAAAAAAAATTAATTGTAAATTAATATAGAATTAATTTTATTAAAAATAAGTTTAAAAAAATACGATTTTAATTTAATTAATTTAATTATAAATTATAAATTCAAAATATAAATTATTATATTAAAATGTAATTGAATTATTAAATAAGATAATTGAAATAAAAATTTAAAAAAAAATTAATTGTAAATTAATATAGAATTAATTTTATTAAAAATAAGTTAAAAAATACGATTTTAATTTAATTATAAGTTATAAATTAAAAATATAAATTATTATATTAAAATGTAATTGAATTATTAAATAATATAATTGAAATAAAAAAAATTTAAAAAAATTAATTGTAAATTAATATAGAATTAATTTTATTAAAAATAAGTTTAAAAAAATACGCTGAATCTCTTTAGTGGATTTCTCTAATTTTCCATTCAGGATCTCTATCACCTTCTCTTTTTTTGAGAGTTGTACTTTCAGAACATCCAGTTTATCAGTAGTTCCCATCAATTGAGAAGTGATCTCAAAGATTTTTTTTGAGTCTTTCCACTTTAGATTCTCGCGTGATCAGTTCCTTTACTCGCTCTTGAGTTTCAAAGGAGCGCTTGTAACAATACATAATAGTCCTTCATAAGATTCTCAAACGAATCACAGTCAAAGTTATTCACATAAATGAACTTGAGAACTCATGTGCTTGTGTAGGAGCAACAAATGAGATAGAAGAATTTACCTCCTCCACGGCCATAAGACGGACATCATCATCACATCATTGCCCGAGAAAAAATCTCATCCGAGGAACTGGAACCTTCTTCGAATGTTCTTCCTTTTTTGCAATCATAGCTTTCTTCTTTGATCTTCCCCGTCTCTCTTGGCTTGTCTCTCCTTTTTCTTTCTTTAGCTTTTCATTTCGGGGCGGTCATATTGAAAGTGACCTTTCTTCGACAAATGTAGCATCTGTTGGTATCATCATCCCGATCACTTTCCTCCTTGGTCTTGGAGTCCTTCTTCTTGGATGAGGATCCTTGACTTTTCGGGTCGTTTCTTTTTCTCGGTGAATCATCCTCGAACTTCTAAGTTTCTCTTGTACTTGTGATTCCCCGTAGTATTTCTTATATTTTCCATATCTGCTATTGAGTCTTTCAAACCTCCTTGCCATCGAGATTAGCTTATCATCTTGCTCATCCCGATTTACGCAAGTGAGTTTTCGAACTCTCTAGCTTTTGACAGGTTTCTCTTTGGCTTTAAAAGTCACATTCTTGCTAGATGAAGAATCATCTTTGCTGTCAGATTTCTTGGTTTTCTTGTTAATCACAAACTCATAAGCTTTCAATTCAGAGAAAACTTGTTGGTATGGCATGGAATCAATATTTTTGGTGTTTTCAATCACCACAACATGTATATCTCATTTCTTAGACAATCCTCTAAGAATTTTCAGTGTCACTTCTCTCTGGGTATCTTTTTCCCAAGAGCACTCGAATCACCATGATGCTAGTGAATCTGACCTCAAGTTTGTCAATGAACTCACCATCTTCCATTTCAAAGCCATCAAACTTTCCAATAGCAACAGAAAGTTTGTTTTCCTTAATATGATCTTTGCCTTGACACATAACAGCAAGTGTGTCCCATATTTCTTTTGCAGTTTCACAGTAAGAAATCATCCTTATAACACCATCATCAATAGTGTTATACAAAGTATCTTTAGCAATGTAGTCCAGATTTACTAGCTTTCTCTCATCAGGAGTCAGTTGGTCATCAGGTTTAGGAAATTCATCACTGGGATCATTTCTCTCAGTATCAGTGATTCTGGGATTTACAACAGTAAATTTGAATGGTCCTTCAAAAACCACTCTCCACATTCTTTCATGTTTTGAATACAGATGAGCATGCATTCTCAGTCTCCATAGGTCATAGCTCTCAACAGAGAACATAGGAAGTTTCTTAGAAGGCATGATGACTGAGCCTTGTAAGATATCAGCAAACAGATCTATTCAGTAGACCACCAAAGTCTTTCAGCAAATAGACTATGGCTACCAAAGCAAGTGGTCAAAATGAACCACTGCTCTGATACCACTTGTTGGTCTTGGTGCTAACGAGTGTCACACGTGTATGGGGGGGAATACACGTGTTCAGTGATTTTTCAAACTTTTTCTTCACTGAGGTCAGATGGGTCAAGTTATTCTGATATTTTTATCCTGAGAAGCACGGATTGCCCTGAGTCAAAGTCTACTGAGACAATGATCCTGAGCTGCTTTCAGAAGCTTCAGATTAGCCCAATTGATCCTGAATTTATCAGAGATCTTGAGGAACTTGGATCGGATAATTATCTTACTGAACACTCAGTAGAGCTAGTTCAGTTTGGTAACTATCTGTTCTAGCTACTCAAGTTTGCGGAATGGTTGGCCCTAAGTTTATACTCGTTTTAGCTTTGTTGAAATATCTTATTCCTTTAATAAAACAGTGATTAAGGCTGTGACCAATTTTATACAGTTCAGTGCATTGGTTCCAACTGAATATCACTTAAATATGCTTTCAGTGAAAAACATGTAACAGATAAAATGCAGTACAGAAAGCAAATAACACAACAATTATAGTGGTTCAGAGACTCAAGCTCCTACGTCCACTCTCTATGATCTTCAGAGAAATTCGTTAACCACTTCCTAAAGCTTTCAGGCTAACTCACTGTAGCTTACTCACTTTTCTACCTTGAGTTTTCTGGCTGACTCACTGCAGCTTACTAACTCAAACACACACAAGTGTTCAGACTACCACAAGTAGCTTACTAACTTCTTCTCTAGAGTTTTCTGGCTAACTCACTGTAGCTTACTCACTCTTTACAACTCTAACTCACCAACAAAATACACACAAACTACCTTAACAAAGGGTTTGGATTTTGGGTTGGTTTCCAACTAGGGTGAGATATCCTTTGCAATAAGAACTAATGAAAAGGCTAGGATATCTCTTCTAAGCTTTGGATATATCTATCAATCTAGGCTTAGAATAGTGAGCTCTCTCCAATGTGAAACACTTGGGAAATTCTAGGGTTTTCGAGTGCTTCAATTTGCAATAATACGAATGAGCTCTTGGGTTGCTTTGAAATTTCCCGTAGCCTCTCAATGTAAAGGGTCACTGGTATTTATAGGCAACTTCACCAAGGTCACTCTTTGAAAACTATCCGTTGGAAGAGATAGCTTTATGAGTTTCCTCTTCTGGTGTTTGATGAACGGCTATTTTTAGGGTTTGAACACTCCCTTGCATGTTTTAGGAAATATGCAGTCATGTAGCCAATCACCAATTTTTGTAGTCTGGAACTTAGTACTACTGACATCTTCAGGGTCATGTCGCTTTCAGTGTCAGTGAAGTACAGTGTTGTCTTCCTCTGATTGGTTCCTTGTCTTCAGTGAATGTAGACAAACAAAACGGCTCTTTTTGGTCAATCTCTCTGAATGAGACAACCTTAAACAACACTTAGACTTAGTTCCTTTTGTATGCACTAGAATGTTTTGGGCAATATCTACTTTTCTGAACATGTGTGTTTTTCTCAGTTTTGTAGTCTTGAGATAGATATTATTTAGTGCCTCTCCCAACATTCGGGTTATCTTGAGTTTTCAAGATTATCTTCTTTGAGTCTTCAAAGAATCAATGAGTCTTCGATGTCTTCAAAGAACTTATCGAGTCTTGATGTCTTGAAAGAACTTCATCGAAGTCTTGATTGCCTTCAAAGAACTTCTTCGAGTCTTGATTGCCTTGAAAGAACTTCATCGAGTCTTGATGTCTTGAAGAACTTCATCGAAGTCTTGATGTCTTGAAAGAACTTCTTCGAGTCTTGATTGTCTTCAAGATCTAACCTGATCTATATCTGCTAACTATACATTGTGCGATATCTTCCCTAATAATCTATCTTTGAAACGACTCAGACTATCAAGATTATCCTGAACATGTCATACTTAGGGGTTTTTGGGATCTAATCAAAACTTCTTTATTAAATTCATCTCCCAACAATTTCCCCCTTTTTGATGTTGCCAAAACCATCTTGTTACATTTAAGAAAACCTAACCTATCCGTAGGTTTCAGTTTATCTATTACAAACAAAAATGGTATTTCACCCAACAATTTTCTAAACAATCTGGCATATCAAGTAATTAAAGACATGTAAAAAGATAATGAGATATTATCTTTTGAGCATAAAGATAAAATTTTCATTGATATAGGATAAGAGTTACAGATTATAATGAAAATAAAAAAAAATCAGAAGAACAAAGTCTTCAGTCTTCTTCCACTTCATCCTCTGGCACTTCCAGGTTGAACATCCCATAGTATCTCTTCTTCAGTTCATCCCTTGCCTTGATGATATTAGGGTTGTTTCCTGTTAGGCCTAGCTGGATGGCATACTGGGTTATTTCCTGAGAAATGGCTGCTTCATTCACATACCCATTCTCAAACCTAGGAGCTGGGTACATGTATGGACCAGGAGCTACTATCCGCGTGTTTCCTTCATCTGCCATGTTGATCCAACTTTGCATGTATTTAGGATAGAATGTCAGTAAGTACTCAATGAAGGCTTCATTCTTATCCGAGCTGCTCCTCCTCCATTCTCTCAGAATCTCATAATAGAACCAGAAGGTTCTCTTGATCTCTTCCCATGCATCATTGAACTGTATAGGCATCCACTTGTCAATGTGCGGCCACTTCTGAGTCTTTTCCGTACCCCTCCTTTTGCTTAAAAACTTTTTAAAACCACCTCTTCTTTTCTGCTCTTCTTCTTTCTTCTTCCCGATCGATTGGAACACAAAACCCGAAAGCGCTAGCCGATCTTCTTCTTTTTTCAATCAAGAACTTTCGAGTTTTCTTGGTATCGAAGACTTCTTTTCGAAGTTTCAGGTTTCTTCCTTTTCAGCTTCTTCCTCAGATTCTTCAAATTCCATTATCAACTTCTTCTGAGTAGGTTTTGAAACTTTAGCTCTTTTCTTCTTTTCTTGTTCCACGAATGCAACAGCCTTTCTCTTTTTAGGTCTGACTTGCTCTTCATTGGCTTTGCTTGTCTCAATCATCCTTCTATCACTCAGTTTTTCACAAATTACTTCCTGAATGGTTTGCTCAGATGTTTGAGTGAAGGTAGGTTTTTCTGCTTTTTTGAACTTCAGTTTCTCAGTGGCTTCAATCTCACTTAAGGGATCCAAAATTTTCTTTCCTTCAGCTTTTTTTTGAGCCTTTCTCTCCAAGGTTTGTGCCAACAACTCACTTAATTTGCCACCAGGCCTTTCCCCCTTTTTGGCACCATACCTTGGGAGTAGTTGAGTCAGTGCAGTATCCATATAGTATTGCTCTTTGCCCATACTGCGTACTGCCCCTACCAACTGATCATGCTCATCCTCTAGCCTCATCATGTAGTTCTTGGCCATTGAGAATTCATCTTTGCTCCATCTCTGCATTGAGCTCAGTTTTGACTACATCAATCTTTCCTTCCAAAGTAGTCATTTTATCTGCAAGAGTTGTTTGTAGTTGAAGCATGTCCGAAGATGAACTCAGATTTTCCAGCTTTTGAGATTGGCTTGCCAAGGTTTCTTCAATTTGAGTCACTTTCTCCACCATTGGCACCACCTTCTCCAATTTATCCAGGATAGGACTGAAATCAATTTCTGGAGGCAAAACAATTGTCTCCAACTGAGCTGGTTGCTCCAATTGAGCCTCAGTCTGCATATCATACATAACAAATTTAAAGATAGGAACTTCAGTAGCTTTGGCATAATGTATAATAGTGCCAAAAGATACCTGAAGAGTGCTAACTTCAGTCTGAGGATCTGTGATATCAGTCTGTGCAGCATCAGTGTCCGTCTCCATCTGACTTTCAGTCTCTTTTTCTTTCTCATTATCTGTCTGAGGTTCCTTCTCCCCCTCAGATTGCCTTTCTGCATCACCTCCCTGATCTCCATCTTTGTTCTGATCATGAGAACTTGATGCATCTACTATTTCGGTATCTTTCCTTTCAGCTAACTTCTTTTTCACCAATTCATCAAAGTCAGCAGCTTTCATCCTGAGTTTTGTCTTTCTGAAGCCTGAGAATTCAGTCAGGGCAGCTGTCTCAGCATTCCACCACTATTCTCCTCTGAATGATGCGATGTTTAGCATTTCCGGAAGTGTCTGATTCAGGATGTATACTGTCGTTCTGAGCCTGAAGAGCATATCCTAAAGGTCAGGATAAGCATTTAGCTCAGGGTATCGGTCCAGGATGAATCGTTCCCCCTTGCTCCGCCATTCAGTTTTTTCGGCTTCTCCCTTCTTCAATCTTGGGCTTTCAAGAGCTGATTGCTCAGATTGTACAAGTTCCAGTGCTGATGGATCAAGAAAAGGTTCATTCAGAAGTGTATCCAAGTTCAGCAATTCCTGAGGTTCAGACTGATCTGAAGTCTGCGCTGGTATTTCTTCAGTGGAGATCTGAGGTCCCTTGAAGATTTCCTGAGAGATTTTGTCTGAGCTCAGAGATGTTTCAAGTACCTCAGAGAAAACATGTTCTTCAGTTTCTTGCTCCTGCACATTTGTCACTACCTGAGCAAGAACCTGAAGTGGAGATTTCAACCATTGCTGGCCTTCAGGTTGAGTTTCTTTAGTTTCACTGGCCTTCTTTTCCGCAATTGTTTGAAGCCTTCTGCGCTTCTGAGGAGACAGTGCTTTCTTCTTCAGTTTCTCACCTTTCTCTCTTTTAATTTGCATCAAGGCTTTCCCCCTAGCTTGTTTGGCTTCTTCATTAGTTGTCTCAGTGGATTTCTGAGAAGTCTGTCTTGTTTCCCTGACTTTCTCCACCACTGTTGTATCTTCCTCAGTTTCCTCTTCGGCAGTCTCCTCCTGAGACTCAGTGTTTTTCTCTTTCTTTCCTCTCAGAGTCTTCTTCGTTGGTTTGAACATGATTTTTGACTTTGGAAAGGAAGTGGAATCGACAAAAATGTCCTCCTCTTCTCTGCACGTTTCCAAGATAAATGCAATCTTGGTTGCATGTAGAATTTTTCTCTTGATAACTACAAAGCCATTCACCTTCTGAATTTGTTTGGCTTGATCACTCACCACCTTGATCAAATAGTTCAACCAATTGAATGTCGTAGTAGGTGAATCTTCAATCGCCGCCATTAGCCTTAACTTAGGCGTGCTTATCTGTTCGAAACTACCATATCTACTCATGATGCATTTGCTTACAATATCCAACAATACTCGATATTTAGGCTTCAAATGCCTCTTATTCAAAGTAGCTTCAAACTTTACCGGATGCTCAGTAATTTTATCCAAATACTCTTGTTCCCTACCCATCATGTATACCGTAGGGTCTTCACCTCTATCACTTAACTCATATATGGCATTCAGATTCTTAGGAATAATATATAATTCCCTAACAAAATCCACATATTTGGTACTATGTTCCAAATGAAACACCGTAATCTTAGATCCTATGCAATTTTCGTCATCCAATTGCATATTAGAAACAAACTCAATTACCTCCTTGGCATATTCAGCATCTGGTTGATTTGCGATCAGACAAGTAAGCTTTGCCATACGAATCATATGCAACGCCTCCTCCTCGTGAGGTGCATTGGATGTGCTTTCCAGAGAAACAACATATTTGTACCATGGTTTGTTGGAAATGGCGAGTTTGTCGTATATAGAGAGTGTCATTTTTTTTTTGGTGATTTTGAGTGAAGGATTTTTTAGATAAGAGATTTCTGGGTAATCGAAGGTTTTGAAGCAGAGGGTTTGAGAAGACGAAGGCCTTTTTGAAATAGGGCTTGAATGGAGTCTTTGTAATGGATATAGGATTTTGGTTTATGGAAAATCGCGTAGATGAAGGTTTTGACGGTCAAGATTAAAAACCGACTAAAACGGGTATTTGAAAGGATGGTTTCGCAAGTACTTAGCCGTCAATTTATCCATATTGGTGATTAATGAACATTGCATTTAATTACTGTTCTTGCAGACCATTGACTTTCCTCGTGGATTTCAAAGGTCCCGCCCAATTATTTCTTCAGATGTTTTGTCATTTATTGCCAATGATTATTGAGATTCAGATAGACAATAAATGTGGTGCATGAGTAAATACTTCTTCAGACTAATTTTCTCCATCAGTCTTACTGAGTTTTGACCTTGATAAAATGTCAGTATAATACTGAGTACTGAACTTCAGGATAACTGAGTTTCCCAAGACTCAGTGTTCAGGACTCTCAATTTTATACTGAGTTTTTCAGTATAAACCTGAGAAAACTTCATGCATCTGAAAACCTTCAATTTTTCAGATTTGCTTTATTCACCTGGATCCAACATACCTAATTCAACTGATAGTTCCTGAAATCTTGATTCATCCAAAGGTTTAGTCAAGATATCAGCACTCTGTTTATCAGTATGAATTTTCTCCATTCTGATGTCTTTCTTCTCAACATGATCTCTGATGAAGTGATGTCTGATATCAACATGCTTACATCTGGTGTGCAAAACAGAATTTTGTTGCACTATTATTATCACAAAATATAGGTACTTCATTGGCTATAATCTTATAATCCCTCAATTGTTGTCTGAGACTAAGAATCTGTGCACAACAGCTTCTTGCAGCCATGTGTTCAGCTTCAGTAGTACTGGTTGCTACTGAGGTTTGTTTTTTTTTTTTAAACCATGATATCAGTGACTAGCCTTAGGATTAGCTTGGTATCTTGCACATATCCCAACAGCAAATGTTATATCAGGCCTACTTGATGTGAGATATAACAGTGATCCAATGATCCCTCTATAATCAGTGTGATTTACTGATTTGCCTTCAGGATCAGGATCCATCTTGTAGTTAGTATTCATGGGAATTCTAACTGCATTGCAATTCTGTACTCCATACTTTGCAATCAGATCTCTGGTGTATTTTGCTTGATTGATGAATATTCCTTCCTTAGTTTGTTTCACCTGAAGTCCAAGAAAGAAATTCATCTCCCCCATCATTGACATCTCAAACTTTCCTTTCATCAGAGTAGAAAACTTTTCACACAACTGATGATTTGGAGATCCAAATATGATGTCATCCACATAGATCTGAACTAGTAAAATATCCTTTCCATCTTCTATCCTGAACAAAGTCCTATCAACAGTTCCTTTGATAAAACCATGGTCAGTAAGAAACTGAGAAAGGGTATCATACCATGCTCGGGGTGCTTGCTTAAGACCATACAAGGCTTTCCTGAGCCTGTAAACTTGGTCATTCTGACAAAATCCTGGAGGTTGTTCCACATATACTTCCTCCTTAAGCACACCATTCAGAAATGTACTTTTCACATCCATCTGATAGACTGTGAATTTCATGTGGGCAGCATATGCAAGAAACAATCTGATGGCTTCTAGTCTTGCAACAGGTGCAAAGGTTTCATCATAATCCAAGCCTTCTTCTTGGGAATAACCTTGTGCAACTAGCCTTGCCTTGTTTCTCACAATGTTGTTGTTTTCATCTCTCTTATTCTTGAACACCCACTTAGTTCCAATCACATTGTGCCTTTTAGGTCTGTCCACTAGCTCCCAAACTTCATTCCTTGTGAACTGATTCAATTCTTCTTGCATAGAAACAATCCAGAATGAGTCTTGTAGAGCTTCTTCAATCTCAGTAGGTTCCTTTTCTGATAGAAAATAGCCGAATAAAGCACTTTCACCATGGAACCGTCTTGTCTTTACTCCGTCTGATAGATCACCCACAATCTGACTTGTAGGATGGCTATCCAACCATTTTTTCCTGGATGTTCCCCCTTCAGTAGTGTCCTCAACATCAGAAATGTTAGGTTCAGGCAGTTCATCAAATTCAGGGAATAACAGAAAAGGAGAAAGGGAATCATCTTCCTCAGGGGAAATTCCATTCAGAACATTGTCAGAGACATTTGTTCCCCCTTGGTTGATAGATTCAGAGTTTGCCTCAGCTGTGACCACATCTTCATCGGCATTACATACCTAAGTCTGAACTGGTGTATGTTCAGATTGGTCAGCTTCATTATGTTGGCTTTCCTTCAGTGAAGAATTTTCATCCTGAGTCTCACCATCCTGAGTTTTTTCATCCTGAACTTCTTTGTCTGAGTCTGATTCACTCCATTCATAGAAAGTGACTAACTTCTTCTTTTCAGGTTCAGAGGATTTCTTTTTCAGGCTAAGTCTAGTGATTCTCTTGGTCAGTTCTCCTGAGTCATGTTCCAATTTCTTCTGAACACAAGTAGATTCATCAAAAACAACATGAGGTGTTTCTTCCACAATAAGAGTCCTACAGTTGTAAACTTTGAAGGCTTTACTGACTTCAGAATATCCTAAGAATATCCCTTCATCAGCTTTGCTATCAAAAGTTTTCAACTGATCTTTACCATTATTGTGTATGAAACACTTGCAACCAAACACATGAAAGAAAGAAACAAGAGGCTTCCTTTCATTCCACAGCTCATATGGAGTTTTTCCTTGATTCTTGGTCAAGATGGATCCGTTTCGAGAGTAGCATGCAAAGGTTTGATAACCCGGCCAAAAAATCTCTTAGGAATATCGACCAAAGAATCATTGTTCTTGCGAACTTTCTTTCATAGTCCTATTTCTTCTTTCAGCAACACCATTCTTGCTGCACAATAATCAGATATGATATGATTGATAAACTCAGTTCCTTTATCTGATCTGATCTTGACCACACTCAGATTCTTTTTCAAGATCGAGCCTTTTCAAGATTTTCGGCAATTTTGTGCGAGTCTCCTTCTTACTAAGTAAGAATATGACCCATGTGTATCTAGAGTAGTCATCAACTACCACAAGTGTATATTTCACGCCATTTGTGCTTCACAGTGTTCTTTGGACCAAAGAGATCCATATGTAACGATTGCGATGATTCTGTCAAGAGAAACATCTACTTTGCTTTTGAAAGATGCTCTGATTTGTTTTCCTTTCTGACAGGCATCACAAACATGATTTTTACTGAACACTTCATTTGGTAACCCCCTCACAAGTGCTAATCTTGCAAGTTTGTTCAGGGTTTTAAAGTTTAAGTGATTCAGTCTTTTGTGCCACAACCAACTGGTATCAGTGGAACTTTTTGCAACCAAACATGTATCTTTAGGATATAATTTCCAATCAGCAAGATACACATTTCCTTTTCTAGTACCAGTCAGCAAAATTTTCTGTGAAGTATTGTCTTTCACATAACATAAGTTCTTTGAGAACTCAACACTGAATCCTTTGTCACAGAATTGACTGATAGAAAGCAAGTTATGCTTTAAACTAGACACATATGAAACATCATGGATATGAACAGAATCAACTTCAAGAGTTCCATATCCCTCAGTTTGTCCTTTTGAGTTGTCTCCAAATGTGATCTGAGGGCCTTTTTTGCTCAACATAGTCAGTGAGTAGTTACTTATATCCTGTCATATGTCTTGAACATCCACGGTCCAGATACCATACAGTAGGTGCCAATTCATTTCCACTCATCAGTGTTATGTTGTATTCATTCAGCTCAGTGCCCTTTTCCTTTACCTGAAAAACAGATCAGTTTTTAGGTACCCATTTGGTGTAGGGTCCTACCAGGTTAGCTGTTGCTTTTGGAACCCAAATCTGCCTGATAACTCTAATTACTTTAGAGTGGCTGATTTGTCTCCCATAAACATCTACATACACATTCACTGCCCTAGGTGCCTTTGCAGTACCTTGTGTATGAGTGTCAACCTTAGCATGAACATGAGCCTTAGAGTTCTTCTTGGGTTCAGGCTTTTTGTTCAAGTGCCTTAGCTTTGGTGCAGCTGGTCTCTGTCTCTGCTGACTTGGGTTCAGGAAACCTTTACCCTTAGACAAGTGGGGTTTAGGTTGCCTGTACTGAAATTGGGGTCTTTCAGTAATCTGAGGACTTGGTCTTTTCAGTTGAGAATATCTCTGCTGAGTGTTTCTCTTCTGAAAATTCCTCTGATGGTTCAGTGCAGATCTCTTCAGGTTGGTATTCTTAGCCTGAGGCTTTGAAGTACTGGCATGAAAATTTCCTACTGAGTGTTCAGGTTTTCTAGTGTTTTCCTGAGGTTTGGGCTTTCTTCCCTGAACCTTCAGTTTTTCTGAAACCATAGGTCCTTTACCCTTGTCTAAAACTCTGGGTTGTTCTTCAGTAAGAAGATTAGATGCCACTGATTTAACAAAGACAGTCTTGGTGCTACTAGAAGTAGTATTCAGAAGACCTTGTGAGGTTCCCCCTGGAATGTATCCCAATCCAGCTTTTATAGTTGCAGGTCTTTGATAACTCTGAATTTTATCTATTACTTTAGATGCAGAATTCAATAGAGCTAACTTTCTCTACGCACTATCCTCACATTTCTTTAGAGTTTCATACTTCTCAAAGCGGTCATTGAACTTCGATTACGATAAAATTTGAATCTCTTTAGTGGATTTCTCTAATTTTCCATTCGGGATCTCTATCACCTTCTCTTTTTACGAGAGTTGTACTTTGAAACATCCAGTTCATCGAGAGTTCCCATCAATTGAAAAAGTGATCTCGATTTTTAGAGTCTTTCCACTTGATTCTCGTGATCGGTTTCTTGTTCTCGCTCTTGAGTTTCAAATGGAGCGATTCTTGTAACACATAATAGTCCTTCATAAAATTCTCAAACGAATCCATCAGGTCAAAGTTATTGTTTACAATTGAACTTGAGAACTCATGTGCATGTGTAGGAGCAACAACAGAGATAGAAGAATTTACCTCCTCCACAGCCATAAGATGCGGACATCATCATCATCCTCGTCTCGAGAAAATCTCATCTCGAGGAACTGAACCTTCTTCGAGAATGTTCTTCCTCTTCTCGCAATCGTAGCTTTCTTGGAGATCTTCCCCGTCTCTCTTGGCTTGTCTCTCCTTTATTTCTTTTAGCACTTTCAATTTCGGGGCGATACTATATTGAAAGTGACCTTAAGCTCAGGAAAGTGGTTCAGTTTGGTAAGTATCTGTTCTAGCTACTCAAGTGTGCGGAATGGTTGGCCCTAAGTTTATACTCGTTTTAGCTTTGCTGAAATATCTTCTTCCTTTAATAAAACAAAGGATTAAAAGTCATGTGACCAATTTTATGCGATTCAATTGGATTGGTTCCAACCGAATATCGATGAAATATGCTTTCAAAGAAAAAACATGTAACGGATAAAATGCAGTACAGAAAGCAAACAACACATCAATTATAGTGGTTCAGAGACTCAAGCTCCTACGACCACTCTCTCTGATCTTCAGAGAAATTCCTTAACCACTTCCTAAAGCTTTCAGCTAACTCAACGTAGCTTACTCACTTTTCTACCTTGAGTTTTCTCGGCCGACTCACTTGCAGACTTACTAACTCAAACACACACAAGTGTTCGACTACCACAAGTAGCTTACTAACTTCTTCTCTGAGTTTTACTCGCTAACTCAATTGTAGCTTACTCACTCTTTACAACTCTAACTCACCAACAAAATACACACAAACTACCTTAACAAAGGGTTTGGGTTTTGGGTTGGTTTCCAACTAGGGTGAGATATCCTTTACAATAAGAACTAATGCAAAGGCTAGGATATCTCTTCTAAGCTATGGATATATCTATCAATCTAGGCTTAGAATAGTGAGCTCTCTCCAATGTGAAACACTTTGGAAATTCTAGGGTTTTCGAGTGCTTCAATTTGCAATAATACAAATGAGCTCTTGAGTTGCTTTGAAATTTCCCGTAGCCTCTCAATGTAAAGGGTCACTGGTATTTATAGGCAACTTCACCAAGGTCACTCTTTGAAAACTATCCGTTGGAAGAGATAGCTTTATGAGTTTCCTCTTCTGGTGTTTGATTAACGGCTATTTTTAGGGTTTGAACACTCCCTTGCATGTTTTAGGAAATATGCAGTCATGTAGCCAATCACCAATTTTTGTAGTCTGGAACTTAGTACTACTGACATCATTCAGGGTCCTGTCGCTTTCAGTGTCAGTGAAGTACAGTGTTGTCTTCCTCTGATTGGTTCTTTGTCTTCAGTGAATTTAGACAAACAAAACGGCTCTTTTTGGTCAATCTCTATGAATGAGACAACCTTAAACAACACTTAGACTTAGTTCCTTTTGTCTGCACTAGAATGTTTTGGGCAATATCTACTTTTTTGAATATGTGCGTTTTTCTCAATTTTGTAGTCTTCAGATAGATATTATTCAGTGCCTCTGAACATTCAGGCTATACTGAGTTTTCAGTATCTTACTGAGTCTTCAGTAACTACTGAGTCTTCAGTGTCTTCAAAGAACTTCTTCGAGTCTTGATGTCTTGAAGAACTTCTCAATCTCTTGATGTCTTGAAAAACTTCATCGAGTCTTGATTGCCTTGAAGAACTTATCGAGTCTTGATTGCCTTCAAAGAACTTATTGAGTCTTGATGCCTTTCAAAGAACTTATCGAGTCTTCGATGTCTTCGCAACTTACTTAGTCTTCAGTGTCTTCAAGATCCAACCTGATCTATATCTGCTAACTATACATTGTGCAGATATCTTCCTGAACTAAACCTTACTCAGACTATCAAGATTATCCTGAACATGTCATACTTAGGAGTTTTTGGGATCTAATCAAAACTTCTTTATTAAATTCATCTCCCAAAAAGTAGAGACGGATTTACTGCCGTCGTTAGTAGCGACGGTCTTGGAAAATACCGTCGCTATATTTTAGCGACCCTCGTTTCTCCAACGGTCAGAAAACCGTCGCTGAAATCGTCGCTACAAAAACTTTCGCTAAAAACCGTCGTAAATCACCGTTTTTTTTTGCAGTGAACCATCGCTAAATACGGGGACTTTGACCGCCTGACTTAATCAGTCGCTACGAGCGACGATTTTTGTAGCCGTCGATAATTTCCGTCGTTAAAATTCGCTTTTTTTTGTAGTGTTTTTTTTTCCTTTCCCGAGGAATTAATGAACTAATCTCACAAAAGAATTTTCTGCACAATTTGTGATATTGAAGTTCTGGTTGAACGCTACTAGAACTCCATTTTATTGATCCATTTGAAACTCCAACATCAAAGACAAAGTAAAATATTATGAATTGGTGTTTTTGAATTAATTTATAATTCAAATCATCTAAAAAATAAGCAAGTTAACAATTTGTTAATCACCTTTCTTTTTTCATTCTCATTTTCCACTTATAAAACTTCCAACCAACCAGTCCCTAAATTGTCAAATTTAATTTGGGAGTGCCACTAAACACACCCCAAAATTCTCTAAACACACCCCATTTGTTAAGCACACCCCAATAAAATTTAAAAATTAAATTGTATTACTAAACACACCCCATTTCTTTCTTATTATATCCTCTCTATCAAAATTGAAAAATAACACTTTCCTAACTTTCATTTTCTCATGAATATTTCTCCTAAAAAATCATTTGATTCTTTCGTATTCATTAATTTTTTATAAAAAAATTCTTAGAATTTTATATAAATTCAGAAATATATTATAAAAAAATCAACTAATTTTTTTCAAACATAAATAAATTTAAAACATTAATTAAAAAAAATCTTCAAAATCATAAAAAAGGCTAAATACAAAATAAAAATATTAAAAAAAATCAACTAAATTAAAAAAAAATTAAAAAACTGAAAAAATTAAATAAAATCTGTAAAATATTTAAAAAAAAACATCTATATCTAAAAAATATTTAAAATAAAAAAATCAGTAAACCTAAATAAAATCTTTTAATTAAATTAATTTTGGAGATTTATTTTATTTTTAATATTTTATTTAGTTTTAATTATTTTTTAAATTTTCTTAACTTACTTATTTTCTAAGATTTCGTTGATTTTTATAATATTTTTAAATTTTAATTTAATTTTTTTCAGATTTTTTTCAGATTTTTTTTTTCAATTTTTTCTTATTTGATTATTTTAATTTTATTAATTTTATATTTTAATTTAATTTTTTCGAAAATTTCAATTATTTTTTCGAAAATTTCAATTATTTTTTCATGTATAAAATTTAAAAAATTAGATGGACAAAAAATAAAGGACCAATCAAAGTGACAAAAAACTTAGAAGACTAAAATTAAAATAAATAAAATTTAAAAGACAAATAATACTCAATATTTATATAGGGTAACTTAATCATTCTATATATGTCTATTTTTGTCTTAAAAATTATGGGGTGTATTTAGAGGATTTTGGGGTGTGTTTAGTGGCACTCTTAATTTGGCTTTAGGTTTCAAGATGTGTATATTGTACCATAGTACCAAAGCTTTTATTCTCATATTAAGTGTAGGCCAAAAGTGTAAGATTGATTGCTTAAGAACAATCATCGAACAATTTTACTAAAAAAATAAATCTGAGACATTAGGATCTTTTGGAAAACCAAAAGAAACAAATTGCCGGTTTTAAAGAGCTTCCTCTCATCCAGACATCACAATAAAACATTCTCCCAAATAATAATAATTTTAAATAAGAAAAGAAAAGAAATTAAAGGGAAAATGCTAAACCAGAAATGAAAGTACACGAGTGGATCTGCCCGTCTATAGAGTAACCACCATCCACGTGTTATTACGCCATCCTCATTATTATTGCATCACATTCATGCAAGTATAAACTCTATACTTACTATTTTTGGGATGATGGTGATTTCTGGGTGTTGAGAGTTATTAGGAGCCAAAAAGAGAATAAAAAGGTTTATGTCATTTCCTGTTATTCTTGGAGGTCATTTGTTGCTTCTCATTTGAGTTTTGTCTCTTTGTCGTTTCTGGTGATTGTCGGTATGCTTTTATTTCTCTTTCTCTTGATTATACCCTGTGATTTAATCATCTTTAAAAAAAAAAAAAATCATCGATCAAATGCCTTTAATTTTTTTGCTAACTTAATTCTCGATTTGTGCCATGTATTTAATGAGTTAAGAGATTAATTGTGTTATTTTATGATTAATTATATACTCATTAATGAGATCTTCTGAAAGCTGATCACAATATACATTTCGCCATGCCTCTATTGTAATTTGCTTTGCAACATGCATGCGAATGAAAAAATATACTCCATGTACGTATAAAATTTGGATATATATGAATTCAAATGTATATATAACTAATTTGTGTTTTTTTCGTATAATTTGTGATCCACAATAAACATTACATTTATTTATAAATGAAAAAGAAAGATTGTTTTATTAGCATTAGAGGAATTTGTTGTGCAGAATGGAGGGTGCTAAAATATTCGAAGAAAATGGTCCTCCCCAAGAAGCTTCATTATCCGAGAATTCATCATCAATAATATCTGAGGATGAATTATTGGAAGCAAAAATAATAGCAAGGCCATCTCCTGAGGATGATTATGCACCGTCTGTTCTGTCGTCTCATCACAGAAGATGTGTCAGCGTCGATGCCACAACCATTGCCAAGGTTCCTGAACCCACTCTTAACGGCCCCACCAAATCTAGCTTTAAAAATCACGATAAAGTTCAAATTGACACTGCCGCACCCTTTGAATCCGTCAAGGCTGCTGTTTCCAAGTTTGGTGGCATTGTCGACTGGAAAGCCCACCGCGTCCACACTGTTGAGGTATTTCCAACTTGCATGTTTTTCTTTTTTTTTACTATAATATTACAAGATGGAGTAATTAATTAATTAATGCAGAGGCGCAAGTTCATAGAAATAGAACTGGAGAAAGCGCAGGAGGAAATGCCATCATACAAGCAACAATGTGAGGCGGCTGAAGAGGCGAAAACGCAGGTCCTGAAAGAGCTGGAGAGCACCAAAAGGCTGATAGAAGAGCTGAAGCTCAATCTGGAAAGAGCACAAACCGAAGAGCAGCAAGCCAAACAGGACTCGGAGCTCGCTAAACTACGCGTGGAGGAGATGGAGCAAGGCATTGCCGACGAGTCCAGCTTCGCCGCCAAGGCCCAGCTGGAGGTCGCCAAGGCCAGGCACGCCGCCGCTGTGTCCGAGCTCAAAACCGTCCGAGACGAGCTGGAGCAGCTGCGCAGGGACTACGCCCTCCTCATTGCTGAGAAAGACGCCGCCGAGACCAAGGCACAGGAGGCGGTGTCGGTATCCAAAATGGGAGAGAAATCGGTGGAGAATCTGACCATCCAGCTCATTACTCTGAAACAGTCGCTGGATTCGGAGCACTCATCTCATCTTGAGGCCGAGGAGCACAGGATTGGCGCGGTGATGGCGAAAGAGCAGGACTCCCTCAACTGGGAGCTGGAGCTGAAGCAGGCAGAGGAAGAGCTTGATAAACTCAACCAGCAAATGCTTTCTACCAAAGATCTGAAATCGAAGCTGGCTGAGGCAAGTGCTCTGCTGCAGGATCTGAAGGCGGAGCTGGCGGCTTACATGGAATCTGAAACTGGCAGAGAAAAAGAAGAAGAAGATTACCCCAAGACACGCGGCCACATCGAAGCTGGCGTGGCTGCAGCCAAGAAGGATCTTCTCGACGTAAAGCACAAAATCGAGAAAGCAATGGATGAAGTTAACGCATTCAAGGTGGCCTCCACCTCGCTCAAATCGGAACTGGAGAAAGAAACAGCGCACCTCGAGGCGATTCGGCGCAGGGAAGAAACGGCCTCGGCCGTGCTCGAGTCTCTCGAAAAGGAACTCGACAGAATAAAATCGAAAATCGCGGCGGTTCATGAAGAGAGAGAGAGAATGGCGGAGCTCCCGAAGCAAGTAGAAGAGGCGGCCCGCGAGGCGGAGGAAGCCAAGGCGGTGGCCCAAACAGCTCGCGTGGAGCTGGAGAAGGCGAAGCACGAGGCCGGACAGGCCAAGGCAGGGGCGAGCACCGCAGAGAGTAAACTAGCCGCAGTGCGGAAAGACATAGAGTCGGCAAAAGCAGGGGAGAAACTGGCACTGGCAGCGATAACTGCACTGGAGGAGAGTGAGTGTGCCGAAAGAGAGGTAGAGTCACCAACTTCAGGGATCACTCTGTCTCTAGACGAATATTACATGCTTAGCAAGAGGGCCCACGAGGCCGAAGAGGAAGCCAGGACGCGCGTGGATGAGGCCATGTCGCAGATACAGGTGGCCAAGGAGTCGGAATTAAAGAGCCTCAACAAGCTGGAGGAGGTGAGCCGCGAGATATCACAGAGACGGGACGCACTCGAAACTGCAAACCAAAAGGCAGACGAAGCCACGCAAGGGAAGCTGAGCGTGGAACAGGAGTTGAGAAAGTGGAGGGCCGAGCATCAAGAAAGACGCAATGCCAATGCCGAATCCAACAATTCTTCCTCTTCCTCGTCTTCTCTACACCAGAGGTCCAGCCCCAAGGCCGGCGCAGGCAATGCAGCTGGAACAGAATCAGCCTCTGAACAAACCAAAACTAAGAAGAAGAAGAAATCATTCTTCCCTCGGTTCTTCATGTTTCTCGGCAAAAGGAAGACTCATCACTCAGCTTCTTCAGCTAAGACAGACTAACTCACCCACTTCCTACTTCTATCATCACCACCTTTTCTGCCTCATCTATTTCAACTTTTATTACTCACCAAAACTGAGTAATTCCTTGATTAGGTTAACTCATGATTAATTAACTGGTGAGGATATAATGAATTAATGATTGTTAAGACGGTGCCTTCTTTCTGTAAAGTGTCCATAGCCTTTTTGGATTTATATTATGTTTTTCTTCCCGTGGGATTTTTTTTGAATATGTAAAGAGAGCGCTATAACTTTTTCCTTCTATCCATTTTAATTATACACGGTGATATACTATTAGACATGGAAATCCTTACCCAGTAAGGAATTATTTCAACAAGTTTTAGAAAATGATTCACTGCATTTTGACACCGTTAAATCATGCATGCATGTTGTAATGCATTCATAATCTTCGACAACCCAGCAATTATTAGGATTACTAGTTTAGTGCCGCGTGTTATGCGGTTCTTTATTTAAAAATGTAATATTTGAAGTAAATACTAATATATTTAATAATTAAAAATATAAATTTGAGCTTAAATGCACTAAATATGAGTTAATAATTGTTTAAAATGTATATTAGTAAACTTACTTAAACCTTGAAATAAAATTATTATGTTAAATATTATTTATCGCTTTTAATATGAAGTTGAAACCTGCAAATTAAAACAAAATAAAGAAAAAATTTAAAAGCAAAAGAATGAAACAACGTTTAACAAAGAAGTATTAATATATTAATTAATATGTAAATAATGAAAAAAAAATTAAAAGTTAATGAATTATAATATAAAATAATTTTTTTACATAAAATAAATTAAGATATACATAAAGTAATTATAAAATAAAATTAATTATTAAAGAATTAAAAATTAAATATAACTCACATTAATATAAAATACATTTAGATTGAATATCTTTCATATATTAAATTAAATCAAATGAAAATTAACTAAATAAAGATAAAAAAATAATATAATAAAGTTAAATAAATAAACTATAAAGTAATAAATATTAATTACACATTTTATAATATTCACGGATACTTTAAATACCTAAATAATTAAAAACAATTATGACATGTTGTTGGTCCCAAGTACGAGTCACACATGTGTATAGTGTTTTTCAACTTTTAAAACCTTTTAGATCAGTGAGTCAGGTTTTCCTGAGTTTAAGCGCTGAGTAAGAACAATCGTCCTGAGTCAAAGTTTATTGAGACTAAAACCCTGAACTGCTTTCAGTAACTTCAGATAAGATCAACTTATCCTGAGTGCGAAAGTCCTGAATAGTTTTGCACAGATAACTATCTTACTGAATACTCAGGAGAGTGGTTCAGTTTGGTAGCTATCTACACTAGCTATATAAGGTGCGGAAAGTGTATGCCCTAAGTTTATACTCGTTTTAACTTCCTGAAATAGCTTTTCCCTTAGTTCATAAAGTTGTGATTAAGGCTGTGATCCAGTTAATGCAATCTTCAGTGGATTGGTTCCAAACTGAATGATAAAAACCTTTGTATGCTTTCAGTGGGAATATGCAAATAGTAATGTAGTACAGAAAGCAAACAACACAGATTTATAGTGGTTCAGAGACTCAAGCTCCTACGTCCACTCTCGCTGATCCTCAAGAGAATCCCTTAACTCTTGGAATCCGTTTGGTTTAGAGTGTCAAGGTACACTGACCAAATTACCTCACAATGGTAATCTGATCCTTAGGATCTACTACCTGAGTCCTAGTAATCAGAACTACTACTCTCTCAAGCTTTCAGACTGAACAACCTCTTCTTGCTAACTTCTCAACTCTCAACGTCCAAACAATCAACTACTCAAACTATCTAACACTTAGGGTTTGGCTTTTGGTTTGGTTTTCAACTAGGGTTGAGATATCCTTTACAATTTAGAACAAATGCAAAGGCTAGGATATCTCTATTAAGCTTTGGATCTTAGAAAATACTAGGCTTAGTATGTGAGCTCTCTTCAAAATGAAACACTTGGGAAATCTTAGGATTTCGAGTGCTTCAAAGTAAACTTAAATAGGCTTGAGCTCTGGAGTTTCTTGATTTCCCGTAACCTTGTGTGTGTGAAGGTCACTGGTATTTATAGCCAACTCTCAAGAGTCACTCTTGAAAAACTATCTGTTGGAAGAGATAGCATCAAGGGTTTCCTCTTTTGGTTAGTGATAAACGGCTATATTAAGTCTTTGACAAAGCCTTGCATGGTTTGGGTAACACGCAGTCAAGGTAGCCAATCACTTGTTTTGCAGACTGGAAAATATCAGCTCCGACATTTCTTCAGTGGAACGTCGCTTTCAGTGTCAGTAAGGTACGCTGTTGTCGCCTCCTCATTGGTCGAACTCTTCAGTTCAACAGAGACAAATAAAATGGCTCTTTTTAGTCAACTCTATTGAACTGATACTTTCCTTAAAGTCTACGAATGCATAACATTCTCTTTGTTTGTACCAGGTTTGGAATTAACACTTATTTCACAAATAAGGTTTTAAGGATGTCCAGATTTAGTACAAACTCTTCAGGATCTTCAGGTCTTCGGGATTCTTCAGGTCTTCAGGATTCTTCAAGTCTTCAGGATTCTTCGAGTCTTCAGTATTCAGTAGGCATGCTCAAACCGAACCGGAACCACCGGTTTTGGAACAGCCGGTTCCGCGGTTCCGGTTCCAGAACCGAACCAAAACCGTAAAACCCACGGTTTAGTTCCGGTTCTAGCAAAACCAGAACCGGGAACAGCCGGTTCGAATCGGAACCGCCGATTCGAACCGGAACCGCCGGTTCCAAACCGGAACCGCCGGTTCGGACCGGAACCGCCTCCAATTTTGAAAATTTTAGCCGTTGAGATCCAACGGCCCAGATTAAAGAGTCGTTGAGATCCAACGGCTGAGATTAAAGAGCCGTTATAGGAACCGCCGGTTCGAACCATGGAACCGGCGGTTCCACGGTTCAAACCGGCGGTTTCGACCGTATTTTTTTTTTTCAAGATTTCATCTATAAATACCACCTCGTTCCACTCCAAAATTCACCCCAAAGTTATTCAACTCATTACTTTCTTCTCATCTCTCTCTCAAGTCTCAACTCTCACTCAATTCTCAAAGTTTATTATTTACATATTATTTACATTCTTACATATTACATACACTACACTACACTATAATTTATATATTAGTATATTACACTAAACTATATATCATACTACACTACATATTATAATACACTATATATTATATACACTATATATTACACTATACTACTATACTACATATTAGTATATTACACTACACTTACATACATATTAGTATATTACACTACACTTACATACATATATTATTTACATATACACTTACATACATATTATGGCAAGCCATCAAAGCAAGGGTAAGGGTAAAGGCAAAGCTTCTTCCACCTCTTTTCGTTAAATCTTCCACAACCACCGGCACCGATCGAGTGGAGTTTAGATGATATTGAGGCCACACTTGGTCCCGGTTATGAGAATCCTCTTGAAGATGATGCTATACCACGAGGTCCACGACGTCCTACTCAAGAAAGTCAAAACCACCCAACCGACTCCAATGTCGAGCTAACTCCAACCCCAACTCCAAGTCGAGCTCAACTTAAGTCGGATATTTTTGCACGTCACTTTAATAAAGTGATCAACGAGGATGGTACTATTAAAGTTCATTGCAACTATTGTGAGAAAATATATTCTTTTGTCAAAGGAGGGGGATATGGGACATTCGAGAAGCATTTGAAAAAAATTCACCCGGATAGAGTTGGAATTAGTTCAAACCAAGCACAACTTCGTGGATTTACGTCAACCGGTGGCGGTGGTGGAGTTCAAAAAGCGAGGTAAAGTAACCCCACTTCTCTATTTACATTTGATCAAATGAAATATAGAAAATTGTTAGCTAAATTTGTGTGCACACAACACCTTCCTTTTCAATTTGCCGATAATCCCTTTTGGAATGATTTTGTTAACCTTGGTCTTCAACCCGCGGCAAAAAAAGTTTCACGTCATACTACTACTCGTGATGTTGCTAAAGTTGTTTATGAGTATAAATATGCTTTGATTAATCTATTTGCCGATTTAAATGTTAAAGTTTGTATATGTGCGGATATTTGGAGTGATAATTTTCAAAAGCATAGTTATATAGGAGTTACATGCACTTGGATTGATGATTCGTGGACTCTTAACAAAAGATTGATTGCTTATAGAGATTTTGATACGGAACACAATGCCGTTAATATTAGAGATAAATTGCATGATATTTTAAATGAGTATGCTCTTACTAAAAAAAAAAATTCTATTGGTTTTGATAATGCTAGTGCAAATATGGCTACTATTGAAGATCTTACAAATATTTGTCAACCATATCTTGGTGGAAAAAAATTTCATGTTAGATGTATGTGTCATATTTTAAATTTATGTGTTCAAGATGGTTTAGATGCTTTGAAAGAACAAGTTGGTCCTATTAGATCCGCTATTTATTATATGTCGAGACATTCAAAATTGTTGAAAAAATGGAAAGTTTTTTGTAGAACATACAATATGCATCCCAAAAAAAATTCTCTTGATGTGTCAACTCGTTGGAATTCCAAGTATAAATTGTTAAAGGAGTCTATGGATTACAAAGACGCTTTATGTACATTTTTTACTCAAGAAAATTGTGGTATTCGTTTATATCCTCAATGTTGGGATATTTTAGTTTTGATGAATTATGCCAAAACATTATCAACTTGTGTTTTTTGAAGCTAATTTACAGATAACAAGTTGAGGGGGAACGGAAGAACAAATTGAGGGGGAACTCATGAAATCAGACGAAGATGATCGAGATCAGACGAGGCTGATCAAGATCAGATGAGTAGGATGAGTTCCGAGTAAACTGATGAGCTGAACAAGAAGAAACATGCTGATTTTTGAAGAAGAAATCGATCAAAGGTTGATCACAAGAAATCTTTTCTTCGTCTGATCTTGATCTGATCTGGTGATCTGAAGCCCGATCTGCAATCCTGGTGATCTGCAAGGCCCGAACTGATGTCGGAAACCAGTCCGATCTGGAATCCAGATCAATTTGTCAGATCACCGGTCAGTATCTCGATATCGAATCATTTGTCTGAATCGGATCAATCACGATAACGAATCAGTTATCAGATCGAATCATTTATCTTTGAACATCGATTCTATTATCTTTGGCGATCGCGGTTTATGCGATCCAGATCTGAAAGCGAGAATCGTGAGCGATGATCTTGATCGGATCCGTTAGACACACAAAAGCAGCTGATCAATAAGAAGATAACAACATATATGGATGTGACATAAAAGTACGCAAACAACCCGGTCTGAAAAAGGACAAAGAAAAATTTGGAAGATTATTAGTATGGATTTGAATATTACTCTCCAACCAAATATTCAAATCCACACTATAAATACATTGCACTATCTTCAAAAGAAGATAATGGAGGATCTCGCAAAGTGAAATTAAAAGCCAAATATTCAAGCAACTCCATTCAAGAACACAGAGCATTACATATCCAAATTTACCCAAGAGTGTTCTTCATTGTATCTAAGCAAAAATGTCATATCCTAAGCTTAGAGAGATTTTCTCATCCTTAGCATTGAGGCTAAACAAATGTAAGGGAAAATCTCACCCTAGTTGGAAACCAAACAAACCTTACCAAAATCAGTTTGATAGGTTAAGTTTGTAGGTGAGTGGGAACTCAATAAACATCTAAGCAATCCCGAAAGGGAGGGTAGGCAATCCCGTGAGGGTGATAAGTCCCGTTTGAGTGAGAACTCGGTAAACATCTATAGGCGATCCCGTGAGGGTGATAAGTCCCGTTTGAGTGTGAACTCGGTAAACATCTGTTGGGTGTTGGACTAACACGGTAAACTAAGTCCAGTTGGTTAAGTCGGTGCCCCATGAAGGGAAGAGTGGCTGTAGGACGAGTTGTCCGAACCACTATAAAATTGTGTGTTCTTTACTGCTTTATGTTATTACTTGCCTTATGCATTCGATTATAAGCAAAACACACATCGTTCTTAAAAGCAAAAAAAAAAAAAAAATTGGAATCACTCTGCCCTCACCCCTATTTTATATGCATTACATGGTATTTTCCGCGTTCTTGGGTTTTCAAATCGGGACCATCACTCAATATTGGGATTTATGCACTTCTTTGTGTAAAATTTTGGGAATTTTTAATGATTCCACAAAAGTGTTATCCGGTGTTTATTATCCTACTAGTAATTTAGCGCTTGATTATTGTATTAAAGTTGCTCATGTGTTAAATAAAAATATTACAAATCCTTTATTAAGTGGTGCTACTTTCTCTATGATGCAAAAATGGAAAAAATATTTTACAAATATTCCCGATCTATTCTTGGTTGCTAAAGTGTTTGATCCTAGAGTAAGATTGGATGGATTAATAATGATGTTAAATATGAATTATAATAATTTATTTCCTAATAGATATATGGTCCTGGGTGAAGATGATGTATATCCTAATCCGGAAGAGATTGGTAATCGGATTAAAGTTACTTTAATATCTTTATTTAGAGAATATAGTGGTCCCGATTTTGAAGAAATTTTTGGTGGTGGCTCTTCTTTGAGTCAAGAAGAAGATATATTAATGGGTTTTTATGATAAGCGTTCTCAAAACCGTCCAAGGTCTACTTCTAACCCTTATTACGAACTTGATCATTATTTATCCTCTTCATTTGTTCGGCTTGATGAAGATGAAGACAACACTACTTTTAATATACTAAAGTGGTGGTCGAGGATGAAAAATATCTATCCAATACTGTCAATGCTAGCAAGAGAAATTTTTGCATCTCCCGCCTCAACCGTTGCCGTTGAACAAGCTTTTAGTTTGGGAGGCTACACTTTGGATGCAACGAGATCGAATATGACCGTTGAAAACGTGGAAAACCAATGCTTGCTTGATGATTGGGTAAGAGCCGAAAAGAGAAGTCAAGAATTTATTGATAATGATGATCAAGATAGCTCCGAAGAAACTACCACCGGAAGTGATGCATGAAGAATCGAATCGATCCAAATCAACGAGGTAAGTTTGAGGTAAGAGAACTACGTGGACTTTGATTCCTATTTGGATACGTAGGCAACTTAATTTTAAGTTTCAAACTTAGAATTTCTAAGTTTATTTCTTAAATTTAAGCTAAAGTCCAATTTCTTTAAATCCCCCCCTCCCCCAAATTTATTTTGTAAAGTTTAAAATTTTAAGTTGTAATTGTAATTACTAATTCGATATAGTTCACTTTGTAATTTGTAATAGTTCAATTAATTTGTAACAGTAGATTACTAGCTTATTTTAAGTTAGAATTACTATTTTGTAATAGTTCAACTACTTTGTAATAGCTACTAATTTATAATAGTTCAATTATTAATGTAATCTTCAATTTAAATTCTCATATTAACAATAACAATGTCCAATTTCATGATCTATCTATACATTCCTTCAAATTTTAGATCCAAAAAACTAAGAAACACAAGAAAAAATATATGAAAAAAAAAGAAAAAAAAAACCGGCCGAACCGGCGGTTCGGAACCGGAACCGCCGGTTCGAGAACCGAACCGAAACTGCCTTGGCCACAGTTTGGTTCCGGTTCCCCCTCCCAGAATTTTGGAACCGCCGGTTCCGGAACCGTGAGCATGTCTAGTATTCAGTGATCTTTCAGTATCCTAACTATCCTTATATATATCTGGTGACTATACATGGTGCAGATAATCCTGAAAGATACATCCTATTTGAAACATGTGTCCTATCTATCAAGATGTTCTGATGTATGTCATACTCAGGGGTTTTGGGATCTAATCAAAATCACTTATATTAAATTCATCTCCTAACAATTTTCCCCTTTTTGATGATGAAAAAACCTTCTTGTTACAAGGAAAAAGAACCTAACATCTATTCAGGTTTCAATTCCTAAGACAAGTAAATGGTTCAACAAAAGAAATTCATCAAAGTTTAAGATAATGAGATATTATCTTTTCAGAACACACAATCAGTTGAATTTCATTGATAGAAATTTTAAGTACAGGATACAAGATTTTATCCTACTCTACTGATATAAACAAAAAGATACATTCAGGCAGACAATTCATTCTTCATCAGAATCAAACTCATCTGGAGGTGCTTCCAGGTTGAACTGTCCATAGTATTTCTTCCTGAACTCCTCTCTCCTCTGAAGGGTTTCTGCATCATTTCCTACCAACTCCAGAAATTCAGCATGCTCAATATACTCCTGATTGAGCATCTCGAAGTTGATCAATTTATTCTTGAACCTTGGAGGGGGATACTTGATCGGTCCAGGTGCCTTCAACTGATAACCCAAACTATCAAACAAGTTGAACCAATCCTGACACACCTCAGGGAAGTATCTCAGCAGATACTCAAGGAAGGCATCATCTCTGTCAGGATTTGAATGAGGCCAAGCGTACAACACATCATAATTGAATGAAAACTCTCTCTTGGCACGTTCCTAGTTGTTGTTCAGTTGAATAGGCATCCATTTATCAATATGCAGCCATTGCTTGTTCTTTGGCTTAGTCCCTCTCATTCTCAAGGTAAATCTCTGGAATCCTCCTCTGATTCTCTTGGCTTCTTCCCTTTGCTTCCTGGTCATTTCAGCACCAGAGTCAGATACTGCAGCCCTCTTCTTTTTCTCAGCTTCTATCATCTTCAAGGAATTATGCCAGTCCCAATTAATCCTCTTTGAGCTGACATCATTCCCTCCAAATCCTTCTTTGAAGAGCTCATCTGTCTATGAGTCTTCTTCTCTCTAAGCTTGAGTTTCAGGAATATCTTTAATTTTTGAGAAGTCCCCAACCAACTTTCTCCTGATAGGCTTTGTAGTTGGTTCAGTAGGCTTAACTGCAGCTCTCTTCCTCTTCTGCACTTCTTTCTCAACAAAAGCAATTGTCTTCACCTGAGGATTAGCAGGTTTTGGATTCAGGACAGCATGAGCTTCTCCTGTCTTGCTCGATTCAAGTTCTCTATGCCTTGCTGCCCTTTCTTGTATGATTTCCTGTGCAGATTCAGGATCAATTATAACTTCAGCTTCTTTCCTCTTTCCTTTGTATATCACCACTTCAGCTTCAGTTCTTTTTCCTTCGAGTTTCAACAACTCTGCAACATACTGATAACTTTCCCCCTTTTTGGCATCATAATTGGCCAAAATTTGAGAAAGTGCCCTGTCCATATGAAGTTGCTCAGCAATATGCAGATTCTCATCCTGCAGTCTTTGAAGAACGTTCAAAGCAACTGAAGTATCTTCACCTAATCCTCCAAAGGTCTCCTGCATCTTGGTCATGAGTGATGAACTCATTTTCAACAGCAGCCTTTATCATCTCCTGATTCCTTGCATTCAACTTCTCTTCCAAAAACTTGGACCTCTCCTCATACTCTCTCTAGCTCATCAATCACCTCTTTAAACACACCACCAATCCTAGTGTCTAACTCATAAATTTTATCATTAAAAATAGAGGACAACTTAGATACTTGATCAGATGTTGCCATCGATGTGCTGAGTATCTCCAGTTTGTTGTTCTGAGAGGTGTGAGCTTCCTCCAACTTGGTCATTTGATCCACAAGAGGTTCAAGCTTGGTTAGCTTCTCCATCACTGGAGTTAAGTCAATAGTGGGTTGAACCGGAGTAGGTACTTCTTCTTCCTCAGTTTGCACTCCAGTTTCAATCAGCTCAGTGATTGTTACCTCAAGCTCTTTGGGGTATTGCACAGTCATTCCAAAAGCAATTATCTGAAGATTCAGATCAGCCTGAGTCCCTTCCCCTGAGTGCCTTCTGATGCACTCTTCTCAGGTGCATCCTGAGTCTTCTCAGGAACTTTCTTAATTAGATAAGTCCTTCTCCAATTCAGGCTCTGGCTCCTTGCCTTTAGCATTGTCAACTCCATCTTTGTCTTCAGCCTCTCCTTCAGGAAGAGTGGTACATTTTCTCTCTGCTAACTTCTTTTTCACCAATGCACCAAACTCAGGATGTTTGATCCTTAGTCTTCTCTTCTTGATGCCTGAGAAGTTGTCCAACTCAGTAGTTTCTTCAGCCCAAAACTCTTCTCCTATGAAGTTGTCAATCTTAAACATTGAAGCAAAAGGTTGATTGACAAACAGGATGGTTGTTTTCAACCTGACAAACATATCCTGAAGATCTGTGAACTCAGAAAGTTCAGGATACTTGTCCATCACAAACCTTTCAGCCTTCTGTCTCCAGGCTCTTTCTTCTGCTTCACCTTTCCTGAGTTCAGGAACAGGTTCATCCTCCTCAGAGCTAGAAATCTCTTCTGAGGGTTGGGAAATTTTTGGCTCTGTGGGGTGAGTGGGTAGGATAGGTATTTGACTCTCTTCTGCAGGTTGTTGGGAACCTGAGAAGATCTCTCTCGTAATCCTATCAGTACCAATGCTTGTACTCAGGATTTCTGTGAACACATCTTCATCACCTCCTTCAGGGACTTGTTCCCCCTGAATAGGTTCATCCTCAGCAGCTTTTGACACTGCCTCATCCAAAGTGTCCATAGGAGATTTTTGTCATGCCTCAATCTCCCTGATTGTCCGCAGTTTTTTCTTCTTCTTTTGCTCATCCTGAGCCTTCTTTTTATCTCCAACTTCCTTCTTCACTCTCATCAATTCAAGTGCCTTCTTTTTCTTTTATGCTTCCTGAGCGGTCTCTGCCTTCTTGAAAGACTCTCTTCGTGCTCTCTTAGTCTGAAGGACTTCAGTAAGAGCAACATTGTCTTCATCCGATTCAACCTCAACTGGTTCTCCCTGAATGGTCACTCTAGGACTTCCAGTAACAGTAGGTTTCCTCTTCTGAGTCTTGGCCTTTCGGAACATGATCCTATTCCTGGAGAATTTCTCACCAGATACGAAATGCTCATTCTCTCCACCAAGAGTTTCCAGAAGAAAACTTATCTTGGTTCCATACAACACTTTTTTAGATTTTGTAAAGGCTCCTTTCGAATAAGACAATCTTTCCCTTTGATGCAAAATGCAATCCACAAGAAATTTCAACCAATTGAAATCCACTCTGGGTGAATCCTCTATAGCAGTCATTAACCTAATCTTAGTCTTGCTCACCTGCTCAAGACTACCAGAAGTGCTCATCAAGCACTTAGCCACTATATCGTTTAAAATCGCATACTTAGGCTTCAGGTTCCGCTTATGAAAGGCAGCTTTGAACTCTACCTTTGTTTCTGTGATGTTATCCAGAAACTCCTTCTCCTTTCCAGCCACGTACATCGCAGGATCCTCACCCTTTTCATTTAATTCGAACAGACTATTGATGTCTTCTAGGGTTAGTTTAACTTCCTTGGTAACGACACTTGCCTCTCGTGATTTAGCATAAGTCCCGAAACTTAATCTTGAAATCAACCAGTCATCTTCTCCTTCCCACAGACAAGTGATAAACTCAAAAACTTCTTGATTGAGTTCAACATCAGGCATGTTATTCACTAATCTGGTGATCTTCGCGAGTCGAAGCAAATGCAAAGCTTCCTCTTCGTGAACAAAGGTTTGATTTTCTTCGAAGGCAACCACATGTTTATAATACGGTTTCTCTATTTCCGCCATGGTTTTGAATGCATCATACTTTGGAAATTCCATTGTAGATGATTGAAGATTTGAAGAATTAGAGAGAAATGAAAAGGGTTTTGGGTATTTGAGAATTTGAAGGTTTATAAGAAATGAATCGATTTCTGCAAACACTGAGGCTTATATATGTTTTCACATATATAGATCAAGGGCTAAGATTTAATCTCAGACAATATAATCCAACGCTTGAGATTAATTCTGATATATTGGATAATGTGAGAAGGTTTTCTAAATAAGGGCGGTTGAACTGACGGTTTTGGGTAAATTGCAGCCATTAGGGTGACAAAATAATGTTTCACACTAATCGAGGTAACTCTTCGTCTGCACCTCAAAATTTCAACCAATAGAAAACTTCTAAAATTCCCGCTTAAAGTTCAGGTGTTTTGTCATTTATTTCAAATGATTACAGAGTGAAATAAATGTTGTGAGTTAATGCATGTGTCATTATCTCTTCAGGTTAATTGAATATTTATCCTTACTGAATACTAACCGTGACAAAATGTCCTGAGTCTCAGTTTCCATCCTGAGATCCTTTGTCTTGAATTATTCATCTTCCTGAATAGTTTCATGCACCTGAAGGACTTCTCCCTTCAATAGACTCACTCACCTGGATCCAACATTCCTAATTCTACTGATAACTCTTGAAACCTTGATTCAGGCAAAGGTTTTGTGAGTATGTCAGCTCTCTGCTTATCAGTATGAATCTTTTCCAAACTGTTATCCTTCTTCTGAACATGGTCTCTAATGAAGTGATGTCTGATATCAGCATGCTTACATCTGGTGTGTAACACAGGATTTTGTGTAATAGCAATTGCGCTATTATTATCACAAAATATAGATACTTCATTGGCTATAATCTTATAATCCCTCAATTGTTGTCTTAGCCAAAGAATCTGTGCACAACAACTTCCAGCAGCCATGTATTCAACATCATTTGTACTAGTTGCTACTGAACTCTATTTCTTTGAAAACCATGATATCACTTTACTACCAAGAAATTGACAAGTTCCTGAAGTGGACTTCCAGTCAATTCTACAACCACTATAATCAGCATCTGAGTAACCAGTTATTTCAAGGTAATCATCAGTTGGATACCATAGTCCTCTATTCACTGTGCCTTTGAGATATCTCAGGTTCTTTTTGGCAGCTTCCATGTGACTAACCTTAGGATTAGCTTGGTATCTTGCACATATCCCAATAGCAAAAGTAATATCAGGCCTACTTGCTGTGAGATAGAGCAATGATCCAATGATCCCTCTATAATCAGTATGGTTGACTGATTGCCTTCAGGATCAGGATCCATCTTGTAGTTAGTATTCATGGGAATCCTAACTGGATTGCAATTCTGTACACCATATTTGGCAATAAGATCTCTGGTGTACTTTGCTTGATTGATGAAGATTTCTTCCTTTGATTGCTTGACTTGAAGCCCTAGAACATCTCCCTCATCATTGACATTTCAAACTTCCCTTTCATCACTGTAGAGAACTTCTCACACATCTGATGATTAGGAGATCCAAAAATAATGTCATCTACATAAATCTGAACTAGTAAGATATTCTTTCCATCTTCAATCTTGAATAGGGTCATGTCCACTGTTCCTTTGATGAATCCATGATCAACAAGAAATTGAGAAAGAGTATCATACCATGCTCTGGATGCTTGCTTCAGACCATAAAAGGCTTTCCTGAGCCTGTAAACTTGGTCATTCTGACAAAAACCAGAAGGTTGTTCCACATAAACCCATTCCTTAACCACACCATTAAGAAATGCGCTTTTCACATCCATCTGATACACAATGAACCTCATATGAGCAGCATATGCAAGAAACAATCTAATGGCTTCTAGTCTTGCAACAGGTGCAAAAGTTTCATCATAGTCCAAGTCTTCTTCTTGGGAATAACCTTGTGCAACTAGCCTTGTTTTGTTTCTTACAATGATGTTATTCTCATATCTCTTGTTCTTGAACACCCATTTAGTTCCAATCACATTGTTCTTCTTAGGTCTATCTACCAACTCTCATACTTCATTCCTAGTGAACTGATTTAGCTCCTCTTACATAACAATAATCCAATTTGCATCTTGTAGAGCTTCTTCAATCTCAGTAGGTTCCTTCTCTGATAGGAAGCAACGGAACAAAGCACTTTGACCATGGAACCTTCTGGTCTTAACACCTTCTGATGGATCACCAATTATCTGACTTGAAGGGTGGCTATCTGTTGTAGCACAAATCAAATTGGATATGTGCCCGTATCCGACATGTCAGCAGGGCCCACCTAGGCCCAGATCGACCCGACCCGACAGAAGATCAAGCTCACCTTAATGAGCAACTTCCCTCGAGGACGATCCATAGGCGAGATCGAAAAAAGAAGAATAAAGATTGTGAGAGCGGGCGACCTCCCCCGAGGTCGCCCCACTAGCAAAGTCGGCAAGCACATCACAAGAAGATAATCCGACGAAATCAAGAGTCAACGTCAACCTCATGAGACGAGACAAAAGCATTTAGTGTAATGTAGATCTAGTTTTAATTACTAGATCCGCCGTTGTAATAAAACTCTAAAATAAAGGGTTGAGACGAGTTTGAAGGGTTTTTTTGGCCTACTAAGGGTGGTCCTCTCCTCTATAAATAGAGGACCACACCCCATTGTAAAGCCTCTCTTCCATTTGGCCCTCATTCATGATATATACAAAAAACAATATTCAAATGAACAACTCAAGAGTATAATATATAGCGAATCAAAGAATCTACGAGCAGTCCTTTTGCTCACTTCATCAGGTTTATTTTATTAACTCCCTTTTAATATATAGCAACTTGCATATTTTCGTATACATTAAAAGGCGGGGGCATAATTGGTAAACTGTGAATTCTCTTTCATCATTAATTTGATAATTTAACTTCATATATGAATATTCATCTCTGGAATAAGTGTATAATATCGTATACACAATCTGCTTGATGAAATGCCTAAAAGAACCATACTTGGCTTCACTCTCCTATGAGAAATTGCTCACTAAATCAAAGCATTGACAATTGAACATGTCATGAGAAAAATCTTGAAATAAAATAAATATATTTGATGATAATTTTCATACGTGAGAATAATGGTGATTAGAAAAATGACCTGCGATTATATCCTTGAATTTTGCTAAACATGAATGCGACCTCTGAATGCTTGACATGTTTAATTTATTAACTATCTAGATTGGATAAAGGTAACGTGATATTAAACGATTTGCTTATTTCTTGCGAGGAAATTGCTCATAACTCCTGCATTGGAAAAATTTCCAAGTTCGAGGGAAATGCGAATAGGAATAAACACGAATCAGAATCACCTTACATAATTGACATTATGCAATGATACACATCAATATGGTTATCATGGAATCATAGACCATAGTTGAAATAAAAGAAAACCTATACGGGCGCCCGGAGCCCCGAAGACAACTCAAAGAACCTAATGGCAATCATTTGCCCATTCATGTCAACATACACCCGAGCTCTCTCTCATGAGCTCCCCTTGAAAACCTGTCATCCCGAGCAGGATCCCATCCGGCTCTCTCCGATGAGCCATCTCTGAAGGCCTGCTCATCCCGAGTAGGATCCTACCGAGCTCTCTCCGACGACCTCCCCTTGAAGACCTGCTCATCTCGAGCAGGATCCCATCCGACTCTCTCCGATGAGCCATCTTTGAACACCTGCTCATCCTGAGCAGAATCCTACCGAGCTCTCTCCGATGAGCTCCCTTTGAAGACCTGCTCATCCCGAGCAGAATCCTACCGAGCTCTCTCCGACGAGCTCCCTTTGAAGACCAGCTCATCTCGAGCAGGATCTCATCCGACGAGCTCCCTTTGAAGATCTGCTCATTCCGAGCAGGGTCTCACCTGGCTCTCTCCGACGATCCATCTCTGAAGACCTGCTCATCCCGAGCAGGATCCTATCGAGCTCTCTCTGACTAGCTCCCTTTGAAGACCTGCCATCCCGAGCAGGATCTCAGCCAAGCTCTCTCCGACGAGCTCCCTTTGAAGATCTGCTCATCCCGAGCAGGATCTCATCCGGCTCTCTCCGACGAGCCATCTCTGAAGACTTGCTCATTCTTATCGGCGTTGGTGTTCCGCTTCGGCGTGATTTATCCGCCTTCATCGGCGTCAACCTGCCCGTCTTCTCGATGTTTGGTTTTTCGCTTCGGCGTGATTTGTTCGCCTTCATCGGCATTGACCTGCCCGCCCTCTCGGCGTTGGCTTTCTGCTTCGGCGTGATTTGTCCGCCTTCATCGGCGTCGACCTGCCTGCCTTCTTGGTGTCGGCCTTCCACTTCGGCATGTTTTTTGTTCGCCTTCTCGGCATTAGTTTTTCACTTCGGTGTAATTTGTCCGCCTTCATCGGAGTTGACCTGCCCACCTTCTCGGCGTCAGCTTTCCGCTTAGGCATGATTTATCCGCCTTCATCGACGTCGACCTGCCCGTCTTCTCGGCGTTGGTTTTTCATTTTGGCGTGATTTGTTTGCCTTCATCGGCGTCGACCTGCCCGCCTTCTCGACGTTGGCCTTCTATTTTGGCATGATTTGTCCGCCTTCATCGGCGTTGACCTGCCTGCCTTCTTGGCGTTGGCTTTCCGCTTCGGCGTGATTTGACCGCCTTCATCGGCGTTGATATGCTCGCCTTCTCGGCGTTGGCCTTCCGCTTCGGCGTGATTTGTCCGCCTTCATCGGCGTTGACCTGCCCGCTTTCTCGGTGTTGGTTTTCTGTTTCGACGTGACTTGTCCGTCTTCATTGGCGTCGACCTGTGCGCCTTATCGGCATTAGCTTTTCGAGCAGGATCCTACCGAGCTCTCCCCAACGAGCTCCCTTTGAAGACCTGCTCATCCCGAGCAAGATCTCATCTGGCTCTCTCCGATGTGCCATCTCTGAAGACCTACTCATCTCGAGCAGGATCTCATCCGAGCTCTCTCTGACGAGCTCCCTTTGAAGACCTGCTCATTGCGAGCAGGATCCCATCCGGCTCTCTCCGATAAGCCATCTCTGAAGGTCTGCACATCCCGAGCAGGATCCTACTAAGCTCTCCCCGACGAGCACCCTTTAAAGACCTGCTCATCCCGAGCAGGTTCCCATCCGGCTCTCCCCGACGAGCTCCCTTTGAAGACCTGCTCATCCCGAGCAGGATCCCATCCGGCTCTCTTCGATGAGCCATCTCTGAAGGCCTACCCATCCCGAGCAGGATCTTACCGAGCTCTCCTCGACGAGCTCCCTTTGAAGATCTGCTCATCCCGAGTAGGATCCCATCCGGCTCTCTCCGATGAGCCATCTCTGAAGACTTGCTCATCTCGAGTAGGATCCCATCCGAGCTCTCTCCGACGAGCTCCCTTTGAAGACCTGCTCATCCCAAGCAGGATCCCATCCGGCTCTCTCCCACTAGCCATCTCTGAAAACCTGCTCATCCGAAGTAGGATCCTACCGAGCTTTCTCCGGCGACCTGAGCAGGATCCTACCTAGCTCTCTTCGGCGAGCTCCCTTTGAAGACATGCTCATCTAGAGCAGGATCCCATCCGGCTCTCTCCGATGAGCCATCTCTGAAGACCTGCTCATCCCGAGTAAAATCCTATTGATCTCTCTCCGACGAGCTCCCCTTGAAGACCTGCTCATCTCGAGCAAGATCCCATTCGGCTCTCTCCGACGAGCCATCTCTGAAGACCTGCTCATCCCGAGTAGGATTCCATCTGAGCTCTCTCTGACGAGCTCCCTCTGAAGACCTGCTCATCCCGAGCAGGATTCCATGAAACATAAAAGGCAACTACTAAGCACGAACTTCTCATTTAGGGGGTTATAAAGTAGATCGTCGACCTTCCAAGGAAGTCAGTCACCATAAGCCTAGCTCACAAAACGAAGACATGTTCGGATGAGCGTGTCGTGATAACTTAGACAAAATTACAAATCCTTAGTCAGTTATTAAGTTCGCAAAGTCGCAACCAAGTAAGACGACGTTCTAAAGCGAGATCGATAACTTAGACAAAATTACGAATCTTTAGTCAGTTATTAAGTTCACAAAGTCGCAACCAAGTAAGACAACGTACTAAAGTGAGATCAATAACTTAGACAAAATTACAAATCTTTAGTCAGTTATTAAGTTCGCAAAGTCGCAACCAAGTAAGACGACGTTCTAAAGCGCGATCGATAACTTAGACAAAATTATAAATCTTTAGTCAGTTATTAAGTTTACAAAGTCACAAACAAGTAAGATGACGTACTAAAGCGAGATCAATAACTTAGATAAATTTACAAATCTTTAGTCAGTTATTAAGTTCGCAAAGTCGCAACCAAGTAAGACAACGTACTAAAGCGAGATCAATAACTTAGACAAAATTACAAATCTTTAGTCAGTTATTAAGTTTGCAAAGTCGCAACCAAGTAAGACGACGTTCTAAAGGGAGATCAATAACTTAGACAAAATTACAAATCTTTAGTCCGTTATTAAGTTCATGAAGTCGCGGCAAACTAAGACGACTTCTTAAATAAGAGTTCAATTCAGCAAGGGCGACGTCCAGATTGTTCATTAATAGATAAGACTCGTACAAAAAGAGGTTCACCTCGAAGTGTGAGCACGAATCAAAGATCGCATAGTCGATAAGACAATCAAAGATTACAACATCACAAAGACTCTCGACGAGCAACTAAGAATCTCGACTAGCTCAGCCTCTCGACGAGCAACAAAGACTCTCGACAATCTCAGCTCTCGACGAGCATCAAAGACTCTCGACGAGCTCAGCTCTTGACGAGCAACAAAGACTCTCGACGAGCTCAGCTCTCGACGAGCAATAAGACTCTCGATGAGCCCCGTCTCTCAATGAGCAACTAATAAGACTCTCGATGAGCCCCGCTTCTCGATGAGCAACTAATAAGACTCTCGACGAGCCCCACCTCTCGACAAGCAACTAATAAGACTCTCGACGAGCCCCGTCTCTCGATGAGCAATTAATAAGACTCTCGACGAGCTCTGCCTCTCGACAAGCAACTAATAAGACTCTCAACGAGCCCCATCTCTCGATGAGCTACTAATAAGACTCTCGACAAGCTTCGCCTCTCGATGAATAATTAATATAAAAGACTCGTACAAAGGGGCTCACCTGGTAGTACGAGCACATGAAAGACTCATACAAAGGGGCTTACCTTGTAGTACGAGCACATAAAAGACTCGTACAAGCGGGTTTACCTCGGAGTACGAGCACAGA
Organism: Stenogyne calaminthoides; assembly: GCA_037126765.1. Classification (NCBI taxonomy): domain Eukaryota; kingdom Viridiplantae; phylum Streptophyta; class Magnoliopsida; order Lamiales; family Lamiaceae; genus Stenogyne; species Stenogyne calaminthoides. The sequence continues at coordinate 27,361,998 of JBBCBC010000005.1, read as the reverse complement.
AAAGACTTGTACAAAGAGGCTCACCTCGGAGTATGAGCACATAGAAAATCGACGATGAGCGTAGGAAAAATCCTCAACACTGAGGCTCATTCTGAACTATCAAGACCTTATAGGACATCCGAGCAAGCTCGGGAGCAAGCAATGTGACCGCAGATGCAACGAAGGATGAAATCTTATTAAGATATGAGATAAGATCGAACTCTGAATAAAGTCAAAGCCCGACCTTGGGGGCTATTGTTGTAGCACAAATCAAACTGGATATGTGTCTGTATCTGACATGTCAACAGGGCCCACCTAGGCCCAGATCGACCCGACCCGACAGAAGATCAAACTCATCTTAACGAGCGACCTCACTCGAGGACGATCCATAGGCGAGATCGAAAAAAGAAGAATAAAGACTGTCTAAGCGGGCGACCTCCCCCGAGGTCGCCCCACTAGCAAAGTCGGCAAGCACATCACAAGAATATAATCCGACAAAATCAGGAGTCAACATCAACCTCACGAGACGAGACAAAAGCATTTAGTGTAATGTAGATCTAGTTTTAATTACTAGATCCACCGTTGTAATAAAACCCTAAAATAAAGGGTTGAGACGAGTTTGGAGGGTTTTTTGGCCACCTAAGGGTGGTCCTCTCCTCTATATATAGAGGACCACACCCCATTGTAAAGCCTCTCTTCCATTTGGCCCTCATTCATGATATATACAAAAAACAATATTCAAGGGAAGAACTCAAGAGTTCTTCCCGTAGTGTTCTTGTTCGTTTATTATGTTTGATAGTTATTAATCGGTTTGCATTATAGCCACATTAAATATGTATGTCTCACTCGATAAAATCGCTATCAACACTATCTAGCCAAGATCTTCTGGATGTTCCCCCTTCAGTGGTATCCTCTACTTCATCAGAATTGTTAGGTTCAGGTATTTCATCAAATTCAGGAAACAACAAGAAAGGAGAAAGGGAATCATCATCCTCAGGGGAGGTTCCATTCAGAACATTGTTAGTGACATTTGTTCCCCCTTGATTGATAGATTCAGAGTTTGCCTCAGCTGTGACCACATCTTCATTGGCATTACTTATCTGAAGTTGAACTGGGGTCAGTTCAGGTGGTTCAGTTCCTATGTGTTGGCTTTCCTTCAGTGGAGAGACATTCTGAGGTTCACCAGCCTGAGTACCATCATCTTGAGCTTCTTCCTCTGAGTCAGATTCACTCCATTCATAGAAGGTGATTGACCATTTCTTTTCAGGCTCTTTGGATGACTTTTCAGTGGTTTTGTTCTTCAGGCTGAGTCTGGTGACCCTCTTGGTCAGATCGCCTGAGTCATGTTCATGTTTTCTATTAACACAAGTAGATCTATCAAAAACAACATGAGGTGTTTCTTTCACGATAAGGGTCCTACAGTTGTAAACTCTGAAGACTTTACTAACTTCATAATATCCCAAGAATATTCCTTCATCCGTTTTGCTATCAAAAGTTTTCAACTGATCTTTACCATTATTATGAATGAAACACTTACAACCAAACACACAAAAGAAAGAGACAAGCGGCTTCCTTTCATTCCATAGTTCATATGGTGTTTTTCCTTGATTCTTTGTTAACATGGATCTGTTCTGAGAGTAGCATGCAATATTAATAGCTTCAGCCCAAAATCTCTTAGGGATATTAGCTTTAGCAATCATAGTCCTTGCAGCTTCTTTCAGAGTCCTATTTCTTCTTTCAACAACACCATTTTGTTGTGGGTTCCTTGCAGGTGATGTCTCATGAGTTATTCCATTTGCTGCACAATAATCAGAAATAATATGGTTGATAAACTCAATGCCTTTATCTGATCTGATTTTGACCACACTCATGTAGTTTGGTCAATGTTTCTTTCTTACTGAGTAAGAATATGACCCCAACTGTATCTTGAGTAGTCATCTACTACAACAAGAGTATATTTTCTGTCATTAGTGCTCACAGGTGTTACTGGACCAAAGAGATCCATATGTAACAGTTGAAGTATCCTTTCAGTAGAAACTTCTACTTTGCTTTTGAATGATGCTCTTATTTGTTTTCCTTTCTGACAAGCATCACACACATGATCTTTGCTAAATACTTCATTTGGTAACCCTCTGACAAGTGCTAATCTTGAAAGTTTATTCAGGGTTTTGAAGTTCAAGTGATTCAGCCTTATGTGCCATAGCCAACTAGTTTCAGTGGCCTTCTTGGCAACTAAACATGTATCCATAGGAGTCAATCTCCAATCAGCAAGATACATATTTCCCTTTCTAGTACCAGTCAGTAGTACTTTATGTGAAATGTTATCTTTCACATAACACAAGTTCTCAGAGAACTCAACACTGAATCCTTTATCACAGAATTGACTAATAGAAAGCAAGTTATGCTTTAAACTAGAAACATAAGATATACCATGGATATGAACATTATCAATTTCCAATGCTCCATATCCTTCAGTCTGTCCTTTGGAATTATCTCCAAAAGTTATATGTGGGCCTTTCTGTTCAACATAGTCAGTGAGGAGATACTTATATCCTGTCATGTGCCTTGAACATCCATTGTCCAGATACCATGCTGCAGGTGCAACTTCATCTCCACTCATCAGGGTTATGTTGTCTTCATTCAGCTCAGTGCCCATCTCCATCACGTGAAACAAAATCAAGCTTCAGGTACCCATTTGGTGTAGGTCCTACCAGGTTAGCTGTACCTTTTGGAATCCAAATCTACCTGACAATTTTAATTATTTTAGAATGGTTGATTTGTCTTCCATAAACATCTACATACACATTCACTTCTCTTGGTGCCTTAGGAGCAACATGTGTATGAGTGTCAGTCTTAGCATGAACATGAGCCTTAGAGTTCTTCTTGGGTTCAGGCCTCTTGTTCAGATGCTTTGACCTTAGTACAACTGGTTTCTGTTTCTGCTGACTTGGGTTCAGATAACCTTTACCCTTAGGCAAGTGGGGTTTGGGTTGTCTGTACTAAAATTGGGGTCTTTCAGTGTCCTTAGGACTTGGTCTTTTCAACTGAGAATTTCTCTGTTGAGTGTTTCTCTGCTGAAAAATTCTCTGATGGTTCAGTGCAGATTTCTTCATGTTGGTATTCTTAGCCTGAAGCTTTGAAGTACTAGTCTGAGGATTTCCTACTGAGTGTTCAGGATTTCTAGCATTTTCCTTAGGTTTTGGCTATTCTCCCTGAATCATCAGGTTCTCTGAAACCATAGGTCCTTTACCATTGTCTAAAACTCGTGGTTGTTCTTCAATAAGAAGATCAGTACGAACCACAGGTTTAACAAAAATAGTCTTAGTGACACTAGAAGAAGCAGCATTAAGAAAACCTTGTGAAGTTTCCCCTGGACTATAGCCTAGTCCAGATTTTATAGTTGCAGGTCTCTAATATCTCTGAATTTCATCTATTGCATTAGATGCAGAATTCAATAGAGCTAGCTTTCTCTGCAAGTTGTCTTCACTTTTCTTTACAGTTTCATGTTTCTCAAAGAGGTCATTGAATTCAGTCCTGATGTGCTGACTTTTTTCAGTTAATTTCTCTAATTTCCAATTCAGGGTATCTATCAGCTTCTCTTTCTCTGAGAGTTGAACTTTCAGAACATCAAGTTCATCAGTTACTCCCATCAATTCAGAAGTGATCTTAGCAACATTAGAGTTTCTTAACTTCTGTATCTCAACAATCAGTTCATCATTCTGCTCTTGAGTTTCAATGAACTGTTCTTGTAAAACAGAATAATCTTTCATCAGGCCCTCAAAAAACCCATCAGATCAAAATTGCTATTTACAGAAGAACTTGAAAACTCTTGTGCCAGTGTAGAAGGGGCAACAGAGAGAGAAGAATTTACCTCCTCAATAGCAACAAGGCATGCATCATCACTGTCACTATCTGAGAACATTTCCTCTGAGGAACTTGAACCTTCCTCTTCAGCATCATTGTTCTCAGCAACCATTGCCTTCTTGCTGGAATACTTCTTGTCTCTCTTGGATGTCCTTTCCTTTCTTTCCTTGCAGCTCAACTCAGGACAATCATATTGGAAGTGACCCTTCTTTTTGCAGTTGTAGAATCTATTGTTATCATCATCCTGATCACTTTCTTCCTTAGATTTTGAATCCTTTCTACTGGATGAAAATCCTTCAGCTTTGTGGTCCTTCTTCCTTTCAGTGGATTTGTCCTCAGCTTCAGAGTTGTTGTAGGTCCCGAACGGGTTTCAGTGAGGCAGAAGACTAGATGGGAGGGGTGAATAGACTTCTGAAACTTTTTCTTGTGATCAGTGTGTTTGGAAAGTTTACTGATATAGAGTGAAGGTGATCAGTACAGACTGATATCCAACCTACTGGTCTGGAGAGCAGATCGGTTTGGTGTCTATCAGTTTAACTGATTGTGCGGAAGCTTTAAATTAACCCGTGTGAAAAACCAGTTTAACAGTTTATCAAATCAGTAGTGTGCAGTAAGTGTAAAACAGATAAATACACAAGATTTATAGTGGTTCGGACTGACTTGTCCTACGTCCACTCTTCCCTATCAGCAAGGGCACTCACTACCAATTTGACTTAGTTTAATGTGTTAGTCAAACACAATACATACATATATTTATGGAACTCTCACTCAACTATCCCAGAAATCAAGACTAGAAACCCTAGCTTGAGATCTTGCTTACAAACTTAACCTGACACTCGGTTTGGGGTAAGATTGTTTTTGTTTCCAACTGGAATTCTATCCTAGTATTTGAATAGCCTAAAGCTAGAGGATAAGAATTCTTGCTAGGAAACAATGGGATGAATACTTAGAATATTTGCTTGTTCTTCAGTGTTCTTTGTGCGGAAATGGCTTGATGTGTTTAAGCTTGTAGAATTTCCGTAACCTTACTCTGAAGGTTGATCCCATATTTATAGGCTTAAAAATCAAATAGTCGTTGGAGAACAATTTGAATCTTGATTTATTTTAGGTAGGTTTGCAGGGATGAAGTGATGTTCATCAGAGACGACATGGCTATATGCGTGCTAATTTGTCCTTTCTAGCCGTTGAGCTCTGACACTTCATTTCCCATCTTTGTCAGTTCCGTACATACATGTCGATCTCTTGTTAGTTGGCAAGTACACTTATCCAGCGCTTGTCAGTCTTCATTCTTGTATATTTTGATTGTCTGATCGATTTGTATGTCTTAGGTTAACTCTTGCAAGTCAACTGATAAGAACTGATCTGATCAGTATGGGACTGATTAGTTCTACCTTCTTGAGTCATCAGAACAGGTTTTCTTAGCTCAACTTGAGACTCTCTTGATGTTTTCTTCATAGCAGGTCATCAGGTCTTGATTCTTCGAATTATTCTAAGTCTTTATCTTCAGGTTGATTCTGATCTTGATTAAAAACGGATCCATCAGTTTTCTTCTTGTCTTCAGCTCTTCATTTGATCTTTTGATCCGAACCTGATCTTCAAGACTGATCTGATACATATTGAGTTCCCCTTAATATGTGACCTATACGATTAAATCAGTTGTTCTATACAGTAATTATCAACTGGTCAACTTAACCTGATTTCTTGATCATCAGTCAGCTAACAGGTCTGACTATTCCTATTACAACTGTTTTGGAACTTTCATGAAAACGATAAATTTTCCCAACAGTTGTGCTTGTTCCTGTACCTGTTATCTTTGTAGTACCTCTTATACTTTCCAAAACTCTATTGAGTCTTTCAAACCTCATTGTCATCAGTACTAACTTATCCTCCTATTCATCCTGATTTTTGGCAGGTGGGTTCTCAGACTCTTTAACTTTACAGGTTTTTTCCTTGGCCTTAAATGCCACATTTTTGCTATCAGGTTTCTTTGACTTTTTGTCAATCACAAACTCATAAGCTTTCAGTTTATAGAAAACTTGTTGATATGGCATAGAAGCAATATCTTTGGTGCTCTCAATCACCACAGCATTAATGTCCCATTTCTTAGTGAGACCTCTCAAGATTTTCAGTGTCATTTCTCTCTTTGGGTATCTTTTCCCAATAGCATTCAGATCATTCATAATGCTAGTAAATCCGACCTCAAATCTTTCAATAGATTCACTTTCTTCCATTTCAAAGCCATCAAACTTTACAATTGCAACATAAAGTTTGTTCTCTTTGATATGATCAGTTCCTTGACACATAATAGCAAGTGTGTCTCATATTTCTCAACATCAATAAGTCTGGGATTCACAACAGTATACTTAAATGGTCCTTGAGATACAACTCTCCACATTCTTTCATGTTTAGAGTACAGATGTGCCTGCATTCTCAGCCTCCACAGATCATAGCTCTCAACAGAGAACATGGGTAGCTTCTTAGAAGGCATGATGAAAAGCTTTTTAAGATATCAGGAGTAAGATCTATTCAGTAGACCACCAAAAGTCTTTCAGCAAACAAGACTATGGCTACCAAAGCAAGTGGTCAGTTGAACCACTGCTCTGATACCACTTGTTGGTTCCAAGTACGAGTCACCCACGTGTATGGGGGGAATACACGTGTATAGTGTTTTTCAACTTTTAAAACCTTTTAGATTGGTGAGTCAGGTTTTCCAGAGTTTAAGCCCTGAGTAAGCACAATCGTCCTGAGTCAAAGTCTACTGAGACTAAAACCCTGAACTGCTTTCATTAACTTCAGATAAGCTCAACTGATCCTAAGTGCGAAAGTCCTGAATAGCTTTGCACAGATAACTATCTTACTGAATACTCAGGAGAGTAGTTCAGTTTTGTAGCTATCTACACTAGCTATCTAAAGTGCGGAAAGTGTAGGCCCTAAGTTTATACTCATTTTAACTTGCTGAAAGAGCTTTTCCCTTAGTTCATAAAGCTGTGATTCAGTTAATGCAATCTTCAGTGGATTGGTTCCAAACTGAATGATAAAAGCCTTTGTATGCTTTTAGTGAGAATATGCAAATAGTAATGCAGTACAGAAAGCAAACAACACAGATTTATAGTGGTTCAGAGACTCAAGCTCCTACGTCCACTCCCTGATCCTCAGGGGAATCCCTTAACACTTGGAATCCGCTTAGTTTAGAGTGCCAAGGTACACTGACCAAATTACCTCACAATGGTAATCTAATCCCTAGGATCTACTACCTGAGTCCTAGTACTCAGAACTACTACTCTCTCAAGCTTTCAGACTGAACAACCTCTTCTTACTAACTTCACAACTCTCAACTTTCAAACAATCAACTACTCAAACTACCTAACACTTAGGGTTTGGGTTTTGGTTTGGTTTCCAACTAGGGTTGAGATATCCTTTACAATTTAGAACAAATGCAAAAGCTATGATATCTCTACTAAGCTTTGGATCTTAGAAAATACTAGGCTTAGTATGTCTGCTCTCTTCAAAGTGAAACACTTGGGAAATCTTAGGATTTCGAGTGCTTCAAAGTAAACTTAAATAGGCTTGAGCTCTGGAGTTTCTTGATTTCCCGTGTGTGAAGGTCACTGGTATTTATAGGCAACTCTCAAGAGTCACTCTTGAAAAACTATATGTTGGAAGATATAGCATCAAGGGTTTCCTCTTTTGGTTATTGATAAACGGTAATATTAAGTCTTTGACGAAGCCTTGCATGGTTTGGGTAACATGCAGTTAAGGTAGCCAATCACTTGTTTTGCAGACTGGAAAATATTAGCTCTGATATTTCTTCAGTGGAACATCGCTTTCAGTGTCAGTAAGGTACGCTGTTGTCGCCTCCTCATTGGTCGAACTCTTCAGTTGAACAGAGACAAATAAAATGGCTCTTTTTAGTCAACTCTATTGAACTGATACTTTCCTTAAAGTCTACGAATGCATAACATTCTCTTTGTTTGTACCAGGTTTGGAATTAACACTTATTTCACAAATAAGGCTTTCAGGATGTCCAGATTCAGTACAAACTCTTCAAGATCTTCAGGTCTTCGGGATTCTTCAGATCTTCAGGATTCTTCAAGTCTTCAGGATTCTTCGAGTCTTCAGTATTCAGTGATCTTTCAGTATCCTAACTATCCTGATCTATATCTGCTGATTATACATGATGCAGATAATCCTGAAAGATACATCCTATTTGAAACCTGTGTCCTATCTATCAAGATGTTATGATGTATGTCATACTCAGGGGTTTTGGGATCTAATCAAAATCACTTATATTAAATTCATCTCCCAACACATGTCATCATTATTTATAAACCAAAAGAATTATTTAATTTTCACATAATTCTCACTTCTTAATTAGATGACGCATCATCGAAATACACAATAATGCGACACATAAACAATATAAATCCATATTAGTGGGTTTGAGGGATGTTTAAAAAATCGATGTATGATAAAATGTTAGATATAAAATAAAGATTAATACAAAGAAGCTAGTGCTCAATAAAATAAATATTCAATACATTTAAAAATTATAAATTGACTTAGTTAATAAGTAACATAAATATTATCTATGAGGTGTCAGGTTCAAACCTTAGTTATTATAATTTTTAATTTAAATTATATATTAAAATGTCATATGGAGTAGTCCAACCACAAGTTCAGTGAGTCTATCCTACGATGAGAGTCATCATAAAAAACGAGAGACTCTAGCAAATTTGTGAACCACAACATTGACATTTCTTTTAACAAAATTAACAGAAAAAGTAGAATTAGTGTCTAATAACGACCTACGTATACTCCTTCACAAAGTCTCCAGCGATTGAAACACTGGAATTATCGGCTAGGATTGCGTCCACCACTGATTTTGCATCCCCCTCAACTATGACTCCATGAGTGCTCATATTTTTCACCCAAGGAAAGGCCTCGTAAAAACTCTTCGCTTCTCCTTCCTCTACCTCAAGATAACCATTCACCACCATCATCTTTCCAATAACGAATCAGGGATCATCGCATAATACCATTCTGATTCCTTTTTCAGAAGAATCAAAAAAGAAGGCCGAATCAACATTCACTTTCAACTTCCCAGATGAAGGAGCATGCCAACACTTACGCGTCCTCCAACCTTCACTTGCTGATACCGAATTGCTAGCCATTTTGCTGCTATCCTGCGACAATTCTTGCAAATATGCAGCTAACAGAAAAAACCATCTCAACCAGGCCATTGCAGCTCCCTTCCCAGAGTAGAGCATTCCGCTCTTTCCATGGTTTCCAAAGAAGCATACCCACTCGAGATGCAATAGTCTCATCTCCATTTGTTAGCAGTTTGAAGACTAACTCTTTGAAGCTCTCTTTTGACAAGATTGTCTACTCAAGTAAATTCCGTAAACCATTAATGTTCCAACAATATATGACATACCTACAGGTGGTGAAAATGTGCCAATAAGACTATAAATACTCGCCACATAGTACACAGAAAGAGTCTTCAACCACCATTTTAGCTAACAAGTTTATTTTGTTTGGAAGACAATCGCGTCAAACTCTCCATAGAAAACTTCTTACTTTAGGTGGAACTCTCCATCTCCAAATAACATTCCAGTTTTCCGCCACTTCTAAATTCACATCTTGAGTAAGTTGGGCATCCAACTTTTATCCGGTTTTAATCATTGGGGGTGATTTTGAGAGCACTCTATCCCCATTCAATGTACGTTGGTAAGGTATGATCAAGTCTGAAACCTTTAGTTGCTCCAATCCCGCTAAGCATGGAGATTGAACACGAAAATTCTCTCTATTGTCACCTATCTTCCATTGTATATCTCAGTTCAATAGACACTTACTCGCATGAATTTTTTACCATGTATAACTGGGATTCACTCCTAATTCTGCTGAGAGAAAATCGCTATGATGGAAATAGAATGCTTTCAATAATTGACATACCATGGAATTCCAATCTATGCAGAGTCTCCAAGCCATCTTGCAAAATAAAGAAATATTAAAAAGGTAAAGATCACGGAAACCTCGACCCTCTGCTTCCTCTTGAACACATTACCTTCTCTCATTTCATCCTTTTAACACACTTCATCTCATTTCCATTACTACCCCACCATAATTTATTGAACATGATATGTAACTCATTTAACAATGTTGATGGTAAAGGAAAAGTAGTCATGTAGTATGATGCAATAGCTTGTGCAACCGCCTTAATCAAAAACCTCCTTCCCAAATTTTGAAAGTTTTAGGCTACTCCGTCCCTGTAACTTTCGTAGTGAAACCCCATCACACTTGAGGGTACAAATGTGATAAATTTCACAGCGGACCGTCATGGACATGGGTGGCGCAGATGTCATTTTATTAATACGATATGAGAGTTGAATATTACATAATTGTGGAAATCTTGAAAGTTATTATTACAAGAGCAATACTTTATTTACTTTAATCTAAGGCAGCATTTGGGGGAGCGTCCACCTGTCTTCTATCTGTGCTAGTTATGCTCATATGAAACATGCGCCCAATGAGATTCAGATTAAACCAAGATATAATAAATAAATTTTAAATCGTAAAGGTCTTCTCGTACTCCATTCATAATCATTCATATGCAAATTAATGCAGTCACACATAATTACTTACATTATTTGTGACACTTAATCATAAATCAAATGTGGAACATCATGCTTAAATGATGGCCGTGCAAGACAGTCTTCTCTTCTACGTTTTCACGAGGCATAAAAGTTGTACATCATACCAAGATGTAATAAGAATACTCACATTGCTCTTTCAAAACCGAGTTTTGTTGATCGAAAGGTGTTGCCAACGGTCTTCTTCGCGCCAAGCCTAGCATTCCATCCTTGAGTTATTCTTTTATTTTTTATCTCAAAGAAATTCTAGCATTACAATTATGACATTCTATATTATTTATTTAAGTCGACGTTGCCTTATGGTCCATTACTAAGTTCAATTTGCATGTACTTTATTAATAAGTTAGCCATGTAGATAGTCAAATAAACATATTATTTCACATAATGTCAAATAGAAATGCTGGAAATTAACTAAGTATTACTGATTATGCAGAAATACATTACTGGTTAAGCAATAAGGTATTAGCTATTATGCAGAACGGATTTAATGCAGTTTTAGTGCAGTTTTACTAGTTTACACTATATAGTATTACTTTTTATGCAGAAAGGTATTAGTTGATTGGTTTAGCACATAATTCACACATTTAAGTTCAAATTAAGAAAATTTAAGCACTGTATCAAAAAAAATAAAAATTTAAGCACATGAAAGTTGGTAAAAATATACACAAGTATTCAAGTAGCATTTAAAACACTAAATTAGTTTATGCATGTGTAGTAATCTATAAATTTAAGCAATATCGATATTTTATATTTCACACATGACTTTATTGAAGAATTATTTTTCTAAGATTTATAAAAGTAAACCTATATTCAATTATGCAATTATCTCTAATTAAGGTCATGTCCTCTAACTTAAGTCAGAGTCTATGAGCACATATTGTAACATAATTAAATTATGAATGCAATTATTTTTTTAAGTGGTCAATTAAACATGTAAGTTGTAGATGTTGCCATCGATGTTACAACATTAGTTACAATATCAGTATTCGTCATTTCTTCTTAACCACTAACACTTTTGTGTTCAATGTTGTCTTTGATGTTGTTGACGATCTAGGTTGTTCTGCAAGATTCCAGAAGGTTCCACAAGCTTCAAGAATCGAGTAGAAGAGACTAGATCATGCGGCTGTTTTCAGAACTTGAAGAGCCCACTAAGTGGCGGTTACAAAGATCATGGGATAGTGGATGGAAGAGTTTCTAGATCCTTCAAGGAGGCTCTAGTAAAGCATACACGAAGTCTATAAATAGAAGACATTGATGAACTTATGTTGGGATATTTTAGTTTTGATGAATTATGCCAAAACATTATCAACTTGTGTTATTCAAGCTAATTTACAGATAACAAGTTGAGGGGGAACGAAAGAACAAGTTGAGGGGGAACTCACGAAATCAGAAGAAGATGATCGAGATCAGACGAGGCTGCAGACGAGACTGATCGAGATCAGATGAGTTAGATGAGTTCCGGAGTTAACTGATGAGCTGTGCAAATCGGAATGAGAAGAAAAGCTAAAGCCAGCAAATCAGAAGAGTAGGTTGCAGATCAGAAGATGAGCAGATGAGACTGATCAAGATCAGACGTGATCGAGATCAAATATGATAACCTGATATGCTAACCTAATGTACTGACCTGATGTTATCCTGAGATGTTGACCTGAAGATGTGTTGATCTGATCAGTCGAGCTGATCAGATTAGGCAAGAAGAAATCAGATAGCCTGAGTCAAGTGACCTGAGGGTCAGTAAGTAAAAGTGACCTGAGGGTCAGGATGTCTGAATTCAGAAGAGCTGAACTCAGTAAGCCTGAGTGTCAGTATGCCTGATCAGACAAGTTCCGCTGAAGAGAAGTCTGCTGAATCAAGAATCCTGAGTAGAAGTATCCTGAGACTCAGAGAAACCTGAAGACTCAGAGAAACCTGAAGACTCAGAGAAATCTGAAGACTCAGAAAGATCCTGAAGACTCAGTATGTCACTGAAGACACTGAAGACTCAGAGAATCCTGAAGACTCACAGAAATCTGAAGACTCGGAGAATCCTGAAGACTCAGAAGAAACTGAAGAATATAGCCGTTAGATTCAGCTGACGTGGACCAATGAGAGGAAGACAACCAGCCTGAAGAAGCTGCAGAACTTACAGAATATTATGGATTTGAATGTGATTCTCTCCAACGGTAACATTCAAATCCACACTATAAATACAAGATCTTCCATCAAATTAAGTGTGGAGAATGTGGAAAAATGCTACAGAGCTAAGAGCCATATACTCAAGCATTCCCACCATAGAACACAAGTCTGTAGACATACAAATACATTCATGAGTGTTCTAAAACTCAATCTAAGCAACTCACGATATATCCTAAGCTTAGAGATATTTTCCCAACCTTAGCATTGAGGCTAAACAAATGTACGGAAAAATCTCAACCTAGTTGGAGACACCAACCCAAACCCAAACCCTATTGTTAGGTAGTTTGTGTGATTGTTGGAGTTGTAAAGAGTGAGTAAGCTGCAGAGTAGTCAGCCAGAAAACTCTAGAGAAGAAGTGAGTAAACTATCTTGGATAGTCAGAAAGCTTGTGTGTATTTGAGTAAGTAAGCTGCAGGTAGTCAGCCAGAAAACTCAAATGTAGAAGAAGTGAGTAAGCTACAGTGAGTTAGCCTGAAAGCTTGTAGGCGATCCCGTGAAGGGTGATAAGTCGCGATTGAAGGAATTTCCCTAGGAACAGGGAAAGTGGATGTAGGAGCTTGAGTCTCCGAACCACTATACTTTGTTGTGTTCTTTATTGCTTTATGTTCTTATCTTGTCATATGCATTCAATTATAAGCAAAACACAACACATGGACTTGAAACGCAAAAAATCTAGAATCACTCTGCCCTCACCCCTGTTTTATATGCATTACATGATTTTTCCGCATTTCATGCGTTTTTCAACGGGACAAACAACTTATCAATTTCTGTGAATTGTCGTGTATTGTTTAGTCGAAGCAACAACCGAGAATCAACTGTCGAGTGTCTAGTGCATCCAGAGTGATAGGGTCGTTGTTGTGGAGTATTTGGCCACAACAAGTAATTGTAGCGTTTACAATACTTCGAGTGGTGCTGGATTTATTTTATGTGGAATGTTAGTCTCGGTGTAGATCGTTTCATACACATAGATTAGTCACCTTTGGTAGTGTAGAGATACACCTAGCCTTTAGGTCATATGCTTGATCTTGTTTCAAGAGGATTCGATCTGTGAACCTTTTGTACTCATTATTTTGTTAAATAGTGATTTCGGCCATAAGGCATCACAATCTATATTGATATAGATTGTGCAAAGTCTTATTAAACAATTCGTGTGTTGTGTTTCTGAGTCTTCCGCTGTTACTGTCTCTGTTTTACTATTGTTACTTTGAGTGTTACAACATTCAGTGTAACATCAGTTTGTTTTACTTAAACACAACCCCGTTTTACTTAAACATGCAATAGTAATTTAAAATATCCCACGGTTTTCGAAACATAAGGGTGTTTTATTCAAAAATCAAAGTTAATTTTTTAGGCATGCAATTAGTGATTGAGTTTTCAAGAAAGTTTTCCATTTATGATGAAATTCCTTTTTAGAAATTACCAAGTTGTATGTTAAAGATTGATTTTCATGGAAGGTCATATCAACAAGTTTAAAACATCAAGAAAGTGCATATAGATACACATAGGGGTTGATTATTTTGGGCACTAAAAGTAGCTAAAAACACATGCAATTATGTTTTTGAAATCACCATGAAATTTTAAGCAAGATGATCACAATAACTTTAACATTCAAAGCATTAGAATTCTTGGACTTGGGGCTCAAGTTTTCGGAAAAAACACATAAGCACAATTAGGGTTTTAATCATCAAAACTTCAAATTTTTCACATGTAATATAATGAACAAATGATATGATTTCACCATTATTTAACCATAAGATAAGTGTAAATTTGGGCATTATAACCCCTTGCATTTTAAAGATTTTGAACCATAGAAATGCAGAAGGAAAATTTAAATCAAATACCAACAACAACATGTGAAGCAAATACCAATAACAATATGTAAAACAATCAACATTGTAAGTGCATAAATTTAAAGAATAAAAATGAAAGCTTGAAAAAGAGTTCATGAGAAGAGCCAGAGATCCTTGGTTACGGAGGCTCTTTATAGTCTCCCTATATTGAGAGAGAACTTAATATATCAACGAAAGTTGAAGAATGAAGAAAAGATCAAGACCAGCCAAAGTCCAGAAGACCAAGTTAAATAATGTCATGATGAGTATGAGACACCTTGTTTCTAAGCACAAGTTTAGATCAGACTCATCTGATATCATCTGAAGTTATTACCAGCTGATATAGTGGACATGTAGTCAACAAGATTAAAAGATGGAGTGTCAATAGTATCTTGAAGAATAAATACACCAAGTACTATGCATCATAATCAAGAATGAACACAAGAAGAACAAGGTCAGACGCCTTTGATGTTCCATTAGAGACAAAAATCCTGACCAATAAGGGATTGAAAGCACATATATAAAATCTGACTTCGAAGCATGGGATTGCAAACACAACGACTTGAATCATACAAGAAATAGGTTAATATGCATAGAAACCTAGACTGCACATCGACTTCATCCTACCTAAAATAGACTGAATTTGAATTTTTCTCCAACGACTCTTTTGATTTTCTCTTTATATACCCCGAGATTTTACTTGGATACATAGATATATATTATTTATTTAATTTATTTTTACAGTTAAATTACAGTTCTAAGGCTATTTAAATAAGTATTCAAAGCCCAATTTTAAATTCTAGGCACTTATCTCGTATTCAGGCTGAATTCTAATACTCGTTACAACTCCATAGTTAGCTTTTGAATTTCTAAATTAATTTTATTTAATCATAGCCCTAATTAATAGCCCATCCTAATCAATTCCCCTAATCATTCTATAGGAAAATATGCACCGCAGATGGCTGAAAATAAAATAAACGAATAATTGAGGCATGTGTCAAACACGCTTTCGTTAAAATAAATTATGTCCTTCAATCTCGGTGCTAGTGAATCGTTAGGACACTTGTTTTCCAGGATACAACGACTTAAGAACAACATATTAGCATTATATCTTGTTCGAGGTGAACTAAGATGTTGCCTAAAAAATATCACCGGAGTACGAACGAATGTGAACAGAAAGATATGTTGGCAATTGCTGAGTATGTCCGTATCGTTTCTCCAATTCAAATTTTACGTTTTTCCAAGACGTCTCAAGTCCATTTTTTTTCACCTTCTACTAAAGTGCTATATATAGCATCAAAGTCTGACTGTTGGAAACGTTCGGCATTATGAGCCACTAATGGCCTCAAAAAACCGATAACCTGAATAATGAATCACTATTTCAGGTTTTAAACATTCAATTAATTCGTTGTAACTGTCACAATAATAATTCAAAACGTACGTAACGTTTTTGCTTATTAACTTGATGCAGTCGTTACGTGCCAACAATTAAACGGAAAATAAAACGAGGTAAACTAACTTCCTCATTTGTATTTTTCTAATGTGGGACAAAAGATTCTTACTTTTCCCTTTCCCAATAATTGGTTACAACAACTTTAAAAATTAATTTCTCATTCATCCAAAAATGAGCAACATTTTCCAACAATCCCCTACATGAATGGAAATTGATACAGACACCAAAAGGTTTTGGTGATATAAGTCAAAGTTAGAA
The DNA here is from genome assembly GCA_037126765.1 of Stenogyne calaminthoides. NCBI lineage: Eukaryota > Viridiplantae > Streptophyta > Magnoliopsida > Lamiales > Lamiaceae > Stenogyne > Stenogyne calaminthoides. Next base: position 27,345,790 of record JBBCBC010000005.1, on the reverse strand, counting down.
ACTTGCCTAGGATAGATAAGTGTCACCCTTTGAACGTTCCCTTGTAAAAGTACATGCTTACTTTACTAGTCGAATAGTAAGCGCGTTGTCTTTGAACTATCAATTATTTTGTGTAAACGATGGTGTACTTCACTCAAGTTCTTCCTAACAACTCTCAGTTCTCATGGTTATGTTCGTTTCGGCCATGAAAATCTGCCTGTAAGATTTTTTATAAATATGCCTTACATTACATTAATAGCAACAAGTTAATCCTCACATTACATCACTGTAACATATTTAGGCAATGGACTTTTAGGGATTTATTTTTATAGTTTATCCCCCACAAGACAGTGATTTACGAGTTAGACAATTAGGTTGTCATTTTGAACCTAGTTCTTGGGATCTCTAGTCATATAGGTAAGGTTTTCCTTCGTCTCAACTCATCTTCTTAAGGCTTAGTCTCATTCCTCAATATATTATCCTCTAAAACATCTCATCTCTAACCAGCCAGGTTTTTATCAAAATGCAATAATTTTTCAATTCATTGCATATTTGTTTAGAGGATTTTTATGACACTACTCCCCTCACCTTTCCAAATAATGAGCTTGGAGTATGTGTCAAAATATCCTGTTTCTTTTTGTGTATCATTTTACACATTTGGATATTTCGCATTCCGTTTTTAGGAACTTTACGATTTGTTCATTAACGACAGAAAAGCACTATGAATGCTTAATATTTACCGATCACCCCCACACTGCGAGATAATTGTAAGATCATTTTATTTTTCTTCAAAATTCACATGATCGTATCTCCTTGTGTAGTGCCCTTTCAAGAACGTGGTTGAACGAATCCATATTGTTGGAATTTAGATGCACGTAAAACACGTAATCACATGTGCAGCGGAAATTAAGTTCACCAACAACGAACAGTTAATTGCATACAGATTACAATAATCATAACGAGAAATCTTACAGCAGGTTGAGCGCAGATTTCTCTACTACGGTATCCACGTAATCCCCGATTATAGACTTGCACGGATTTGCCAGCATTGAATCCCGAGACAGACTTGCTAGAAAAATCCAAACTCTAGATCTTATGGAGAAAATATGAAGTAACGTTGTTTGTGAATTCCCTAGAGCTTGTATATATATGGAGGTCCAGCTTAAACCCCTAAGCTAGCCCAATTAGGGAAATAAAATCCCTAATCTTGAATTAAATTAATTCCTTTTAATTTAATTCCCTAAATATAAATCTCTACGGATTTAAATGCCTTATATGAAAATCTCTACGATTTATTTCCATATGCATTAAATCCTACAATTATATTCCAAATATAATTATTGGGAATTCTTATTTAATTAAATCCAATTTAATTAAATATTAATAATAATTAATTCCAAATTAATCTATTATTAATTACTTCTCCATAAATTAAATATTAAATCCAATTTAACATTTAATCAACCAACTATAATCCATAAAAGGGAACTACTTGTTGTGTGACCCATAGGCCCTCATATACCGAGCAATTAGTCAAACTAACGGTCTTAATTGAACTCTAGTCAATAAATCAGACATTCTCAATATATGAGGTACGTTGCGAGAAACATGCAACTACCTGTAACTTAAACGTGGGCAATTGTGATTTCCTCCTTTCATTCACGAATACTCGATTAGTCTTGAACATGATGAAGTGTCTATTCAAATGACTTAATCAATTTATCTCAAATCACTAATTGATCATTATTGTCACACTTAGTCACAAAGTCTAAGTTGACGTGCATTGGCCAATGACTTCGATCCAATTATGATGAGAAGATGAGTATTCTCTCTAAATCCACTTTGAGGAATGAATCCTTTTCTTGGCTCAACTACCACGCACATGCACTTCGTGATGAACCCAATCCAAGCTGTGCAAGCATTGGTCATGGTCAAAGTTCATCACTCCATATATGTCGTGCGTATTGACCTCAAGTCAAAGGAGTATCGCATCGCTCCCACTAACCGAGACACTCGTAGAGACATATAGTGGAACTACATAAAACGGTTTCTCGGATGGGTATACCAATACCCTCTAAGGTATTTGTGCATCCATCATGAGATTCCTAGTATCTCGTAGTAAGTGAGATCTTACTACACTCTCTAAGAGTATGATGCAGATCTCACACCAATCTCCATTGCATCATCAATATCCCATTCTTGATGATCCTTGATCGGGGCTATTTGAGAGTCATGCATAAGTCATCTGAGTTCTCACAACCTCAATGATAACAATAACTCATGGGAACAATTTTATGAATAAATGCAAACAATCAAACATAATATTCAAACAAGTGTATTGTCATACATTAATATTAAATGAACTATAATAATAAATCAAACTGAATATCATCGAGTATTATGTCCTTACAATAGATTGTCTCTAGGACACTAACACTAACAATCTCCCACTTGGACTAGAGTCAATCACCTACATGTCTAACCCCTAGACCATCAAATGTCTAGTGTGTACATGAACACTCAGTGTTTTGGTGAAAGAGTCTGCCAAATTAAATATGTGGGAATATATTTTAATTCTATTTCTCCTATCCTTATGATCTCTCGGATCAAATGATAAGTCTGTGTTGGGATATTTTAGTTTTGATGAATTATGTCAAAACATTATCAACTTGTGTTATTCAAACTAATTTACAGATAACAAGTTGAGGGGGAATGAAAGAACAAGTTGAGGGGGAACTCACGAAATCAGAAGAAGATGATCGAGATCGACGAGGTCATAGATTTAGACCGACGAGATCGATGAGTAAGATGAGTTCCGAGTTAACCACGAAATGAAAGCAAAATCAGAAGAAAGGATAAGCCAGCTGATCAGAAGATCGGATGACCAAATGACCAGATCAGAAGAGGAGGTTGCAGATTAGAAGAGGAACAGATGAGACTGATCGAGATCAGACGTGATCGAGATCAGATAAGCTAACCTGATATGCTAACCTGATATGCTAATCTGATGCAGATAAACCGATATACGACCGATGCTATAATCGATCCGATCATGTGAGCCGATCGATTAGGGCGAGAAGAAATCGATACCGTAAAACCGTAACTGGGATACTAGATCGGTGAGAAGAAATCAAGAGAAGTCATCCGAAGTCATGTTCATCGAGAATCGAATCGCTACCGATGATCACTAGCTCGAAAAGCAAAAGTGACCGAGGGTCGATGTCCGGTCGAAGAGCTGAACTCGCTAAGCCCGAGTGTCAAGATACCCGATCGACAAGGTCCGGCCAAGAGAAGTCTGCTGAGTCAAGAATCCTGAGTCCAAGGAAGCCTGAGTTCGAAGAAGCTGAGGATCAGATAATCCTGAAGACTCGGAGAAACCTGAAGACTCAAATAGATCCTGAAGAATATAGTCGTTAGATTCAGCTGACGTGGACCAATGAGAGGAAGACAACAAGCCTGAAAAAGCTGCAAAAAGCTACAGAATAGTATGGATTTGAATGTGACTCCATCCAACGGTAACATTCAAATCCACACTATAGATACAAGTTCTTCCTTCATTATTCGTGGTGGAAGTGGAAAAATGCGTGAAACACCCATCAAGCCAAATCATCTAGCATTTCCACCATAGAACACTGAACAAGAAATACACGCATATATTCAAAGAGTGTTCTACCCTAGATCTAAGCACAAATGTAATATCCTAAGCTTAGAGAGAATTTCTCATCCTTAGCATTGAGGCTAAACAAATGTAAGGGAAAATCTCACCCTAGTTGGACACCAAACAATCTTTACCCAAACTGAGTGTTAGGTTAAGTTTTGTTAAGCAAGGAATTTAAGTTAGTTGGACTAACTTAAATTCTGGGTGTGAGTGAGAACTCGTTAAACATCTAAGCAATCCCGAAAGGGAGGGTAGGCAATCCCGTGAGGGAGATAAGTCCCGAGAGAGTGAGAACTCATTAAACATCTGTTGTATTGTGTTGGACTAACACATTAATCTAAGTCCAGTTGGTTAAGTCGGTTAAGTTGGTGCCCCTGCTGATAGGGAAGAGTGGATGTAGGAGTTGGACTCCGAACTACTATAAAATCGTGTGTTCTTTACTGCTTTATGTTCTTACTTGCCATATGCATTCGATTAAGCAAAACACATATCGTTCTTAAAAGCAAAAAATTGAAATCACTCTGCCCTCACCCCTGTTTTATATGCATTACATGGTATTTTCCGCGCACATGGTTTTTCAAATCGGGACCAACAATTGGTATCAGAGCGGGGGTTCAAAAGGTTCACTGATTTCAAAGTGACCACCTGAACTGATCTATTTTAAAACCCGTTTCTAAACTGATACCAACAATTGGTATCAGAGCGGGAGTTCAAAAGGTTCACTGATTTCAAAGTGACCACTTGAACTGATCTATTTTAAAACTCATTTCTGAACTGATACCAACAATTGGTATCAGAGCGGGAGTTCAAAAGGTTCACTGATTTCAAAGTGACCACCTGAACTGATCTATTTTAAAACCCGTTTCTGAACTGATACCAACAATTGGTATCAGAGCGGGAGTTCAAAAGTTCATTGTTTTCAATGTGACCATCTGAACTGATCTATTTGAAAAACCCCGTTTCTGTAAAAATGCATATATTTTAATGTTTTGGCGTCATTATCAAAAAGGGGGAAATTGTTGGGATATTTTAGTTTTGATGAATTATGCCAAAACATTATCAACTTGTGTTATTCAAGCTAATTTACAGATAACAAGTTGAGGGGGAACGAAAAGAACAAGTTGAGGGAACTCACGAAAATCGTAAGAAGATGATCGAGATCAAACGAGGTCAGGAGACCCCGGTCGAGATCAGATGAGTAAGATGAGTTCCGGAGTTAACTGATGAGCTGAGCAAAATCAGAAGAAAAGATAAGCCAGCTGATCAGAAGATCAGATGACCAGATCAGAAGAGGAGGTTGCAGATCAGAAGAGGAACAGAAGAGGAGGGTACATGCTCGTTTATGCTTGTTGATCTCGGTTCCTTTGCTTGCGCAATCGCACCAGCGTTGTCTCAATAAAAATTTATTAGACAACTGGCACTCGGAAGTACCCCTAGTTCTCTTCAGAACTATAGAATTTAGACAGCCTCCTTGAGGCTTCTGATACAGCAATGTACTCAACTTCGATTGTTGAATCTGCGGTCCTTTTGCATGGAACTATTCCAACTGACCGCCTCATTATTGAGAGTGAAACGTAACCTGACTGTGAATTGTAATCATCATAGTCGGATTGGAAACTTGCGTCAGCATAACTAGTCACTACTGGTTCTGACTGTCCACTATAGACAAGGAAACATTCTTTAGTTAAATCCAAGATACTTGTAATGGTCTTGACAACAATCCAGTGAGACTCACCCGGATTCTGTTGGTATCTATCAGTGATGTTGATAGTGTAGGCCACGTTTAGCCTAGTGAAAGTCATGGCATACATGATTGACCCAATTGCATATGCATATGGGACATATTTCATGTGCTTGATATCAGCTTCATCAGAAGGACAATCCTTCTTTGACAGATTTATCCCATGATTTGCCGGTAGAGACCCTCTTTTAGAGTTCTCCATCGCAAAACGCTTCAACACCTTGTCTACATAGGTGGACTATGACAGCCTCAACATCCTTCTGGATCTATCCCTTTGGATCTTGATCCCTAAGATGTAGCAGGCTTCACAAAGATCCTTCACCATGAAGGTCTTCAACAACTAATCTTCAACGGACTGCATTAACGGGATATTGTTTCTCAAAATCAATGTGTCATTGACATACACGATTATGAAAGCAATATTATTCCTGTTGTGTTTACAACAAACACAAGGATCTTCCAAATTTCTGATGAAGTCAAAAAACTTGATAGCTTCATCAAATCGGATATTCTAACTCCTAGAAGCTTGCTTCAATCCATAAATGGACATCTTTAGCTTGCATACTGAAGGATCAAGCGCTTGCCACTAGACTAAAAGCCCGGACTTGTAGTGAGGTGCTACTTTAATTCCCTTAACCCATACCTAGCAGCAGGCACCACGGGCGGCACGCAACTATGCCTTTAATCGAGCGAAAGAGGGGTCTTGAGCCAAGAATCGACCTTTAAAGGCGGGGATCTTTGCTAGATTTCTCCCAACAATCCCCCTAGCAAAGAAATAGCGACTTTCGCCAAACATACCACTATTTGCGTCATGGGGGACTCAAATCGTGACTGTGCTCGATACCAATTGAAGGATCAAGCGCCGCCACTGACTAAAAAAGTCCGGACTTGTAGTGAGGTGCTACTTTAATTCCCTTAACCCATACCTAGCAGCAGGAACCACGGGCGGCACGCAACTATTCCTTTAATCGAGCGAATGAGGGGTCTTGAGCCGCAACTGACCTTAAAGGCAGAAGACTGCTAGGATTTCTCCCAACACATACTATATTAGAATTTGACTTAGATGTGAAACCTTCCGGTTGAGTTATAAGCACTTCCTTATCAATGTCTCCATTGAGGAAAGCTGTTTTGATGTCCATCTGTCAAATCTCATAATCACAGTGTACTGCTATCTCAAGTAAAATTCAAATGGACTTCATCTTTGCAACTAGTGAGAATGTCTCATTACAGTCAATGCCTTCGTGTTGACTATAACCCTTCGCCACCAACCTAGCTTTGTAGGTTTGTACTTTGCCATGTGCATTGGTCTTTTGCATGAAGACCCAATCGCAACATATGGGTCTAACCCCTTTAGGCAACTCAACCAAGTCCTAGACTTGATTGGTGTACATCGAGTCCATCTCGAATTTCATGGCTTCATGCCACTTCCCTGAATCAATATCTGATATTGTTTCAAAATAAGTATTAGGATCGTTCTTATCCGGTATGTCCACATTAACTAGTTCCTCCAAGAGGTAACCATATCTAATGGGCGGATTACATTTCCTAATATACTTACGGAGCTGTGGTTGTGCAGGCTGTACATTCTGATCGTGAAAAATTTTGTGGTGCATCGATTTTATCAATGTCCGAAGAGTCCTCAAGAGCTACACTTTCAGATGCCTCTTGGGCGGGAGTTTGAACTATGTTGTTCTCATTCAGCCCACTTGGAGGTTCTTGCACTGCCAAGCCTACTCCAATTATGCTCCCACTAGCTGAAAGTCGATCACCTAGTGAAAGACTCCCACCGTGAAAGTCGTTGAATGCTCCCACTGATTCCTTGTCATGTTGCTTTGACAAGATATTAGTCTCTTTGTTAATTTATGGTTCTTGAATTTCTTCAAGTTCTATCAGCTTACGACTTTGTTCCTTAAAGACACAGTCTTCTTTGAGGAACTTGGTATGCCTAGAAATAATCACTGATTATTTCTCAGGTAGATAGAAGTAATATCCTTTAGTTTCTTTAGGATATCCCACAAAGTAACCCTTTTCACATTTGGATTCCAACTTGTCAGTAAGCATCCTTTTCACAATCACGGGGCAACCCCATGTTTGATATGTGTAAAAGTTGGCTTCCTGCCACACCATGGTTCATATGGTGTATGCTCAACCGATTTAGATGGAATCCTATTCAGAATGTAAATTGAGGTTTGTAACGCGTATCCCATAAGAATGTTGGAAGACAGGAAAAACTCATCATGGACCTCACCATGTCTAACAGGGTTTGGTTTCTTCTCTCGTACACACCGTTCATCTGAGGTGTTCCGGGAGTAGTCCATTATGACTGGATTTCATGTAACTTCAAGTAATCAGTGAATTCATGGCTAAGGTATTCACCTCCTCGATCCGATTGAAGAGTCTTGATACTCTTACCAAGTTGTTTCTCTACTTCAGCCTTAAAGTCTTTGAATTTCTCAAAAGATTTGGATTTGTGTTTCATAAGATACACGTATCCGTATCTAGAGAAATCATCAGTAAAAGTGATGAAGTAGCCGAAGTGACCCCTAGCTAGAGTGGGCTATGGTCCACAAACATCGTTGTAGATCAATTCTAGAACTTCTTTGGCATGCACCCCTTTCCCAGAAGAGGGTATATTGATCGTCTTGCCCATGAGATAAGATTCACAATCTCCATAAGACTCATAGTCGAATGGGGTTAAGTAGTCTAACTTTCTTAACCTTGCAATTATTTTTCTCGTTCACATGATCAAGTTCTATAATGCCATAAGTAAGTCGGGTTTTCATGATTACTAAGTTTGAGTCTTTTATTTTGTATATTAAGAACATCATATCCATAATGCAACAATTACATGTTGCGAGTAATAGAAAGAACTAGATGACTATCATTAAGTTCTAATCTAAAATCAAAAGGGTAAGTCTAACACATAGGTCCCCACACGTTCAGTTAGCAACTCTTGCTCCTTTACCACGTGTAAGACGACTTCACCCGCCCTAACTGCCCTATGACACATGAGCCCTTTCACATTAGTGCAAATGTGAGAGCCACATCCGGTGTCCAATACCAAGCAGTTAGCGCTATTAGTGGACATGTTTATCTTAATAACAAACATACATGTTCTAGTGCTAGAAGCACCTAGTGCATTCCTTTTAGCAACTAGAACCTCATAGTCTTTCTTCCAGTGCCCTCTTCTACTTATAGTAGAGGCACACATCTTTGTCTACCCGCTCCTTCCTTTGAACACCATCTTGATGATAGTGAACTCAAAAGTCTTGAGCACATTGTGAAGTTCAGGCATGATCTCATCCGTCTTATTCATATTGTAGTTCACAATGAAGCTAAAATATAAATACGGAAGCGATAGGAGGATAGCTTAAATGAAAACGTTGATCTTTTAGCTCAATGCCTAAATTACCAAGTTTCTCAATTAGGCCTATAAACATTAGCATATGAAGTGAAATCTTCCCTTCTTTAGCTAACCGACATCTGAACAGATCTCTCATCACTTCATAAATCTCAGAACGAGATTCAGAATCAAAGAGATCCTTCAAATGCTTGAGCATTGAGAAGGGACCCATTTTATCACGTTGCCTATGTATATCGGGAGTCATCCCGAGCAACATCACACACTGAACCTGGGAAGCATCCTCTTGATGCTTCTTCTGAGCTGCTACGTCAAACGTGGCTGCCTCAGAGAACCAGCTGTAGGGGTAACCGGGATTGGCGTGTCCAACACATGCTCAATCTTTTCTTGCCTTAGCACCAAACACATGTTTCGGTGTCAGTCCAGAAAATTTGGCCTAGCCAATTTAGTTTGTTTCCAAGACACATCTCAATAACAGTTATACATTTCAACTAACCAAGAGAAATAAAATAAAACGGGAATTAAACACATAATTCATATGATCAATATTCAGCAATCAAAATAAACATGGCCTTTCTTTTGTGTTTATTTTGTCTCCATTATTTTCACATATTCAACGACCTCATCGAAAGAATACGAATTTATATCTAATATAAATTATAATGGACTAGGATCCACATTCCTACTATCATAATCCCAGTGAGGGCTGATCATTACAATAGCATAACTGGTAGGTCTCCAAACTAATTGCAAAACTGCAATTCCTAGTTTGTCTAACCTAGTTCGACTGATGTCACTTACCCTTTGTTCCCCGCGAGGGCTAGCAAAACAAAGTTAAGTTGGTTTACAACCATCAAGCGGCAACATTTCATGTCCCTATAAGAGTCCCGTTAGATGTAGATCCGAGCAAAAGACGAGGGTCTTTAAGTACTCATTGGAACGAAATCTCCGGTTTACTTTAAATTTGATGGAAGACATCTTATCAAATTAATGAGAAAACCATATTTTAGTGAGGAACGTTTTAAAGGCGGGGTATTAATTACTTAATCGAGATCCAACATGTTAATCTACATCACATTTGAGCAATTATTGGGCGCCGCCTACCCAAACATGATTTACACGGACTAACATTTCTATGGGCGCCGTCTACCCAAACAATTAATACGGTCCGACAATTATTTGGGTGTCGCGTACCCAAACATTCATAATGCGGACTGTAAAAGCATTTAACGAATTAAATATAAAACAGTTAAACAGTGGGATTTAATAATTCCTTTTAAACTGAACGTTAAAATCCAATTTTAATTCGATTTTAAATTATTAAAATCTTACGATTAATCCAATTAATCATTAAAATACAATCTAATTTTATTTTCATATAGGTCCAACCTTTTAAATTCTAATTTCAAAAATTGAAATTTATTAAATTAAAATTTTGTTTAATTTTCGGGGCTCAGCTGCAATTTCCAAAATTGCACAGGAGGGTCCGTCTCTAAACGAGTTAGTAAAACATCCCTCCCACATCATCACTTCCAAACAGATCCAATCCGTACAGTTTCAGTAATCCCAAAATTTCCAAACCCAAAACAATTCCAGTTTCATCAAATTTTGGAACACAGGATAGCACATGAAACGAAGAACAGGGGAGCAAGTTCAACATCAGAAATGAAGCAGAGCCGAAAAGAAAAACCACGCGAATGGTTCGGCCTGATTCGCATTGGATGTGGAGTCCAGAACCGATGGATCGTCGACACTGGGCCTTGAGCGCAAGCGTTCTCACCGCGTCGCCCTAGGCGCGCCGGTGCAATATCGTTGCCGCTCGGCTTCGCGCGTTCGATGAATCGCTCCAAACGATTCAATTGAAGAATGAGCACCGCCATCGCTAAACTAGAGTTAATTTATCATCGTGACGGCTGCAAGGATGGTGAACCACCGATGGCGTCGCGAATCGAGATGAGACGAGGGCTTAGCGGTGAATGGCGAAATGAATCGCAGAGCGACACGAACAGGGGGGCGGACGAGGTGCACCATCACCGCGCATCGTGAACGGGTCTGCACAGCCATCACCTAGCGATGCCCCGTGGGTCTCCACCGTGAGCCGGGAGGCGCTGCGATTCCAAGAGGCGCGATTTAGGGTTTCAGAAACCCCCAAATCGAAAACAGCAGAGGGGACGAAGTGGACCGAAGACAAGTGGGTGGGTTTTATCAAATAAAGCCTACCCACAATGAATTAATACCAATTCATATGCCCAGAACATTAAACAAATAATTTCAATGGTGTGGTTGACGTCAAACTCGACCGCACCAATCATATTAAAAAAAACTTTTTAACATGATACAAATAGCAATTAATTAATCAAGAGACTGGAGCTCTGATACCACTGTTCGAATTTAGATGCACGTAAAACACGTAATCACATGCGCAGCGGAAATTAAGTTCACCAACAACGAACAGTTAATTGCATACAGATTACAATAATCATAACGATAAATCTTACAGCAGGTTGAGCGCAGATTTCTCTACTACGGTATCCACGTAATCCCCGATTATAGACTTGCACGGATTTGCCAACATTGAATCCCGAGACAGACTTGCTAGAAAAATCCAAACTCTAGATCTTATGGAGAAAATATGAAGTAACGTTGTTTGTGAATTCCCTAGAGCTTGTATATATATGGAGGTCCAGCTTAAACCCCTAAGCTAGCCCAATTAGGGAAATAAAATCCCTAATCTTGAATTAAATTAATTCCTTTTAATTTAATTCCCTAAATATAAATCTCTACGGATTTAAATGCCTTATATGAAAATCTCTACGATTTATTTCCATATGCATTAAATCCTACAATTATATTCCAAATATAATTATTGAGAATTCTTATTTAATTAAATCCAATTTAATTAAATATTAAATATTAATAATAATTAATTCCAAATTAATCTATTATTAATTATTTCTCCATAAATTAAATATTAAATCCAATTTAACATTTAATCAACCAACTATAATCCATAAAAGGGAACTACTTGTTGTGTGACCCATAGGCCCTCATATACCGAGCAATTAGTCAAACTAACGGTCTTAATTGAACCCTAGTCAATAAATCAGACATTCTCAATATATGAGGTATGTTGCGAGAAACATGCAACTACCTGTAACTTAAACGTGGGCAATTGTGATTTCCTCCTTTCATTCACGAATACTCGATTAGTCTTGAACATGATGAAGTGTCTATTCAAATAACTTAATCAATTTATCTCAAATCACTAATTGATCATTATTGTCACACCTAGTCACAAAGTCTAAGTTGACGTGCATTGGCCAATGACTTCGATCCAATTATGATGAGAAGATGAGTATTCTCTCTAAATCCACTTTGAGGAATGAATCTTTTTCTTGGCTCAACTACCACGCACATGTACTTCGTGATGAACCCAATCCAAGTCGTATCTACCCATGGAAGGGTGCAAGCATTGGTCATGGTCAAAGTTCATCACTCCATACATGTCGTGCGTATTGACCTCAAGTCAAAGGAGTATCGCATCGCTCCCACTAACCGAGACACTCGTAGAGACATATAGTGGAACTACATAAAACGGTTTCTCGGATGGGTATACCAATACCCTCTAAGGTATTTGTGCATCCATCATGAGATACCTAGTATCTCGTAGTAAGTGAGATCTTACTACACTCTCTAAGAGTATGATGCAGATCGCACACCAATCTCCATTGCATCATCAATATCCCATTCTTGATGATCCTTGATCGGGGCTATTTGAGAGTCATGCTTAAGTCATCTGAGTTCTCACAACCTCAATGACAGCAATAACTCATGGGAACAATTTTATTAATAAATGCAAACAATCAAACATAATATTCAAACAAGTGTATTGTCATACATTAATATTAAATCAAACTGAATATCATCAAGTATTATGTCCTTACAATAGATTGTCTCTAGGACACTAACACTAACACATATAACTTGTGGAAAATATTTCATTAGACACCATCTGCCTAAGGTTTTCCACTTAGCTTTAAGGCTACCATATGCTACTCCTGTCACGTTCAAATGTATCCATGGAGAAACTCTTCCCCCACATTTGAATGCACTATCTATGGCGAGATTTCATCCCCCACATTCGAGTTTGCTTGTCCATTTATTAATATTCACCAATATTAATTCCAGACACAATCTCGAAACCAATTGGAAAATCAAACGTTTTGAATTCATACTCAATTTTTGGACCTTAAAATATAAAATGTATTAGTCCCGTCATATCCAAGTTCAAAATTTGATTTAATAATGATCAAAATACCAAAATTAAATTCAATTTCAAATTGGGCACGTAATTGCCACCTTTGACTTTCAAATAAATTGACGAGTCAAAAAATCCATTCTGGATTAAATTTAAAACATAGTTTGTGCTCTCTAGCACAATTTCAAATGAGGCAATTAATTGCCACCATTTACTCGTAAACAATTTCCAAACGAATTATACTAGTCAATTGGATTAAATCCAAAACACAACTTTTGTTTGGTTGGACCTTAAAATCTAAAATTTTATTGGTCCCAGCATATCCAAAGATGAAACTCTGATGATGGTCAATATATCAAAATTAAGTTCAATTTCAAGTAGATCATAATTGACACTTTTGACTCTCAGATAATTCTCAAGTGAATTATACGAGTCAAAACCATTTGAATTAAATTCAAATACAATATATGCTTTCAAGTACATATTTAAACGGATCATAATTACCATTATTTACTCGTGAATAATTCTCAAGCGAATTAAAAGAGTAAAGCCTTTTTGGACTAAATTCAAATCACAACTTGTGCTCTCAAACATAAGTATATATATCATGTTTATATCAAATCATAATTTGATGTTAATGATCAAGAGCTATGATCCAAGAGGCACACATATGAATTAATTAATCCATGTGGTTCAATCCATTAAATCTCATTAGAATTATTTTGAATCGGCCCACATCAAATTAATATCGCGCAAGATACAATCATTAAGAGGCCCAAGTTATCAAATATTAAATCAACCATTTTTGTCCAATTTAAAATTCTGATTTTGGTTAGCCCCAAAACAATTGAACTCGATGTGACCAGCCGTTCTTTTGCTTCTCACTTTGAAGCAGTGGCGGCATTGCAATCAGCACCTCGGCGGCGCTCCATTAAAGAAGATCAGGGAAGAAGAATTACACCCTTTCTCCGCCAATTGAGCTTTCTCATCTCTCTCCCTGGACCAACTTGTCCAGCCAATTTCAAATTCAGAAACCCATGGTTCCTTTCATCCGTGTACGACGCATCGTTACAATGAAGAAATCAGGGACACCGCCGCGAATTTTGCAGCAATGGGTACGCAGCCGCACCGCCGCTACCCACGCCACAAAACGGACGCGGTAGGAGGCACAGTCGCACCGCCACCTCCTTCTCCGCCGAAATCTCAAACACTGCGCGTTCAAGCTTCTGTTTGTAATGGAGAAGGCGATCGAATCCCTATCACCACCGTCTCCAGCGATGATGAATCCACCAGGCCATTGCCCGCGGTGGTTCTAATCCACTAGCGTCAGTTACAGAGGAAAGAACTCAAGTGGCAGTTCTTTCTCCTTTCGATGCGCCGAGTCAAAATCCTTAAGGAGTTCTTCATTTCCTTCATTCGCCTTGAGAAAATTCAATTTCCCTACAAAGGTAAATTGCAATATTTGTTTATGTTATGAGTTCTGCATAACAAGCAAATTCAGGAAAATTAATTAAAATTGACAAAAGATTTATGATTGATCTTCCCTCATGGCCGAAAATAAAATAAATGAGTAATCGAGGCACGTGTCAAACACGATTTCTTTAAAACAAATTATGTCCTTCACTCTCGGTGCTTGTGAATCGTTAGGACATTTGTTTCCCATAATACAACGACTTAAGAACAACGATATTAACATTATATCTTGTTCGAGGCGAACTGAGATGTTGCCTGAAAAATATCACTGGAGTACGAACGAATCTGAACAGAAAGATATGTTGGCAATTGCCGGAATATGTCTGTATCGTTTCTCCAATTCATATTTCATGTTTTTCCAAGACGTCTCAAGTCTATTTTTTTTTCACCTTCGACTAAAGTGCTATATGTAGCATCAAAGTCTGACCGTTGAAAACGTTCGGCATTATGAGCCACTAATGGCCTCAAAACAAAACCGACAACCTGAATAATGAATCATTATTTTAGGTTTTAAACTTTCAATTAATTCGGTGTAACCGTCACAATAATAAATTAAAAATGTATGTAATGGTTTTGCTTATTAACTTGCTGCAGCCGTTACGAAGTGGGGCGCTTCGAAGGGAATATTGTAAGGCATATTCCTAAAAAACTCTTGCAGACCAGGTGGATGTTCATTGCCGAAACGAACATAACCATGAGAATTGAGAAATGTTAGGAAGAACTTGAGTGGAGTATACCATCGTTTACGTAAAACAGTAGATAGTTCAAAGACATCGCGTCTACCATCTGACTAGTAAAGTAAATATACTTCCACAAGGGAAGGTTCAAAGGTTGATACCTACCTGTCCTATGGAAGTTTCTAACGATGATTTATATCACCAAACAACCTTTTGGTATATACTGTGTTAATTTTCATTCATGTGGGGGATTGTTGGAAAATAGAGCCCATTTTGGGGTAAATGAGAAATTATATTCTCAAAAATAGTGTAATCAATAAATGGAAATCTTGGTCGGATTTGGCCTTCGAAACCCGAACTTGTGTGCGAGCGCGACCTGCGTACACGAATTTTGCACCGGCTTGGTGGCGGATGTACAAGCGAACTTTTGCCTCGATTTTTTGCACGTCGCATTTTAATTTTTTTAATTTAAAACGTGTAATGGTTTTCCTATTGAAATAAGAAACGTGTAACATTTTCCCATGCATTGAAATCGAACGTTTGTGCACGTTTTAGAGTTTTGAAACCTGAATAAAGTTCAGGTGGTTACGAAACATTTTTTAACTTAAAACCTGAATTGATGGCTATTCGGTTTTTGGTTCGGGCCATTGCCAGACTCCTGATTTTGTTTCTTTTGAGGGCTATAAGTAGCACTTCAGGTGCAACTCGAAAGAGACACACAACTTGAAAAATAGAATCGAACTCACACGTTTGGAGAGAAGCACATATATTTTTCAGCAGCTGCTATACACCTTCGTGCATTCAATTTGTTCTGCCTTCGTTCTTATTCCAGTGATTGATCGAGCATTTCTCAGTTCGACTCAAGCAAGATATAGTGTTGATACCGTTGCTTCCAAATCGTTTTATCGTGGGAGACAAGTGTCCTGCGATTCACTAGCACCGAGAGTAAATGGCATAATTATTTTAAGAAAATTGTGCTCGCACGAGACTCGATTTTCATTTAATTTTTCGTTGTTTATTATTTATCAGTCATTCTTCGGTGCATCCAACCAACACATTCTCCCCTATTTCCTTAACGTTTCACTCCAATGGTTAAGAAAACACTCATTTCCAAAATATAAAATAAATTAACCTCTTCTCTCTCGATTCTATTACTCTCTTAAAGTTATATCAATGTTCTAATCTTCCGCTCCCAACGAATTCGAGTGCTGCTCTTTGTTTCACTTTGGTCTTTACCATTCCTTTTCGAGGCACTCTTGCGTGAGACCGTCTCACGGTGAGACGGAATGTAATTTGGGCATTGACGCTTAACACTTTGGGAGGGGTGGATGTTAATTGTGCTAAGTTGTACTCCGTCTCATGCATGAGACCGTCTCATACGAGTTTTTGTCTTCCTTTTCACATGCTTCAAAGTTAATTATTTCTCTCCTTTACCTCCATGAATGTTTTGTCGATTAATTTTCTAGAATTTCGTAGAGATGATGAATGCATCTCATTTTCTTCTAGATTGCTATGAAACTATATTTTCATTTAACTTATCTTGTTATTTTATTTAATTTTTACACCTGGCCATCGGACCTTTAGATCCCCGATTTGGCTCTTCCCTTTGAAACAAAGCTAGCTTGAGACATTTTTGGTTAAAGAATTTTCTGAGTAAGTGTTTGAAGGTTTGAAGATGTAAAGAGAAATCTTTGGAGATTCTTGAAAGTACTCCGATGAGAACACCAAAAAACCAGTTTAGTTCTTAAAGATGACCCTTCTTCTAGCGTCAATTGTTGATAGCTAATAATGTGATTTAGATGTGGAATATGGCTTAAGATATCAGCTAATCAAACAATAAATGTTTTGAGGATGAACAATAAATGTGTTCTAAAGTATTTATGAAAGTAGTAAATGCAAGAGAGATTGGGCAGAATGTATGTCTCTTTGTATTAATTTTGGTGGTTGTGAGGGTCTTTAATTCTCATATTTATAGAACATTGGAGAGTATGTCTCACTTGCAATCTTGCTATATTCCTTGTCTGGCGCATTAAATGTGAAGATCTCCATTTAATGCATGAAATCATGGAATACATTAAATGCTGAAGATTTCCTACGACTTTGGGGGAGCTCGACGAGCTCGATGGGT
The DNA here is from genome assembly GCA_037126765.1 of Stenogyne calaminthoides. Classification (NCBI taxonomy): domain Eukaryota; kingdom Viridiplantae; phylum Streptophyta; class Magnoliopsida; order Lamiales; family Lamiaceae; genus Stenogyne; species Stenogyne calaminthoides. The sequence goes on along the minus strand of JBBCBC010000005.1, from coordinate 27,328,515 downwards.
GACATTTGTCGAATCCCCGGATCTCTGCTGAGTCCTCTAATAATTCCTGCAATTAGGTGGCTGAAACTGTCCTATTGTCGTTTCCCACCGATATCCTTGCCATTCCTGGAAGATATTCTGCTCCATGCCTCTGTCAGTAGACCTTTCACATTAACTCCTCATCGTACTTATGGCCAGCTAAGAGTTGGAAGTTCGCTCGAAAGATTAAAACAACTAACCGAACAAGGTGAGCTTGGCCTAGGTCTGTACTGTCGGAGCTCGTCCTTTGTTTGAGTTGGGCGAGCTCGCCATGATGAAGGCGAGCATACTTAGAGGTGGAATCATCGAAAGTGGGCCTCTTGGGTCGAGCTGGTATGGGCCTCCATCTTTATAATTTTCTAAGTTGGGCCTAACTGAATATATTAATGGGTTGTTGAGCCCAGAATGATATGCACACAACTAGGGGTGAGCATTCGGTAAATCGATAACCGAACCGAATTATTAAAAGCGAATTAACCGAATTTTATACCAAAATAAACCAAAACCAAGCCAAACAAGTATAAAATCGATTGAAATCAAACCGAATTTTTTCGGTTCGGTTTCGATTTGAAAACCAAAAAAAACCGAAATTTTAGCATTATTGAATTAAGCCATTTTACAGCCACTCCAGGAATTAAGCCAGTTTACTCCAGATTTATCACTCCAGGAATTTATCACTTCAGATTTATCTCTCCAGATTAAAAAAAAAAGATAATAGAAAAAAAAAGAAAAAATATCAAATTTATCACTCCAGGCATGGACGGATCTATACTTAGGCAATCTCTTAAGAATTTCATATTATTATGCATATATTATGTATAATTGTTTTGAATCTTTCATTTTTTAATCGAGACCTAGAAGTCAATCGTATATTCTTAAAATTAAATTGGAAGTTCAAGATTTATTCAGTTTATTTCATCAAAAGTAAATCAACTCGACAAAAATTCATATGAGACAATTTTATACATGAGAAATGGTACAAATTAGATAAAATTAACACTCACCTCATCCAAAATGTTAAAGCGAATGCCCAAATTATATTTCATCTCACCGTGAGACCATCTCATGCAAGTGTGCATCAATCATCTATTTAACACAAAAGTTTCAAATCGTATCATTTAAAAAAAAAAGTATGTATCATAGCTGATTAATTTGTTTTACTAATTAAATTAATTAAGATAAAAATTGTGATGCGATGATCTCATACACGAGATGAAAGATAAATTAAAGACAAATCAACACTCATTCCTTCCATATGATTTTATGTTGATGTGCCATGATTTTAAATGTCTATTTTTTCTCCCTATTTAATTATATCCTTAGATAAAAGAATACATGTATAATAATATTCTTTTATATATAAATTTATAATAAATAAATTATCTAGTTTAGCCCACCCACCATTGATTTCTAGATCCTTCCCTGACTCCAGGAATGTACCAAGCACGCACAACAATCAATTCCTACATCCTAATGGAAACATTGCCTGTTGGGAGCCAAAGATTGCAGCCGAAGTAAAATAGCAACTCCCCTCCCTATTATTTTCTACCATACGGTGAAATAGATAAATAAATAATTAAAAGACCTAGAAAAATAGCAGCACGAGAGAGAGAGGGCCGGCACAATGGCAATGACGGCGGCAGGCTACAATGACGGACCTACGGCGGAGAGATGGGGAGGGAGACCGGATTTCGTGCGGGGAGTGGCGCAGGGAAGGTCCGTGCGGCGGCACCTTGCGGAGGTACACGACGCGGCCTGAAGGAAAGCCACCCTTCTCTGGTGAGCGAGGGAGATGTGTGCTGTGGGTCGGATGTCGAAGACTCGGCTGTGGGCGGCTAGGCGCGAAGCGGTGGCCGGTGGGTAGGTGAATTTTGAGGGAGAAGTGGTGGATCCTTGGATGAAAATGAAAACGGCGTATGAATTTTGAGGGTTAATATATGTGTACGGTACAACTGTTTAGGGCTAGGGTTTATTATATATGTTATATATTTATTGAAAATGATTTTTACATGCATGGCAATTTCGACAAGATCTAATTAGTCTTGACTTCAATTCAATTTTAATTTGGATGAATCATCTACACCCTAAACACTGAATAATGAACCATAAATCATGATTGATATATTCTACCGAAATAAAAATAATAATCACTTTCAGCAATTTGGAATTTGGTTTGGGAGGTCCCCCAAAAAAAAAAAAAAATCTAAAACTGAAATTAAAGTTAAAAGAAAAATGAAATTTAAAAAAAGAAAAAAAGTTAAAACTGAAAAAATTAAGAAAAATAACTTTTAAAATTAAATTGCACCAATTTTATTGGTGCATGGGGTGCACAGGAGAATTTTCCATATTTATTTATTTATATATTAGTAAAATTTTCGGTTCGGTTTACGATTTTCGGTAAATTTAACCTAAAAATCGAAACCGAAATCGAAAACAAAATTTTTTTAAATGGAAAACCAAAACCGAACCGAGAACCAATTTAACCGAACCGAATTTATATTTTAGTTCGATTTGGCTCAGTTTTTTTTTTTTTACCATATTCTGTTCACCCCTACACACAACATATACAAACTTTGAATCATATTTGCGAAGTATTTTTAAGTCTTCCGTTGTTATATATTATATTATTTGTTCCCATAACATTTTAGACAATATTCTGAAAAGCACGCACACACTTTCACCTCAGATTGCAACGACGACACTCCAACGAGCTTTTTCTGGCGATAAACCACGATACCACGCATAAATGAAAAACTTAATTGCTAATAAAATCACGACATTTTCCAAAAGTACAATTAATCTAAACTTATCAATTTTGGTAAATAAAACCACACCTTTACAATTTTTTGCAATTCTAGCTTACATATTTCTTGATCGTGAATGACATGACAATCAATATGGAATAGTAAATTTTACGGGAAGTATATATTTTCACCTTTACAATTTTAATTTTTTTAGGATGAAAGTCAAGTTATTTATGGTCAAAACTCAAGAAGTATATTGCATGTGAGCTTGAATTGAAAAAAAAAAGAAAATAAAATTGAGGTTTTATTTACCAAAATTGAAAAGTTTAGATTAAATTGTAATTTTGGAAAATGTCGTGATTTTATTCGCAATTAAGCCTAAATGAAATGAGAGAATGATAAGTTTATGTTTAATACACCTCCGTCCTAACTTAGCTTTACATTTGGGAGATGACACAAGTCTTAAGGAATATATATTATTAAATGTATTATTAGTTGGTGAAATGTGTAAGAAAATTTAAAAGGTAGAGAGAGAGAAAAAGAGTTTGTGTATTTTAATATTAATTTAGTTACAATTGATGTAATTTTGAGTAAAAATAGGGATAATTGTTAAGAAAAATATGGCCACAATTTGCCAAAAAATGAAATGTAAAGTTTTAATTCGGACGTCCGGAATGACAAAATGTAAAATTTAACCTGAGATGGAGGGAGTATATATTAATAAATTTACAAAAGATAAAAATTTTGTGTGAATTCGAGTTTACGATGAACTCTACTTTTTAATGTCACTATTATGTAAAAAAATTATCATTGTTATGCACAAAAAACTAGAGAAAATTACATTCAAGTGCTAGATTATGCATTTCTTTAAACTATAACTATTATGCATTTCTTTAAACACCAATAATTTTTAATACATAACAGTGATATTTTTTGTGTATACCATTAATACAATTCATGTGGTTCAAGCTTGGTAGATCCAGCCTGAGGATTTGCCAAAAAAAAAATGTTTGTTTGCAAAATTATGCAAATTAGATTTCAAAATTCAACAAAATCATAACCTATAATGCATACACTCTCTTATATTCTCTCTCATACTCTTTTTCTCCATTAATATTTTATTTTACATAATATAATAATTTGGGCATTACTTACTTTTTTATCGTCTATTTTTTCGATTCTAACCCTATTACATTTTCAATAAAAAAATACACAAAAGTCAAACTCACACTTTTACTATATATTAATTTTTCAATTAAAATTTTTACAATCTTCTTGCAGCCCGATATAAACATACCGCATATATCAGGTTTACAAGAATATTACTCTTTACAAAATCGTGCATCGGACAATTTGCATCTTCCAAAAAAAAAAAGGAAAATAAAAGAACACTAGTGCAAAACCCGCGTAACACGCGGGGTTGAATGTAATTTTTATATTATTATTTTAAAGTAATGTTCAATATGATTTAATATTATTGTAATTGCATTTTGAGTTGATTCAAAATATTAGTATTAATTAGTTCATCGTTTGACTCAAATATTTATATGGATCGGTTGCACCATAAAACTGAAATGTATTTTTAAATAATATTAGTTGTATTAGTAAAAAGTATTAGTTGACCATTATTAACTGTGTTTATTGAACAATATAAATTATTTTCATTGTACATTATTATTTGTGCACCAATTGTTCGATGCAAGTGATGCAATGGAGCACCCTAGTGTTATTCCATTTCTAGTATGGTATACTTACAGTGGTGGAGGGAGGGGTACAAATTGTACCCCAAAAATAAAATGTATTCTCCTTTATACTTTGTGTTAAAAAATAAAATTGTATTTTATTATGTATAATTAGGAAAAAAAATGCTCAAATGTATCCCCGAATTTCAAATCCTACTCAAATGTATCCCCAAACTTCGAATCCTAAATCCGTCATATATTCATATAACATGTATTTAAATATAAATTGAAAATATTAAGCAAAAGAATAGACATATTGAAGCTTCATTTGTTTCACTTATTTTTGCATGAAAGATGTGAAAGTCAAAATTCTTAACAACAAATTCAATCATGAGAAGAACCGAATACTTTGCAAGTCCTTTGCCCAGACTCAAATAAATGTTTTATTAATCAACAAAATCTAAAACCAATTTAAAACCCAAAAAGGGAAATTGGCCTGACCCCCACTAAAAAACCCCGTCAAAGAAAAATCATCCTTAGAGATAAAATCCTTGATCGAGAGAATAAAGGGGAAATTCTCTAATACAATGCAAAGTATCCAAAGTCAAAGCAAAATACAAATGAAACTCCGACCGCAATCTGTAATGGAAGAATACCGTGAGAGAAATTTGAGCAATGTTTGTTTGAGTGAGGGTTTTATGCAGGTAATGACTTTATAAACCAATCTGACTAAGTCAAATTAATCTAGTATAGTTACTACAATACAAAATTTAGTAATATGGTTGTTATTCAGCAAATGAAAGTTATTTTGACAAAGGATTAAGGAAAATCTAATTTAAGAAAATTTAGGTAAGAAAAACGGCATATACTTTCCTATCAATGTTGTTACTCCACCTAAATAAAATTTGTATCCCAATAATATTTTTCCAACTATTGCTTCAATGTTCGAAGTTTTATAGTGAATTATGTAGTGTAATGAGATGATCTTTTGTCTCACCTACTATCCAAAGATGCATATAATTTTGTTTCCCCGAGGTCCATGGTACATTGCAACATCTGCACTTAATGACATTCATTATATTTTAGATGCTCTGAGTATGATCAAATTTTAAGTTGCATATTAATATGACCAAAAATCAATACAATGTCATACATTAATCATCTATACTACTCTAATTAAAGCTTTTCTGAATCAATGCATGGACCTATAACGAAAGAATAAAGCAAAAAGTTATATCAAAATTATCAAGTCAAAATCTGAAAATTAATTTATAAAGAAAATGGGAGAGATTAAATAACAGAGCACACCTTTTTGGTTCAACAATCATTATTTCTATCTCTCTGCAATTTGATCATCGAGGTCATTCATAAAATATTTACATCACCAACCATAGATAAAAAAAAATTACTATAGAAAGTAAGAGTGTCATCCTATGAAGTACAAAATTAAGATTTAAAGAAAAGAAAGAATCAAACCACTTCCATTTGTCAATCTAATACTTTTAGCCTCCGACAGAAGATTCAATACTAATACTCCTACAAATGTGTAAACTGTATTTCAATCCCCGATGAAATGAACAATGTAATTGTTTAATAAATAATAACTACAGGCCAATGAGCAAGCATTCTCTCTAATTTTTAAACAATTGTGTAGCAAATTAATACCCAAGCACTTCTAAACATTCACTTTCATTACTTATGATCAACATTTATCATTTGGTAGAATATATATACCCACAATTCATCTTCTCAGTCAAGTACTGAAAGGGTGGTTTTACTAAGACAGAGGGAATGCAGGTAAAAATGACCTTCGGTATGGGGTTCTCCGTAGAAGAAATGTCAGGGTACCACTAATTATTTGTCCTGCAGACTATGGGGGTGTTGAACCCATGAAAGTTGAATCTGGTATGCTTGATCAAGGGTAAGCGGTTAAGATGCGGTGGCTGGGAGGATGGCTTGATCTTGCATCCAGACATGGGTGTTGGGTTATGGAGCTTGATCGACTGCTTCACGTCCCAGCTTCTTGGTGATCCAGACATGGGTGTTGGGCCTATTTTAGCAGATTCGACCGGGATGGACTTTTAGGGTTTTGGCCCCCAGTTGTGCCTATAAATACCTATCTTATTCTTTGTATTTGTTATCACCGAAATATTAGTAAATCTTCTGGCTTGGTAGTGACCCCAGACATAGTTATTCCCGACGAACTGGGTAACCAAATCTGTGTTATTTAATTTAATTCGTTATCTCTCTCTTAATTTCTCTATAATTGCAGTTTAAATCCTAACAATGGGATCTGGCCACATGCTCTTGCATGCATGGTACCAGCTTCGCCTTTTTCCGAATTCCAGGCTCACCTTCATTTTTTATTTAATATCATGTTGTAGAGTATAAAAATTTAATTTTAGCATTGAGCGATTTCAAGAAGAATGTACCCTATCATACTCTTGTGATACCCATAAAAGTTCATTCAGATACCTAAACTTGCCAAAAAAAAATTAAAAATTCTTTAGTTGCAAAGAATTTTCCTATGAAACATGTAGTTTGAAATAATCTATTTAAACTGACACGAATTCATTTTGAAATTCAAACAAATAACTCAAGAAACTGAGGTACAATTTTGGTTAGGTATTAGATCGAGTAATTCATATGCAAACCTATGAAATAAAATGTTTAATTAACCTCAACAAAGAAAAGATGCAATATTTTATCTTAGCAGAAAAGAAAACACATCGAAGATTTGCAAATAGCAAGAAAACAGTTGTGAATTAAAAGAGAAATTATTATCAAATAATCAAAAAGTAGATATTCATGAGTCACAAATCAATAAGCTACATATTTTACCACCTAAGAACCTTCAAATTGAACCCTGTTAGCTTAAATTCACCAGCTTGGGAACCTAATCCTTTACATTTTCCTCCTAAAAACATAAACAGGTACACAAATCTGACCTTGAAATCATCAAATTGAAAACCAATAACTTAGCAATCCTGAGATTTCTCGTTAGTAATATATGCTTGTTTTCTGTTAAAAAAAAAAAACCAATCCTGAGATTTCTGTTCAATGCAAACAAATATAAAACTTCAGCCAAAAGAAAACTTACCAGATAATGCAACGCATCATCAAATCAAAGATAAAATTAAAAAGATTAACTTCTCATAAAACTACTCAAAAGAACCTATTATTAATGTTTTTACTTGATACATGATATTTGTCAAAGTAAATAATTTTCTTAAAATATTAAAATCGAACAAAATAATTTGCACCTCACATCTTTTGATAAGAAATATAACATCAAATTTGAATCCATAAAGATACAAATGATTAAAAGGGTACACCATCTGCAGATCATCGTATATGGATAATGCTGCGGGACTTATGTTGTATACATCATATTTCAATTGATTGCATATCATAATTAATTGAACTGCGAAAAAACATGTTCCAGACTTTGCAGAAACTTAGATGTCAAATGAGAGGTTACAAAGTAAGACCGGATCTTGTCAAAAAAAAAAAAAACAGATACTGGGTAACTGAGGTTGTGAGATTAAGGTTAAACAATATGTAGTAGAGAACTATCGACTATCTAAAGATCAACTTAGTACGAATGCAACAATCATAATAGATAAAACAACCCAATTAGCCACTATATCGATTGTGCAAATTAACCCTGAATAAATTTGATTATATTCATTCACATTTGTGATTCAATGATAATAGGTAGAAAGAGATTATAATTGTGTTAGATTTCTTACCTGCTTTCAACGGCGATACTGATAGACAGCGGAAAATAGTAAGATATCATTGAGAAGATATTGTGTGAAAAAGGGGGAAAGAATTGGAATGGGGAAAATAACCTTAGATATGTACACGAATGGAACTTACCTATAGATTTCACGGAGAATTTGTGTGAGATGAAGAATGGAGGACGACATTGCTAGGAAAGAAAGAGGCAGTAAAAAAAGAATGGAAAGAAATCAGGGAAGCACAAGAGAAATTTTGAGAGGATTAAAGAAGGGACCGGCGGAGAGAGAAATCTGACAACTGATTCGGCAATGAGAGGAAATTTTGAGAATATCGTGCTGCAAAAGAATTAGAAAATAAAACTGTGAATAACTGGTGTAAAAAATAACTGTTTCGAATAAAATTATTAATAAAATAATAAAAAATTGTAGAATAAAGAGAAGGGGAGAAATCTGGATTAGTGTTGAGACACGCAGGATTAGAAAAGCTGGGAATTAGAAGGAAGGAAGGGTGATATAATAGAGTTCCACTACTCACGTCCCAAAATTCTCTAAACACACCATATAATTTTAAAGATAAAAATAAATATACATAAAATGACTTAGTTACACTATTTAAATATGGGTATTATTTGTTCTTAAATTTTGTTGACTTTGACTTTAGTCCTCTAACACTCTTTCACTTTGAAATTAGTCCTTTATTTTTATTTAGACATGAAAAAATAATTGAAAATTTTGACGAAAATTAAATTAAAATCTAAAAATAATTAAAATCATAACTAAATATTTAAAAATAAATTAAATTTTCAAAATAAATTTAAAAAATCGAAAAAAAATATGAAAAAATTAAATAAACTCTGAAAAATATTATTAACTAACTATATTTTAAAAATTGGTAAATATTCCCTCCGTCCCAAAGAAACGTGCACCCCTAAACGGACACACAAAATAAGAAAACTTGTTTTATTGGTATTATTTAAATCAATTATAATGATATTGTGAGAGAGTGAGTTTTGAGTGTTTTGCCATTTTAGGAAACGTGCACGTTTCCTTGTGTTGGGATATTTTAGTTTTGATGAATTATGCCAAAACATTATCAACTTGTGTTATTGAAGCTAATTTACAGATAACAAGTTGAGGGGGAACGAAAGAACAAATTGAGGGGAACTCACGAAATCGTAGTAGATGATCGAGATCGACGAGGTCAGCATTTGTAGACCCATCGAGATCGAATGAAAGTTAGATGAGTTCCGAAAGTTAACCACGAAATTTGCAAAATCGAGGAAGAGAAGAAAACTAAAGCCACCGATCGAGAAGATCGATGATCAAGAATGAACTGACGATGATCGAAGAACACGAAATAGCTGATATGATGATCGTAAGAGCGTATAAGTCGATCGTAAAAGAAACTCGACGGAAGATCGTAAGAGAAGGTTGCAGATCGTAAGAGAAGCAGATGAGATCGACGAGATCGACGCGATCGAGATCGACATGAAGACGAAAGCGATGATCAAGATCGACGCGATTGAGATCGAGATAAGCTAAACCGATATGCTAAACCCAATGTAATGACGATCTATCCCTGAGATGTTGATTCAAGATGTATCGATCGATCGACCGAAATTTCGTATCGGGAGGGCAGAAGAAATCGATAGCCTCGAAGTCAAAGTGACTGGTTGTCGATGTCCGACCAGAGAATGAACTCACCGACTGTCAAGATGCTGATCGTATAAGGTCCGCCAAGAGAAGTCTGCTTGAATCAAGTATCCCGAGGCTCGGATAAACTCAAGACTCGGATAGAATCAAGACTCGGTATGTCTCAAGACATTGAGACTCGAGAATCCTCAATGATTCCAAGGCGAGGAATCGGGAATATAGCCGCTAGAATCACCGACGTGGACCAATAAGAGGAAGACAACCACCGAAAAAAAAAAGTAGAACTTATAGAGAATAGTATGGATTTGAATGTGATTCTCTCCAATCGGTAACATTCAAATCCACACTATAAATACAAGTTCTTCCCCGCATTATCGTGTGGAAGTCGAAGAAGATAGCAACAATGCTTCATGAGCCAAAGAGAGTTATACTCAAAAGCATTCCCACCCTAGAACACAAGTCCGTAGATATACAAATATATTCAAAGAGTGTTCTAGAACCCAATCTAAGAACCCACGATGTATCCTAGCTTAGAGAGATTTTCCCACCTAGCATTGAGGCTAAACAAATGTAAGGGAAAATCTCACCATAGTTGGAGACAACACCAAATCCAAACCCCATGGTGAAGTGAGGTAGTTGTTAGGCAATCCCGAGTGAGGGGTGATAAGTCCCGGGCTGAGTGTGAACTCGTTAAACATCTGCAGTAATCCCGTGGAGGGTGATAAGTCCCGAGGCGAACCCGAGAGGGTGATAAGTCCAGTTTTGAGTGAGAGCTCTTAGAAATATCTATAAAGCAATCCCGTGGAGGGTGATAAGTCCCGTTTGAAGGAATTTCCTAGAGAGGGAGAGTGGATGTAAGACTGGTTGTCCGAACCACTATATATTGCTGTGTTGTTTACTGCTTTATGTTTACTTGTCATATGAATTCGATTACAAGCAAAACACAACACATGAGCTTAAAAAGGAAAAATTGGAATCACTCTGCCCTCACCCCTGTTTTATATGCATTGGACTAAATATTTTGCTTCCGCACGCGCAAAATGGGTTTTCAACCGGGACCATCACCTTGGGACGTCCCAGAAAGGAAAACGTGCACGCTTTTATGGGACGGAGGGAGTAGTTTTTTTTTTAAAAAAACAATTAAAACTAAATAAAATATGAAAAATATTAAAAAATAAAAAAAATCTTCAAAATTAATTAAATTAAAAAAAATTCTTTTAGATCTTAATTACGTATAATTGATTCTTTGAAGATGTTTATTATTTAAATTTAATTATTTTTGAAGATTTACTCGATTTTTTATATTTTTGCAGATTTTATTTAGTTTTTTTATATTTTTGATGATTTCTATTGCTAAATAATTTTTTGAATTTATACATGTTTGAAAATTTAGTTGATTTTTTATAAAAAAATTCAGATTCTATATAAATTTTTAAAGAAATTTTAGATTTTAGAAAAAGTATTATGAATAAAAGAAACAATTTTTTTTTGGAGAGGAATATTAATGAGAGAGTAGGTCTAGCTTGAAAATCTATAAAATTGTCCTAAATCAACTATATACACCCTAAACACTAAATAATGAACCCTAAATTATGACATATTTGGACCGGGTGAACCATGAACAACTTGGGCTGAGTGAACCATGAACCACTCAATTTTGTCTTACCTTCACCAATTACAGAATTTGGTTATAAATTAAAGTTTTTTCATGTATGAAAATTTTCATACTAGACTTTGTCTTAATGAGAAGGAAAAAAAGGAAGGAAAGTTTTTTTTTTTTTTTTGTTGGAGGAAGGATATAATAAGAATGAAATGAGGTGTGTTTAATAGTACATACTAATTTTTAAATTTTGCTGGGGTGTGCTTAATAAATGAAGTGTGTTTAGAGGATTTTGGGGGTGTGGGTAATGACACTCGATATAATAAAAGGCTAGGACTTGTGTGCATCCAGGTGCACCGTGCACTCATAGTGCATTCTAAAAGCGTGCAACTTATTATGCTGAAAAGTGCGACTTATTTACACAGAAAAATGCAACTGTTAATATGAGAACATAGTTGCATGCTTCTGTTTGGAATAGTTGCATGTTTCTATTTTGTATAATTGCACGCTTCTAAAATACACTATGAGTGCACGGTGCACCCGAGTGCACATGAGACCCACCCATAATAAAAATAAGTAAGAGGGAGGGTAGTTTTCGTCGGGGATAGTCTTTCTTTGTTTCACCGGTGGGCGCTGTATGATAGAAAAACAGAGGGAGAAAGAGAAACAATTATGCTTCGGCTGCACAGATTATCACGCCGCCCTTTTCTCCGACGTGCCTTGTCTGAAATTGCCCCCAAGAATTCGAAACATGCCATCCTCCCTCCCGCCCTCCGTTCCTCCTCCCCGTTTCTCTCCAAGACGTCCCTATTCACCGCAGGCTCCGCCTCGGCTCTCCTCGCCGCATACACCCTCGATTACGACAACAAGTCCAAAAAAATTTACTCCGATATTGAATCCGCTGTCCAGAAATCAAATGAATCGGTTAACAAAATTGTGAATAAGATGAAACAAACTGGCGTCGCCGCATCCGTTTTATGGCAATCGTTGAGGTCGGTGATGTCGTCGGCTAACTACGAGGTCAGGGCGGGGTTCGAGCTCCGTGTAGCGGCGTTGTTGGCCGACATTGTGGCGGCGAGCGATAGCCGGAGGATGGCTATCGTCGGCGCTGGCGGTGGTGCAGTCGTCGATTGGTTGTTGGAAACGGTTGCGGTTGCCAATGGAACCCAGCCTGAATCCGCTAGGGCATTAGCCTACCTAATTGCGGACCCAAATGTGTGCGAGGCTGTTTTTGGGCGCCCTCGAGCTGTTCCAAATTTGTTGAAGTTCATTTTCTCGGCTCAACCTCAGAGATCAAACAAGGTCACCCCCTTTTAATTTTGAATGTCTATCTATACCCTTGTTATTGAGCGGTAGCTGACTGATCAGATGCTAATAACTGAAATTTATAGTATTACAATTTACATTAAGCAATCGTAGCGATAAGACATTTTTAAGCACGACTGATGAACACCATCATAGTGTTGGGGACTCTCAATAGGTCTTATTGTGATGCTCATCTCTGCAGGTATTAAAATTGTGGAATTCTAAAATTGAGAAGGATACTGATGTCTCTTCTATTAATTATTGGCTAGTTAGATGGCTTTATCTTGTTTTAATAAAATATTGTTCAATTTCAAATTTTCAACTAATGTCACGACGCTGTGCTATATTGGAGTTTATCAGCCCGTGTAATATAAGGTGGTGCTTGGTTCAAGTTCTTCGGTAGGAATGGGAATGAAATCTATTTTCCCTCTATGGACCCGGATATTTTGGAGGAATGATTGTCTCCATGATGTTTCATCATTAGTCTTGTGCTCTAATTTTGGGAAAAAGGGGACAAAACAAGGTTGTTGGTTGCGGTATAGGGAAATGATTGAGGATTATAGGAGGGAAGATAGTTAATAAAAATGGATAATGATTACCTTATTTACGAGGGGAAGTAGTGGCATTGATCATCTTTTATTCTCATTAACCACCATAATTACCCTATACTGATTCTCATTCCCGTTTCCGTTTCCATTGAAAAATTTCGAACCAAGCGCCCCCTAAATTGTTATGCGGTTGACTATGGTTATTTTGGGAAATGGAATGTCTTGCCTTCGAGTACATGGGGAGGATAGTCGGAGTTATCTTCAGTAATTATTATGATGATGGTTAGAGTTTCTTTTATTGTTGACATTCTGTATTTGTGTCTAGCAGCTGTCCAGGCGTAGTTCATTCATTGTTTCCAATAAAGGCAAGAGTATGCTTGTGGCAGCAATAATGGATGTTGTGACATCCAACTGTGATAGTGTAGAGAAATTATCACTAAAATCATTGCTACCAGAAAATGCTGATATCAGAGATATAGCGGCAGCTATACAAGTAATTGAAGAGGGTGGAATGCATTGGGATGAACATCATGTGGATGAAGAAGATGATGATGATGATGGAAAAGGAATGAAAGGTATTGGAATCAAGGTCCTCGGAGGCACCACCACCGTATTGGGGCTATCAGGAACTGGTGGCTATGCTGATGTGGATCATTCTGATTCTTACAACTCAAGAAATCTAAAAGATGTGCCACCAACTCTAGTGTTCAACAAAATAAATGAAAGCTCTTCAGCAGTAGTTCCTGGACTTTGGGATGATTTGGACTCTGAACATGTAGCAGTTCCATTTGCTGCTTGGGCATTAGCTAATTGGGCAATGGCATCTGAAGCCAATCGGACTCATATCCAAGAACTTGATCGAGATGGAAATGCAGTTATGAGTGCATTGATGGCACCTGAGAGATCAGTGAAATGGCATGGGAGTTGGTTGGTGAAGTTGCTTTTGGAGGACCGAAGTCTCCCTATAAATGATTCTGCTGTTTCAGACTGGAGTTCTAATCTTCTTTCTACTATTTCTCAAGCTAGCAAAACTCAAGACATGCCTTTGGCTCAAGTGGCTCTGTCTGCAGTATTGGTTGCTATCGAGAGAAGCCCTCAAGCTCAGGTAGTAGTGGTGGATAAAGGTCTTTATTCGTTGAGAGAAACAGCTAAAAAAATGCAGAAACATAAACCTATCCAAGAATCGTTGGCAAAAGCTTTAGAACTAATCAGTTCCAAAGAAATGCATATGCCTCTTGATGAGTGTCAGAAATGGTCACCAATTTTACTGTCTTGGGTATTTGGGAAAGCATCATCCGACATAATTCGTTCATCCGCTATCAATATTCTTTCACACATCCTTGACAATTATGGTCCATCATCTGTTGCAATTTCTCAGGGATGGTTAACCATCTTACTAACGGATGCTCTCAGCTGCAGGAAGGACAATTTAACAAAAGGTAGTGCTCTGCTTGCAAGTGATAAAGTAAAGGTCAGTATGTGAAGTACAATATACATAGCTTTAAACACTTCAATTCTGATTGAGGATCTAATGTCAGTACATTTGCACATCATTTCATTGAATTTTCTTTTGTGCAGACGCAAATTGATCTATCCAATGTTGTTTCTGCAAGCCAGAATGCAAGTCAGTTGGTAAGTGCTGTTGTTAGTTTAGCAGGAGCACAAATGGGGTCCGCTACTGAAAGTGTTGACTCATTTCCACTATCCGACCTTCTCTCTATTGAACCCTTTGTGGGATTATTTAAGAAGGACAAAACACAGAAGATTACTGCAGCTGATTCTGCGCTGGCCACTCTAAAAGGCATCAAAGCACTGACAGAAATATGTGCGGAAGATCTTATTTGTCAACAAAAAATAGCTGATTTCGGAGTTTTGTGTTTACTTCGGCGGCTGTTGTTGGAAGATGATTATGAGCAACTAGCAGCAATTGAAGCATATGATGCATCACGAGCTCTTGAGGCACAAGAGAGGGTCCCGTCTTCCTATGATGATGCTTCTAATACTTCTTATAGCACTTCAAACTTACGAGTTCCAGCTACGGCTCACATTAGGAGGCACGCAGCACGTCTGCTCACTGTTCTTTCTGTCCTTCCGGAAGTCCAGAAAGTAATTGTAGCAGATAAGTCTTGGTGTAAATGGCTTGACGAATGTGCTAGAGGGCAACATCCTGGATGCAATGATCTTAAAACTCAGAGTTATGCCAGGGCAACCCTATTAAATGCATTTTGCAGTGTGGAAGCTACTTCTTTGAACAAGAAACAGCATTGCAGTCACTATGCTGACATGATTTTCTTAATCAATCCTGAGTTGCCTCACTGGAAGTGTACAGAACAGAGAATATTGACTTCTTCTGCTGGCGGTGATTCTTCAGAGATGGAAAATAGACCATTATCAAGAACTTTGGAGGATGATAATACTCCTGCTTCTACTTCTGGTTCTCAAAGCTTCTCAAATATGGAGTTTCCGCCATTAGATATTGTTTTTGTCCACGGCCTCCGTGGAGGCCCCTTCAAAACTTGGCGGTTATCTGAGGACAAGTCATCAACAAAGTCAGGCCTTGTGGAGAAGATTGATGAAGAAGCTGGGAAACAAGGAACATTTTGGCCTGGAGAATGGCTTGCAGCTGACTTTCCTCACGCACGCTTGTTTAGTCTCAAATACAAGGTAAGTTTATTAAGTGCCTGTAAACGCAAACTCAAGTGGAGGCGTAGAAGCAATTTTTTTTTCAAAAAAGCTGAGTCTAACAGTTTTGAATAAAAGTGCTTCTACCCAACTTCGTTGTGTTTGCAAACAGGCTCTAAGAATTCTTGGCATATTTAGAACCATACGGTCAAATTCTGGAGGGATACGAGATTTTAGCTTTCACAGTAGCTGACGTCTAAGCTTTTGGAAAATGCAGACTAATCTGACACAATGGTCTGGGGCTAGTCTACCACTTCAGGTTTGTAATGAATTTCCTGTTCATTTTGAGTTATGTCTGAATTTTCTTGTCTCTTCCTTGTGGCAGATATCTGTTAGTACAAGTCCCGTTTGTTTGTTGCCTACAGTTACACAACTGTTGATTGGTGCTATGTGACCCTGACTGAAATATATGCTAATTGATTGCCATTCCCATTTTTATGGCATTGGACATCATGCAAACTATTGTTATTGAGTCTATCACTTCCAGCATCTGTGGTAGCATAGAAGCACAAAAATTCTCATTTCGAATATTTATTGTAGCTTTGCAGACAGTAGACCTTTACTTTTCTTTTATCCAGCCTTTTTCCAGTTCTCTTTTTAACTTATATATCCGTTGATGTTATATGATTATTTAGATATACTCCATTTTGATTTCTCTGATTTGCAGGAAGTGAGCTCAATGCTGCTGGACAAACTTGTTTCTGCAGGTATTGGGGATCGACCAGTCGTATTTGTTACTCATAGGTGAGTCTACATTTTTAAGAATGAACTACGCACAGTTGTGCACATTAGAAACATTTTGATTTGTTTATGCTCATATATGGTTTAAGCTGTATGTGATGCCTTAATGCAGAACTGTGGCATGTCCCTAATTTCTCTGTTAAAATAATTTGGCAGAAAACTGTTAGCCTGATGGCAGGGGAAGTACCTTAATTAACATGAGATGCGTCACATAGGTCTGTAGATTTGGGAGGTTGTTTGATGAAACAAAGAATTAAAAAAATATGGATATCATATCAATAATTCAGATATAGAAAAATATGGATATCATATCAATACCACTTTGGGCAATGTGGTATTGTGCTTGTCTGAATAAAGCATTTTTTGGGGAAAATGGTGGACAAGTTCCACCTTGATGTTAGTGTAATATGATCCCTTATGTCTCAAGACTTAGCTTTGTAAATATGAACTTGTTATGCATTCTTTCATAGTATAACATAGCAGCTTTTCCTGTGTAGCATGGGAGGCCTGGTTGTCAAGCAGATGCTATATCAAGCGAAGGCAGAAAACAAGAATAATTTTGTTAACAATACAGTTGGACTAGTACGTGTTTTTTTTTTTTTGTATAAAAATTATGCATGTATAAATACTTGGATGACAATTTTTTGTGTGTTTCTCAGGTTTTCTATAGCTGCCCCCATTTTGGCAGCAAGCTCGCAGACATGCCTTGGAAAATGGGTCTTGTGTTACGTCCTGCACCAAGTGTTAGTGTTTGACATTCAGATGATCCAGTCTTTTTCACTTTGCATGTGTTTGAAAATAAATGTCCAACAACCTGTTGTATATATAAGCAAAACCATGCCAAAATATTAATATATATCTCCCGCTCAAACTCTTTCTATTTTACGAAAGCATAACAAAGTAAAATAAAATGAAAGGTTTCCGAAGAGCTGGCAGGTCAAAAAAGAGAATAATAAAAAACAGTAGAAGCATCCAAAGAGTACTGGTAGAGTAATATTGTGAAAAATGTAATCTTCGTCCTTTTCTCATTCTTTTGGCACAAAAATTTCAAAACATAACTTTTTTTTTTCATTTCAATGCATAATATACCAAATTAATTATTTTTATGATCTTTGATTTGAAATTCACGTTGCATGCCTGAAAACAAAATTTCATGTCTCATATGATTTTTGGTTTGAAGTGTTTTTTATTGAAATTGAATGTGTATTGAAGATGTACATACGTAACAAATTTGAGTATTTCTGGTTGGTTTTAGTTTACAATGTGAATTTAAAATTGAAAAATATAAATTATACTCCCTCCGTCCACCAAAATTGTGCTCATTTCGTTTTGACATGTTGTACAGAAAGGTAAATTATGTACGTTTATGGACACAATATTTTTTATCTTCATCGTCCAACAATCACTTAATTACTCAAGTTATCATTATACTTTACTCACAATCAATTATGTTATTCATAAATGGACTTAATTTAGCTTTTCGTACAACATGTCAAAACGAAATGAACACAGTTTTGGTGGACGGAGGGAGTATTCTATATATGAAATTATACTTAATAGATTATGTACATGTAACTACTTAAATAATTTTGATTAGAAATAACCATGCATCGCATATAGGTATTTCTAGTTTTATATGTAAAATAAGAAATCTTATTAATTTTAGTTTTATCTGTACTGGGGCAGATAGGAGAATTGAGAAGTGGATCTCCTAGGTTAGTAGAGGTTAATGATTTCGTTCGTCAACTTTACAAGAAAAAATTGATTGATGTCCTCAGTTTCTGTGAGGTAATTACTGTATTTTTATTTTGTTCTGTTTGGATTGAGGGATTTGAAATGAATGGATTTCAAATCCACCCAAATTGGAGAGTACTTCATCATATCCCACTCAAAATGTAGTTGAGAATGATAATGCGTTTAAAATCTATATTTATCCCCAGTAAATTTGGTAATATGAATTTCAAATCCTTCAATCCAAATGCAACTTTTTTTGTTTCCCTGAAAGTGAGTTTGACATTGTGTTGACATTTGGCAGACAAAGGTAACCCCAATTGTAGAAGGTTATGGAGGGTGGGCCTTACGTATGGAGATTGTACACATGGAATCGGCATATCCGGGATACGGGGAACTTGTAGTAAGTTATTTACATTGTTACATTTCGATTTTGGAACCTTTTTGTTCTTACTTAAAAGGTTTAATACCTTTTTACATGAAACCATCATCATTCCAGACTTGAGTGTCAGCATCTCATGATTTGCATCATGTTCTAATTTGTCACAATCAAATATGAGACACACTTGCGTGAAACGGTCTTATAGTGAGACGGGGCATAACGTGGGCATTGCCGCTTTAACACTTTTGGAGGGATGGGTGTTGATTTGTGCTAGGTTGTACCCCGTCTCATGCATGAGATCATCTCATACGAGTGTTTATCATCAAAATACGTGTGTGAGACTTGTAGCAGGTTGTGTAACATATTGGTTTCGAGGTGGAAAGAAAATCTGTCTTTGTATAAACATATATTTTGGTCATGGTAATTTTTTCAAAGAGAAGCTAATATTCATACGATAGCTGTTAGGTTTTTTTGTCACAAGGGAGAAGAGAGTTGATGAAAATTGTATCTGAAACACTGACTAGATTGAGTGATGTTCTTTTTTGTCCACAGGTTTTGGATTCGACGGACCATGTAAATTCTTGTAAGCCCTTAAGCAGGAGTGATCCATCCTATAAAGATACTTTAGATTTCTTGCAAAAGCTGAAATCACATTATAGCTGACAAGATTTCATACATAAGTTAGCTTAGATGAACCCATTTTATAAATGCTGCCTGCCTTCATGGCTACTGAGATATCCTCCGCTTTTGATGATACTGGTAAGTGTTGTTTCTTTACACTTAGAGCCTGTTTGCAAACTCAACCAAGTTGGATAGAAGTACTTTTTTTAAAGTTGTTAGACTCCACTTGAGTTTGCAAACATACACTTAATTTCTCTTATGAATACTACTACATGCAGCCTGTAGGTAAGTGATCAAAGGACATTAATGTTACAGTCAAATTGGGGACAAGGATGAATGCTGAGCAGCCAAAAACATGGAACGACTTCATTGACAAACTGAAATGATGTATATACTGTATTATATGGATGGTTAACTAATGGCCAAACAACTCATTTTTTATGAAACTAATTAGCTTTACTAATAAAATAATAGTGGTTTTTGCATCTCTATACAAGTATATTTAAGTTCTAACCCGCATATGGAAGTTATTAAGATAATTTATTTTCCACATAAACTTGTTTCGAACCGTAAGATAGTAAACACACATTTGTGTAAGATGGTCTCATGGTGAGATGGGGTATGATTTGAGCATGAAACTTTAATACTTTGGAAGATGTGAGTGTTGATTTATGTTAGTTTATACTCGTTTTATGTATGAGACTGTCTTATATGAGTTTTTGTCAAATAATTATCACAGGGTTGGTATTTTAACAAATGTTGTCTTTATTGTTGTAGTCAGGTTAAAAGTTAGTGAGCACTAATATGCAAGTCGAATTGTAAACCAAAACAGAACATCGTAATAGTTTATTTGAATTTAATAAATGGAAAAGGGTTAAATTGAACTCTCATCTTGTGCATCTGGATCAAATAAGTCATTGATCTCTATTTGTTGTTCACTCTTTTTCTTCTTAATTAGATAAAATAAAAAATCCATCTTCTAAAAATTGAACAGATAAATCCCTCTCAACACAAACTGAAAAGACTTGTTATAGTTCTTAGCTTTAATCAAGAGAGACATCAAAATCAAAAGTATGGCTTGGTTTAAATTAAAAGTACCATTAAAAGTACTATGCGGATATAAGACACCCAAATTCAAACTCCACAACTTGTTTGCTCATTCTGTCTGAGAGGGAGGCTTTCGACTAGTTATATAATAATACTATTCTTATCCCCGTGAATTTGCGGATTGAAATAATTTTTTTATGTAAAATAATTAATAATATTTTAATTTTTTTGTCATTTAATATTTTTTATGGTCATATAATTTATAATCCAAAAAATATTAAAAATAAAAATATAATTTAATTATGAAAAATATAATTTTATATGTTATTTTACTTTTGACTCTAGAGATTGTAATATATAATTGTCAGTGTGTGAAATCGGCTTGGGAAGATACAAACCTACAGTTTTTAAAGAGATTGGTCCTGACTTTTACTTATCGTCATCGGAAAATGTAATAGGATTGAAAACTTCCTCCTCTTAAACTTTGCAGGCATTGTTTGGTTTGAATTACTCAATTTCATTCTTGTGATGATACCTAATTCCAAATACTCTTTCTTGAGAGAGGGCGATGTAGTTGAATGGAGAAAAATATCTTTTAGGCCCATAATTATGATGGTGGCAATATAAGGACAATAAGTTTCGGTTTCGAAAAATTAGGTAAGCTAGTTTCAACTTGGCAAAAGTAGGCATGTAAGTTTCAAGTTTACGCAAATTTAGGCCCGTAAATTTTGAACGAAATCGACTGAAAGAAACATCGAAAGAAGATTGAAAGAACTAATATTTCACATGAAGAAAGTGTCATATTTATCTTAATCCATAGAAGACAATTGAAGTAAATGGATTTACATAAAAGACAACCAAAATTATAAAAAGCTGCAAATCACAAATCACAAAATTCTTCATGCAAAAACCTGCAAAACATTCTTCATGCATTATATGATAATAAGAACCTGCAATATAAAACCAAAAAAATGAACAAAAAGCTGTTAGTGAACACAATATCAGGAAAACGAACAGGAAAGAAGAAGAGAAAAAAAATGAATAGAAAATGAATGATAAATGTGACAATTTATAGAAAATTAAAGACAAAATCAATGTCTGAGATCAATGCACACTCAAATGAAAGAGAATAGAGAGTTTTGAAATAAAAGCATAAGAATTTTGCCACATCAACTGTCACACCATTTTATGACTTGTCACATCATCTTCTATATTCTTTGCATTATATAGATTATAGATATATGTGATGAGACTTGTCTCATGCATGAGACCATACTCATATAAATTTTTGTCTTTACTGATTATTGTACAATCAATATTTCATTCCGTGAAATTGGAGTATATAACCGTTTTCACACTATAAATGAAATGATAGCCTCTATTTCGTGATCGTTAGCAACTACTAGCAACCGATCATGAGATTTTGGTCATTTGCGACCTGCAACCACATACACGACTATTAGTACTATAATTTACGGTAGACTGTGTTACGCCCCAATTTTCATAATATATAAAATTACACTTGAATATAAAATTTTGACATTATATATAATTTTCACTATATATAATTTTAACATTAAAGGGTGTGAACTAAAATTTTGACATAAGAAAATAACTTACGTACTTATTAAACAATAAATTTAATTCACAATTAGCAGAAGGCTAATATGTATATTCATTGTACCAAAATAAAAGAATCTTATTGAAATCTTCACAACCAAATAACTTGAGAAAGGAGGAATGTTGTACCATAAGCTACTCATTTAAAATACGAATTAATACCCAAAAACATCAACAAAGTTCTCAATCAATAACTTAAACAAGAGATAATCCAGCCCGGAAAGTCTTTGAATATAAACCGACATCCATCACCATTTCTCGATGCCCAACTCCTTTACCTGAAATTGCAAAAGATTGGGGTGAGCACACAAGCACGCTCGGTGGGGCCAAGTTGTTCTAAATTAAATACTAAGAATAAACACTCAAGATATTGGTGCTAAGAAACTACATTCACAATATCACTTTGCCATACATTGATACCTTGCCATTGATACAACTCCATAGTACTTTGTCAATAGAAATTTTGTCACTTACACTTTGCCAATAGAAACTTTGCCACATATACTTTGTCAATATAAACTTTGCAACATATACATTGCTCACATATACTTTGTCATTGAGCACGGCATACCTGAAGACCCGTCGATCCCGAACTTTGCTAGGGTCCCTGGCTATTAGAAACTTTGTCAATAGGTTGAAACTTTGTCAATAGGTTATGTGTTTGCCAATAGGATATCACATAAGCAATTAATTCACATGGCAACTCAATCAATTTATATAAAGCATATGCTACAGAACTATCATGCAATGAATTACTATCAACCACTATAGGAAAATAAGCAAATAAACCCCACCACAAAGGATGAATATGGAAGTGATAAGTAGAAGCCTCGAATGAACTAGCCCTCTTTATTGCCGTCTCTTGCATAACAAATAAAAGTCTTAGAATCTTATTAATAGATTATTAAGTCTACGTGTAATTATTGCTAGATTAGTGGATATATATATATATATATATATTCAAATTAATTAATAATCACTGAGTACCCTAATTAGTAGTACCCTATTATGTAAATGAGTGATGCTTGTGTGCACCAATTGCACAAGATGCAATCTTGTGCAATTGGTGCAATTGAATTCAATTTTAATTTGAATGAATCATCTACACCCTAAACACTAAATCATGAACCCTAAATCATGACTCATTCGGGCCGAGTGAACCATGAACCACTCAGGCCGGGTCGGGCACGGTTGAAAAAAAAATTGAATTTAAATTCAATTGCACAAATTCTATATGGTACACACAAGAATTTGTCTATATAAATATATATATATATATATATATATATATATATATATATATATATATATATATATATGATGGAATATTACTACTAAACTGAGAGTATGACACGAGGACTACAGAACAGCAACCTATGCTAATTAGGCTTACAAATGATAAGGCGCTGGCTATAAAATTACTATATCAGAACACTTGTTTTGAGATTTCAACGAAAGCTCAAAATTCTGAAACCCTTTTCATCTTGTCTAATCAAATTATGCACGCTAGCAACTAGATGAAGATTTTTCTTTTTCTTTTTTTTTTCATAAGAGTAAGACTAGTTAGAAATTTCCCTTATGTACCGTTCGTCTTTCAGTATGGTGAGATGCAAATTGAGAGGGTTAATGATATTTGGGGTGATTCACCTAAGGGTAAACACTGTTAATTACTTTTGTATCTTTATTGAAAAAAGTGATATAAAAATTGTCACTTATTTCATTAAAGGTACAACAATCATTTCATCATATAAAATAACTAAACTACTCATATCACCCTGGGGTGAGTTTGACCATTTAGCAGCGTTCAATCGAGAGATATGTTCGAGTAGCAGACATTTGTGGGAGATAGTTAACATAATTCAATCCACGAAACAAAACCTTCAAAATATTTTAGCGAAGAATTTATCCTACACGAGATTTTAAACCTGCGTTGCGAATGATTTTCCCCAATTTTGGTATTATTTATATAAATATATTTCTTCAAGTAACACTTCTAAATAAGTAAGAGTAGTTTTATTTTTTCTTGCTTTAAATATTTGACATTTAAATTGTTAATATAATTAGTAATGACATGTAGAAGTGGGAATAGGCCAGGTCAGGTCAGGCTTCACATAAAAAAGCCTGAAGCTGATATTTAATTTTGGGCCCAAGTCTGACCTGCTATCTATTATAGGTTTTTTAATAGGCTAGGTCTGACATTTTTAGTAAATAGGTCAGACCTAAAAGCCTTTTAAAAGCCTATATAAAAAATATTTTTTCACAACTCTATTAAAGTTATTATTCATCATCAAATTTTTAAGTGTCTCAATAACAAAATAACAATACTAAATGCTTCACCAAATTATCAAATATAAAGCAATAACAAAATCATTATAAAATTTAATAATTGTTAAAATATTTAAAGCATTATAAAAGTTAATAGTGGTCTTGTTGCGTTACTTGAATTTGCATACTAGATATATATTAACTAGTTACTATTATTAAATATTGTCTATTGTATTAATATTATTTTATAATTATATAATTATTTATATATATAATTAAATAGGTCAGTCTGTTGGACTTCAAATGCCTACGAAAAAGCTCAAGTCTGACATATTTAAGTAAATAGGTTTTTAAAAGGGTCCGAGCCTGTCTTATTTATTAAACGAGTCGAGCCGAGCCAGACTTTAATAGGTCGGACCGTAGGCCCCTGTAAGGATAGCCTGGCATGTTTCCACCCCTAATGACATGTAGTAAAGTTTAAAAAAAATTATGCACGATCAATATTTTCTTTAGAAAGAGTTGTGATCTGATTTACTAAATGGATGGGGATTCGGCACCCCCAAAATTATTAAATTCATCACTCATATGATCAAATTCGGTAAAAAAAAAGTACATAAAAAATGATTTATATTCTCAAAACTACCCTTTATATCTGTAGAGTTTGTATTAAATAAAATCATTTTATTTTTTTTCACGTCAATTTGTGATAAAAAAAAGATGGGGGAGCTTGGTAAGTTATTTAAGAAATTTAGGTATTTTTTATGCAAGTACATCTTAATACAATGTAATTTTATGTTTTATTCAAGTTAAATTAATTGCTTGTATTCTCTTATAATGGAGCGTTATGGACAATGTGAGAATCATACTAATTTTAATAGTGTAGGGGTGTCAAGAGAGAGAAAATCTGCGTGATTGTACCATTGTTTATCATATAGTGATTTTTATTATTGTTTTGCTAATTTTAATAGTGTAGGGGTGTCAAGAGAGAGAAAATCTGCGTGATTGTAGCATTGTTTATCATATAGTGATTTTTATTATTGTTTTGCTTCTTCATTTTCGCGGCCCTTGAGTTTTGTTGTGGCATTAGTGATAAATAATGATTTACAGTGGAAATAAAGGTAAACAAAAAATACAATAAAGAACTGGAAACTCTTGAATTTTCTTCAATTTTGGAGTTTTACACGTTAAATTGTTGTGTTTTTTTATTGTTGCGTTGCTTCTTCATTTTAGTTTTCGTTTGTGTTGTTTACCCTATGAAGTGAATGAAGACGGAATTTCCCAACAATATCTTTTAAAAA
Source organism: Stenogyne calaminthoides (assembly GCA_037126765.1). Classification (NCBI taxonomy): domain Eukaryota; kingdom Viridiplantae; phylum Streptophyta; class Magnoliopsida; order Lamiales; family Lamiaceae; genus Stenogyne; species Stenogyne calaminthoides. The sequence continues at coordinate 27,302,835 of JBBCBC010000005.1, read as the reverse complement.
ATTGACTTTCATCTTAAATATATTTTTCTAATGATATTTGGTACGACTTCTGTTCAGAGACGAATTAGATTTACATTAGTTTGTTGAATTCTTCCACCCGATCTATGGATCAAGCTCGACACAAATGGTTCTTTCAATAGAGGCATGGAAGTAACTTCTGGTGGCAAACTCAACCGGTATAATCTTGGTTATCTTCAGCTTGCTTTATACATTCTTTTGGAGGCGACATCCAGTTTTGATGAAGAGTTACAGGCGCTCTTCCATATATTACATTTGACAAGACGGTTTGATCCCATATTTGAATTAAGTTATATGCCAATTGTTCATATTTTTGGAGTCAGGTTGTCTTGGTGTCTAAAAAATTCAACCTACTTTGATCGTATACATGTACCAATGGCACATATCTAGACACTGGTTACACACATTTTTATAGAGGATAATCAACATGTAGATTATATGGCTAGAATGAATGTGGCGCACATTGATCTTCATCTTGTCTACACTCATTCAACCTCTAAATATTTCATCGCGCTCGTTCACATAGATTAAATTGGTTGCCCTTCTTTCGAGGTTAGGTTATTAGTCTTATTCAGTTGACTCCTGTACTTTTTTTCCTCTAGATTAGTTTTATGTTGGCTACTTACGTTTCTTTACTTTTAAATTTGATATGTTGAACAATAAGTTGCTCATCAATTTGTTTTGTTTCCATTTGATGCTAGTCATATTTATTGATAGGCAAAGTCTCATATGCACTTAGAACACAAATTCTAGATCTATGCACTCACTTTGACCCTACAGATTTTCTTATTGTGGATCCTCTTTTTCTTTTTTTACTTTATTTCACTTTGACCCACTCCAGTAACGCACTCTCAAAATATCAATTCCAACTTCACTAAGCAAGCACAAGCACATGACCTGAAGCACCGGTAGTGCTCTGCCTCCACAGGTTCTCCGATGGAACACCCACAACGTTGCCGCGTCGGAGCTCGAATCAAAAGGCAGGACGCTCTCTGTCAACGCGCTCCCCTCGTCCATCTCCGTCACCAACCCTTTCGACAAGTCCCCGATGTGCTGCCACTTCCATCCACTGTGGTACGCCGACTGCGCGATCCAGATTCCTCCATCCGTGGCTCGTGTGTCACCACCTCTCTTTCTTTCGCATCGCACCTCAGTTCTCCCCCATTCATCTCCATTACTAAACACTTGAGTATAATTTTATTTCATTCGGATTTGAGAGAAATTCAGTCGAATTTATTAAATTCATTGCATAACATTGGAAATTCATTGCATGATATCTTATAGTTAGTCCCACATTTTTGTTATAAGTAGTTGCACGTTTCAGTTATAAGTAGTTGCACGATTCTATTATAAGTAGTTGCACGTTTTAGTGGTTGGTAGTTGCACGTTTCAGTGACAGTAAATTGTATGTTTCTGTTGTAGGTAATTGCACATTTTTGTATAATTGGTTGCACATTTTTGTTATAGGTAGTTGCACGTTTCTTTTATAAGAAGTTGCATGTTTCTGTTATAGGTAGTTGTACATTTTTGTTATAATTGGTTGTGCATTTTGGTTATAGGTGGTTGCACATTTATTTTTATAGGAAGTTGCAAGTCTACAAGGTGAAAAAATAAAAAAGTCCAGTATAGGACAAATAACTAAGGTCGACATGGAATCTGATAGGACAGATCATAACAGATTACTACAAGTGGTATTGACTGATTACAATATCAATCAACCAGATATGCCTTCTGATCTCTTTCCTTTTCTAATTTTATTTGATATTATCAGTTTGCTTATTTTACGCATTTTATTCGGATTTATGAGATCATCCTCTGAGAAGCATTAAATGTGGACGTGGAAAATATGTATTAAATGTATTTATTACGAATTTTTAAATCCAAAAGGCTATACCTACTCAAATCGTAGCCGCACGATTATTTCTTTTTAAAACCGCCTAATCTCAATCATAGATTTCGATTAGACCGGCTTTTGGGTTTTCAAGGATCATGCACGCCTACATTTCCCTCCCTTTTTATATCTCATCTTCTTCATTTCAAAAACCTTCTGCAAATTTTTTACTCTCAAGCTTCATACCTTTAAAACTTTCTAAAAAACTGCATTGTGTGCCTATTTGATTAAGAGACGTACTCTAGATCTTTTCTGAAAATATCATCTGGTATTGTCTCTAAGCTTTATATTGTTCATAGATTGAATTGATTACTGTTTATTGTACTTAATTCTTCTGTGTTTATGTTGTAGAAATGACACCGAAATCTAAGGCTACAAAATCTACGAAAGCAGAGGCCCATATTCTCTGTGATTTCACTCAATTAGCGAAGAGTGTTGTAGATGAGAAATATGTGGAATTCCATAAAACCACAGACCCAGAATCTTTGGAGATTCTTCAACTTCTATGTGACTGCCGATTGAAGAAATACTGCAGACTTCATACCGAAACCGTTTGGGCTTATGGAGCACTGGAATTTCTACTACATCTAGAAAAAGGTGATGGCGATCTTTTCTCACATGTTCAGAATGTAGAATTGGAAATCACAGATGATGATTTGAAGAATATTTTTGGTCTACGATCTGGAAGTATATTGCCAAAGGAGTACAGGATTGGAGAAGAAAGGGCAATTTTAGATGAGATCTTACGCCCGATCGACAAGCACGTTCAATCGAAGTTCCTAAAGAACATGCTTAAGTGGAAATATCTATTGTTGTTTGATATTGTGTCCAAAGTGATTCTGGGAATCACTTTCAGCCAAGATGCAGTTACTACAGATAAAATGCGGGTGATGGCCGCGATAATTGATAAAGTTGAGGACATTGATTGGATTGGGATGCTCAAGAGGAAATTGATTGAGTTCAAAGGCATGCTATTTGGGCTCACCAATGCCCCAGCTCCATTTCAAAACATGATGAATGAGGTGTTTGCTGAATTAATAAGGAAGTATGTCTTAGTTTTCTTTGATGACATACTGGTCTACAATGCCAACATTGAAACACATGTAGTGCACTTAACCCAAATCGTTAGGTGAACCAGTTACTTCTAATATTCAAAGCATACCTGCATTCTATGCCTCTCCTTCACCGACACGTAAATCACCCTCACACTCACCTGCCCCCTCACCCTCACCCTCACCCTCAAGACCACCAGTACACACCCCAACCAGATCACCCAAACAACCATCTGTCTACATCTCCCCTCAAACAGAAACCCTAACCACTCAACCAGAAATACCCATTCCTACTCAACCTCTCCCCACACCTCAACCAGAGATTCAGGCTGAACCCCTGGCTGTTGAAGAGCCTGAGTCAGAGCCACAACTACAGATACATGATGAAATCTCTATGTCAGTCACAGTCAGTCTGATAAGGATAAGGGTTGAAGCATCACTAGATGAGGAGTTTCCAGGTCTAGTAAATCTGGAAATGGTCAGGAAAGAAATTGTTGATATTCTGGTTTGGAGGGAGATAAGGCTGAAGAGGTTTTAGGTCTTTGCTATTATTCTGGAAGAGATGGGAGGAGTCCACAGTTTTGTTGATTTCGAACAAAGAATGCGGGACTCGGTGGAGGTTGAATCCGCAGTTGACCTAATATTAGATGACTCGGTGAAGAGTCTGGTTCAAAGAAAAATGGTTACATCTTCTGCTCCAACAGGTCAACCAGCTGCACCAGATGTCATGATGTTGGAAGCTGGTGCAGTGGCCGATGAAGCTGTCACGGGTGCTGCGGTAGAGACTTAGATAGCCGAGGCAAAAACAACCAAGGAAGGTGACCATGATCTGACAGTTGAAGGTGATCAAGCAGATAAGGAGGATGAAATTCAAGAAGAAAAATAAGTAGAAATTATCCCTTCTACGTTAGTTGGTCAAGAAGGTCCATCAGTTCCATCTGCTCCTCTCACTTCTTCCCAGAGCTATGATATACGTGCAAGTGTGAAGGACCCGCTGGAAGAAGAGGTATCTATTGTGGTCACTAATTGCATCAACGCCATGGTAATTGAACATCGCGCTCAGATCATCAGACAGATGAGGCAGATACACTCGAAGGAGAGAGAAGCTGTTACTATTGAAGCTATCAAGATTACAGTTCACAATGCTCAGATCGACCAACTGAGGGAACTGGAGTTCAGGGCACTGCTTGATGAGAAGATCAATCAACTTCAAGAGCTGCAGGTTGCCTTGATGAACTCAACTAATAACTTGCAGAAGTCAGAAGAGAAGATGAACAAGTTATTCCTGACCTTCTCCAATGCCATTGAAGCAGCAAAGGCAGAGCTTACTGAAGCCATCAGACGAGTCAGCACCACTTCAACTTCAATATCTTCGACAGATATGTCTGCCCTGACTACTCTGGTGGTCAACAGTTTTGGAGGTATGACTTCTCACCTTTCTGCTCTTTTTACTGAGACCAAAAAGGGGGAAGAGAAGGAGAAAGAGAAAGAAAAGGAGAAAGGCAAGCAGATTGTTGGTGGAGAAGTGTCCGAAGCTGGAAATGTGGAAATTGTCACACCAGAGAACCTGATCCAGAATGTTCAGACACATGGGCAGAGGCTAGATGAAGTTGAGAATTTTGTTGTTGACATGCAAATGAAGATAGAGAAGAAGTAGAAGAGACAGCAAGAGCAAGCAGCCCCATCTGTTCCACAAACAACTGCAAAAGGTAAGATGGTCTTAAGATCTGCTGCACATCAGAAGCCACCCTCTCCAGCACAGAAGTCCAAGAAGCTAACTGCCAAGGAGCTAGCTGAAGAGAAGAGAAGATCAGAGGAAGAGCTCATTAGGGCAAAGAAGTTGGAAGAAGTTGAAGGTTTTAAACATACATATTCTGCTAGTGTCAAGAAAGGTGTTATCGGTGGAGGCTCAGCTGCTGAACCATCCATTCTTGCTGAAGTTGAAGATGCTATCAAAATTCATAAAGATGTTCTCCAGGAATGGAATCCGATAAAGGCAGAGTGGCTCTTCGACGTGTACGTGCTTCAGGTCATCCCAGAGTCAGATCATATGAATGATGAGTTCGATCTATGGGTGAGCACCAAATATCCAAAGTTTCATAACATTCTGAGGAAAGAAGAGAAGGCCATGAATCTATCTGTTTCTGCACCTAAGAAGCAAACTTTGGATTACCCTCAGAGACCAGATGGAAGTTTCGACCGAATTGAATTCACAAGAGTTTTCTACAGATGCCTGAAGAGATGAGGAGTGGTTTAAGACTTTAGAATGGCAGAGGTCAAGACTCGTCTATATGACATATTTGTTGTTCCACATGAGCTCAGAGACAAAGTTTGAAGAACCAGAAGACTAGGATCAGAAGGATGAAATTTTCATTGTACTTGTACTTTTCCATATCTTCAATGAAAATTGCTATTTTTTCTGATCTTAGACAAATTCTCTTTGTCTTCTGACTCTTTATGTTCTTTACATTTTCAGTATTATGGTTTCTTCTTAATGTTTTGGTTTCATCAAAAAGGGTAAAATTGTTAGGAAAATTTATAGTTTTGATGAAAGTTCCAAAATATATGTAATAGGACCAGTCAGATCTGTTAGTTGACTGATGAATCAAATAGGGAACAACTGATAATATATAGACAGTTGATGAATAGAATATGTCATACATTAAGGGGAAACTCAATGTATATAGGTTAAGTCTTGATCAGATCAGAAGGAACGAAGATCAGAAGACCTGAAGTGTTCAAGACCAGAAGACCTAATCTATCGAAGACATCAGCAGAGTCTCAAGTTGTGCTAAGACAACTTGTACCAAAAGACTCAAGGTAGTCTGATCAACCCGGTCTGATCAGAAGAGCTCTAAGTTAGTTGTTCATGAAGATGTTGTAGTTATACGTGAAAGTATGTTTTTACTTTGTATAACCTATATATTAAACACTTATTTACTTAAATAAATTATTTATCACTGTTGCTTTAAATATGATTGAATGTTATATATATTTATTGCAAATCGTTCATAAAATAGCACGTGTTACACTGTAGTTAACGTGGTGATACCAGATCACAAAAGATCACGTTAAAAGACCCTTGTAAACAAGTGTGTGTTTCACAACTTAAAAAAATCTGAACAATCTATTGATAGAAGTTGATGTGTAAGACTCAAATTGGCTTGTCTTGACCAAGAGTTTACACTAGTGCATTTGATGCGCTGAAGTGGACCTACAGAGAGGATAAACTCATTCGCACTGACTTATGGAATGAAGAGTTAGACCTTAGTAGTTGTTGATTTCTTAATCTATGTCACTTAATAAGGACTGTGTGCGATTAGTAATTATTGCTTTGACTTATAATGGGAAGAGAATCACTACAACTTCGATACCCTATATCTTGGGCAATAATATTAATTACATGACAGTTGCTAAATTAATACAGAGAATCGTGTGCTTGGAGAGACTTGCATGATTAGTCCCCTTGGTGGGCTCAGAACCTTTATCATACCAAATCTTGCAAGTGGAATTAATTTTCCGGTATGGATAATAATGTTGAGCTGTCCTTACTCCAAGGATAAAGATATTAATTAATATAAAGCTTTTCAGTGGCTTAATTAATTAATGGACAAAATAATCTTAAACACGGGAAATAATAACCGGGAGCCATATTACCGTAATATGGGTTGAGATGGATAGTGCAATATTAATTATATAGTGGAATTAATTAATATTAATGGGCTGAATAATATTGTGGCTCAATATTGGAATTCAGAAGCCCATTGGAAGGTCCATCTTAATTCTCCTAAAGGCCCCTCAAGTAGCCCAATTAAAGTCCATTAAATAAAAGGTGCATAAAATAAATTAAATATCTTGTTGCTATTTTTCCTTGCATTTTTCGAAAATAATTAAAGAAAAGGGGAGAAGGATTTTCTTGAAAAGATTTTATGGAAAGGAGATAAGTATTCTTGGAATACAAGATTATCCCATAAATTCAAGAAATCTCCCACTTGGCCTCCTTAATTGGAATTTTCGAAAATTAGGGGAATAAGAAGGACGAAAAGATTTTCTTGATTTTCATGGAAAGATTTTATGGAAAAAGATATGTATTCTTTGGAATACAAGAATATCTCATAAATTCAAGAAAGATCCAATCTTGAAAACCCCTACTTATTATTTTCGAAATATATGGGAAATAAGGGTGTGAAATTTTTGAGGAAAAAAATACACATGGAAAGAAGAATATATGAGATATATTCAAGATTTTTTGGAGATCAAGAAAAGATCTTTCTTAACCCTAATTGTACCTAAATTTTCGTCCAACACCTCTATTATAAATAGGGGATGCATTTTTCATCCCCAACACAATTCTATGTGCTGGAAATATTAGAAATCCACAAAGGTGGTGCAACAAATTATTTAATTTTCCTTGTTTTATAATTGTTCATTGGAGAACCTTCTACCAAGGTTGTTGAGCAAGGACTTGGGAATACTTGAGAAGGACTTTTGGTTGGTTGCTAGATACCTGATCCTGTCTGTCTCAGACTATCTCTCCAACGGGTACGTTTACGTAAACTCCTAGAAATTCCGCATGCTAGGATCTTTTACGTGAATTATTGTTTGCATGTTGTTGTTGGATTGATTATTATTTGAATTCACGTAGGTAAATTCATGCTAGTAATAATCATTAATTTAAATTTGTGTTTATGAGGTTATCCCGATAGATCCTGGCATAAAGAATCCCAACAACTGGTATTAGAGCCCTGGTTGTAATTTAAATTGTTGTTCATTAAAATTAAAATTGGATAGTAGAACTGTTCTATTTTTTTTGCAGGTATCCAATTGTCATGGTATTTTAATGTGCTTTATTTACATGCAAATAATTATTGGTTTTTTAATTCGATTAGTTCGAATTCGTTTTGCCTCGTGAGAAAATCTACGAGTAGATTATGATTTGTTTGATTTGTTCAATGTAATAGACTAGTCTAGATCTAGGTTTATTTATGTTTTGTAAATAAATTGTAACCGGATCAAGAACGAAGACAGAGACGGAGAATTAAAGACGGGTCTGAAACCGTGCTCAGGCAGCGTGCATCGCCCGAAATGTGCCAATAGAGGCACGCACGTGATGCAGACACTTGCAGGCGCGCACCGGCGTGGGGCACGGCCTGGGGCCGATCGCCGGGCAGGATCAGCTGCACGGGTGCGCGCACAGACATGCACAGGTGGGTGGAAGCGCACGGCGCTGGGCGGGCGCGCTGGACACGAACACGGCACTGGGCGCCTAGTCGAGACGGCCGACTGGATGCGGGCGGGCATCCTGGCTGCGTGCTATTTGACATGGCTGGACGACGGGTGCCTATGCCAGGAGCCTCCAGGCGTAGGCGTAGGTGTCGGACGTCATCCTAACCCAAGACGGAGGACAATTGTCTTAAACAATTATTGCGGTTTCAGTGGGAGTTTTTCGAGACGAACGATGAAGGCCAACAAAGAGACGATTTCTCAAGATCGAGACTTGATATTCAAACCATGACAGTTGGATATATGTTCCCAACTTGATTTATTTTGTCTTGATACTTGTTTTAATTTCATGCATTATTATTTGTTAATGTGTTTGCATGATTTTTGAATTGTCAAAAAGAAAATCTCACTTTCGAAAATTACTAAGTTTGTTTTATTTAATTGACAATTTTATTCCGGATAATAAAATTACGTCAATTTTGACCTCCGTGATTTATTTATTTGTGAATTCTTTTGGAGAAATTTCCCCCTCGGAACGGCCAAAAAATAGATTTCACATGAATAAATTCCCAAAAGGATGATTGTGAATTATTATTAGTAGCGACGATGACCCTCCCCTCGAGGCTCGTTCAAAACGAAGTAATAATTTTGTATTTAATCATGGTTATTATTTAGGTATAAAATTGATATGCATATACTTCTCCGAAGTCCCTGTCAATTTTATATTGGTCAAGTGGGAGCCGACTATTAATTGTGAATTAAAGGTTTATAACTGTTCTTGTTTGTAACCTGCTTGAATGTGTTTAAATAGACAATTCACCCCACGTGACCTATTTAAACTGTTTTGAGATGTCGGCTGATGCATATTCATATTGTTTTGAGATTTTGATATGAATAATGTGATCAAAATTATGTGGTAACTTTGTGCTTATACAATTGTTGTTTATTTCAGTTCAGCATGTCGCAACCTTTTAATCCACTATATGCTATACTTAAAGATCATCAGCTATCTGGTGAAAACTATGTTGATTGGAAACTAAAACTTATGATTGTCCTAACTGCACAAAAGCACAAGTGGATCCTTGACACACCAAAACCAGATGAGCCAACTGGCGAGTTGAGTAAAGCGGAAAAGAAAAAGTATGAGGACTGGGAGCATTGCAATGACATGACTAAGTGTACCATCCTGGCATCTATGTCGGATGTGTTGCAACACCAACACCAAGAATTTGCAACTGCTGCGGAAATAATACAAAATCTTAGAAAGATGTTCCAACATCAGAACCGCACGGCTCGTCAGATCACCTTGCGAGAGATGTTGTCGTTGAAAATGATGGAGGACACGCCCGTAAGAGATCACGCCCTCAAGATGATGGCTCATCTGAACAAACTTGAGGTTCTGGGTGCAGATTACGATCTGGAGACCCAGATCGATTTGGTACTCCACTCTCTGCCCAAAAGTTTTGAGCACTTTCAGCTGAACTATCAGATGAATAATCAGAAGTTCTCGCTAGCTGACTTGTTGCAAGCTTTGGTCTCGGCAGAGACGTTGATGGGGCACCAAGCTCAAGCCTTGACGGCAAGTGGTCCATCCTCATCTTCTAGACCAAAGGGAGGTAAGAAGAAGAGAAGGACCAAAAGCCACGAGCAATCAAACTCAACTGTTGCCAAGGGCAAGGGTAAGATGAAGGATGCTGGTGGTGTCAAGAAGGATCCTAAGGGGAAGTGCTTCAACTGTGGTGAAAAGGGACACTGGAGGTCTGCCTGTTCCAAGCCCAAGAGGGCCGGAAAGAAAGGTAATTCTCACGCACTAGTTGTTGAAACTTGTTTAGCGGTGTATGCTTCCCATTCGTGGGTAGTTGATACGGGATCCACTGATCATGTTTGTTTCACATTACGGGGGTTCAAGCTGACCCGAGAACTTAGTGGAAGTGAGATCCTCATCACACTGGACGATGCTACGAGAGTAGCAGCTGAAGCAGTGGGAGACGTGCACCTGTCTTTTGAAGACAGAGTTTTAGTTTTGAGAGACGTTCTTTATGTTCCTATTTTTCGGAAAAACCTTATTTCAGTTTCTAAACTATATTCTGATGGATATTCTGTTTGTTTTAATAAGTAAGTTACTGTTTTTTGTAACGATGTGTTTATCTATCATGGAACTTTAAGGAACAATTTCTATACTATTAACTGTGCACACCACTCACAAATGCATCTTATAACACATGGACTGCTTCGAACAATAAGAGAAAACGTTCAGATAACGTGAACAAAATACTTCTTTGGCATCTCAGATTAGGTCATATTAATCTGAATAGGATTCAAAAGTTGGTGAAAGATGGTTCGCTGGAGGACCTACAACTAGAACCATTTCCAACTTGCGAATCATGTTTAGAGGGTAAAATGACCAAGAGGGCATTTAGAGCCAAGGGGACTAGAGCCACAGAAGTGTTGGAAATCGTTCACACTGATGTGTGTGGTCCAATGTCAACCAAAGCTAGAGGCGGCTATGAGTATTTCATGACTTTCATCGATGATTACTCAAGGTTCGGGTACATTTTCCTTATGAAGCATAAATCGAAAACCTTTGATAAATTCAAAGAGTTCAAAGCCGAAGCTGAGAAGTATAGGGAAAAGAGTATCAAGTTTCTACGATTTGATTGTGGAGGCGAATACCTCAACGATGAGTTTTTGAACTACCTGTCAGACGAGGGAATTGTTTCCCAGTTGACTGCACCCGGAACCCCTAAAAAAATGGGGTAGCAGAACGAAGAAACAGAACACTCTTAGAAATGGCCAGATCCATGATGAGTTATTCAGATCCACCCAAGTCATTTTGGGGTCACGCCTTGGAAACAACGACTTATGTTCTGAACTTAGTGTCATCCAAATCGGTTCCCAAAACCCCGAGAGAGTTGTGGATCGGGCGCAAGCCCAGTCTGAGAGACTTGAGAATCTGGGGGTGTCCGGCATACGTGCTAGACAAGGAAGCCGATAAGTTGGATGCACGTTCAGAGTTAAGGCTGTTTATAGGGTATCCCATGGGAACGAAGGGGTGCATGTTCTATGGTCCCGAAGATAAAAAGGTTGTAATCAGTACACACTTTAGATTCTTGGAAGAAGACTATATGAACAATAGAAATCCCAAAAGTGAGATTACCTTAGATGAATTAAGAGGGCAAACTCCTATACCAACTGTACAAGTTGATATGCTAAGCGTCACACCGACACAACCGAAACCTCGTCGTAGTGGGAGGGTTGTCCGACAACCTAAGAGATTCATGAGGATATGAGAATCTTCAGATTTGATCCCCAGGGATAGTGAATCAGATCCCTGGTCCTACAAAGAGGTGGCCCAAGATAAGGATTCAGAATCCTGGCAAACTGCAATGGAAGCCGAGATGGGCTCAATGGACCATAATCGATTGTGGGAGCTAGTTGAATCACCCAGTGGGACCCATTGGATGCAAGTGGGTCTACAAGAGGAAAAGAGGACCGGACGGGAAGGTAGAAACCTTTAAAGCTAGGCTAGTGGCAAAGGGATACACTCAGAAAGAGGGTATCGATTATGAAGAAACATTTTCGCCCGTAGCCATGCATAAGTCCATCTGTATTCTCTTGGCAATAGCTGTACATCTAGATTTTGAGATCTGGCAAATGAATGTCAAGACAGCTTTCCTAAACGAAAGTCTTGACGAGGAAATCTATATGCAACAGTCCGTAGGTTTTATTGCAAAAGGCCAACAACATCTTGTTTGCAAGCTGAGGAAGTCCATTTATGGACTGAAGCAAGCATCTCGCACTTGGAACCAATGTTTTGATCAGGTAATTAAATCTTATGGGTTTGATCAAATCGAGTTCGAGAGTTGTGTGTATAAGAAGTGTGACGGAACTGCCTTGGTATTTTTAGTACTATACGTAGACGATATTCTGCTCATCAGAAATGATGTAAAGGTTTAGTCAGATGTGAGGGTATGGCTGTCAAAACAGTTTGATATGAAGGACTTAGGGGAAGCCGAGCATATCCTTGGGATCAAGATCACTCGAGATTGCAAGAAAAGGATGATAGGCTTATCGCAAGCCTCATACATAGATACAATTTTGAAGCGTTTCAGCATGCAGGATTCCAAGAAAGGTTTTGTACCTTTCAGACATGGAATCCATCTATCCAAAGATATGTTTCCTAAGACACAAAAGGAGATAGATGACATGAGAGACATTCCTTATGCGTCGGTAGTAGGAAGACTTATGTATGCAATGCTGTGTACGAGGCTATATATTTGCTACACCGTAGGCATAGTAGCAAGATATCAAAGTAACCCGGAAAATCAACAATGGACTGCTATTAAAAACATTCTGAAGTATCTGAAAATAACTCAGGATAGAATGCTGGTTTATCAGTCAGACAGTTTGTTTCCGGTGGGATACATGGACTCGAATTTCCAATCGAACCTAGATTTCAGAAAATCTACCTCAGGTAGTGTGTTTTGTCTAGGAGGAGGAGTTGTAACATGGAGAAGCGTTAAGCAGAAATGCATCACCGATTTTACCATGGAAGCCGAATATGTAGCTGCTTGTGAAGCAGCGAAAGAAGCGGTGTGGCTCAAGAACTTCTTAGTGGACTTGGACGTTGTTACGAATTTACCCAACACTATCATGGTATTCTGTGATAATGTCGGCGCAGTTGCGAATTCAAGGGAACCGAGAGCCCACAAGGCCAGCAAACACATTAAAAGAAAATACCATCTTATATGAGAAATCGTTAAGAGAGGAGATATAGAGGTGGCAAAGATCGCATCGAAGGACAACCTGGCCGATCCATTCATAAAGGGTCTGCCTCAGTTAACATTCGAGAGACATGTGGAAGGAATGGGTGTCAAGTGCGTTGCCAATCCGCTTTGAGTATAAGTGGGAGAAATGTTATTAGGTTGATGTAGGTGACATGAGATGTCACGTAGTAATACAATAAATATGTTCTGGTATACTTAAAAGCAGACTTTGAGTATAAATGGGAGATTGTTGGAGTTATACGTGAAAGTATGTGTCATAGACATTAATCTCACACCACCAGTTGATGTTGCAACTAAGGAGGAAGAAGTGGTGTTAGGGTTTTCTGAAGTTAATAAAAAGGGAAAATAGGAATTGTTGATATCTGAGGGGTTTTATACTGAGCCTGAAGGGTTTACGTCTGAGCCTTAGGTGGGGTATTCGTCTGAGCCTCAGATGGGGTTTTCTACTGAGCCTCAGGTGGGGTTTTCTACTGAGCCTCAGGTGGGGTTTTCATCTGAGCCTCAGATGGGGTTTTCTACTGAGCCTCAGGTGGGGTATTCAACTGAGCCTCAGGTGGGGTTTTCTACTGAGCCTCAGGTGGGGTTTAAGGGAATTGCGCCTGAGGAGTTTGCCAACAAATGGGCCCAGAAATAATTAAAGTTCTTGGGCTGCAGCCCAGTATTTCATTTAATTATTTTTCAGTATCTTTATTTCCCTAAAATTGTGATAAGCCCCTATGGTCCCCACTTCTCTGATTTAAGGGACGGTTTGTTGCAGAATTTGTTATGCAAAAAAATATTCTAACTTCTCACTTGTTTTCTCTCTCTTCTCTCATCTTTCTCTCATCATCATTCTTATCTTATTCATATTGTCCTTGTTCTTCGTACGTTTACCCAGAAAATCATACAAAAAATTACAATTTACATTCCATATATATCGGTGCATTACATTTGGTATCCAGAGACAGGTTTCTTCTCATCACCATGGCTGAAAACACCCGTTTGAAAGCCCTGCAAGAGACACAAACGAAATTAGAGCAACTTCTTACTGCTGAATCCCTGAAATGGAAAGCTACTGATGATAAAATGCAGGATGCTATAAATACTCTTTCTACAGAGGTTGATAACAAGTTTGCTGGTATGAGTGGAGAACTTTCCATGTTGGGAGATAAGTTTGACAATGTCACTGCAGTTTTGGCTGGCCTACAGCTTCAGTTTCAGAATTTTGATAGAGGAAAAGGTCTTAGCAGTGGCCCTTCTATTCTGGGTAGCCCTAGTTTTGGTTTTTCAGGGACTCCCCCAGCCTTTCATGGTTCTGACTCTTCAAATGGAAGGTTAATTCCCAATCCTACTCCTATTTCCATTCACAGCCCTATTCCTAAAGTTGAGTTTCCTAAATTTGATGGATCTAACCCTAGGGGTTGGGTTTTGAAATGCAACAATTATTTTCAATTAATCCCTAATGTTCCTGATCCTAAGAAGATTAACCTTGCTTCTATTCACTTTGAGGGTAGAGCTACCTCATGGTTTCAGAATTTTGCTTTGAAACCTACTGATGTTACTTGGGATCAGTTTGCGGAGATAATTTCTGTGAGATTTGAAGAAATACGGGATATTTCTATTATTTCTGAGTTTAATAAGCTCAAGCAAACTGGGTCTTATATGGATTATGTGGAAAAGTTTGAGGAACTCAGAGCTAGTTTAATTCTTAAATTGGGTGATCATTTTTCTGAATATTATTTTGTGGAGAGCTTCATTAGTGGGTTGATACCTGAGTTGCAATCTGCTCTAAATATGTTTGCACCGACTTCTTTACAGCAAGCTATTATTCTGGGCAAGAAACAGGAATATACCATGGATACTCTAACTAGAAAGTTCAAGCCTCCTTATAGGGGCTCTAACCCTAACCCTAACCCTAACCCTAACCCTAACCTTAACTTTGTTCCTTGGAAGAAATCTGATTTGTCAATCCCACCTCAACAGAAACCACCTTTAAACTCTCTCAAACCTCCCATTAAACTCCTTACTCCTACTGAAATGGCTGCTAGAAGGGAGAAAGGGTTGTGTTATAATTGTGATGAGCAGTTTACAAGGGGCCATAAGTGTAAACAAAAGATTACTTACATGATTTTGGCTGAGGACATTTCATATGAATCTTCTGACTATGTTCCTACTGAGGTCACACAAGAGGCTGATCCTGAGCCAGTGCGTATGGAAGAGGTTCAGATGACCTACAGTGCTATGTCAGGCACTTCTGATGTCACTACAATGAGGATTATTGGGGATTGTGGGGGTCATACACTTCATATATTGATTGATACATGCAGCACAATCAGCTTTATTAAGGCAGCTACTGCAAAAAAGTTGAACTGAGCCTGAAGGGGTTTTATTAACTTACAGTATGCTTTTACTTTGTATAACCTATATATTAAACACTTACTTACTGAAATAAATTATTTATCACTGTTGCTTTAAATATGATTGAATGTTATATATATTTATTGCAAACCGTTCATAGAATAACACGTGTTACACTGTAGTTAACGTGGTGATACCAGATCACAGAAGACCACGTTAATAGACCCTTGTAAACAAGTGTGTGTTTCACAACTTAGATAGATCCGAACAATCTATTGGTAGAAGTTGATGTGTAAGGCTCAGATTGACTTGTCTTGACCAAGAGTTTACACTAGTGCATTTGATGCGCTGAAGCGGACCTATAGAGAGGATAAACTCATTCGCACTGACTTATGGGATGAAGAGTTAGACCTCAGTGGTTGTTGATTTCTTAATCTCTGTCACTTAATAAGGACTGTGTGCGATTAGTAATTATTGCTTTGACTTATAATGGGAAGAGAATCACTGCGACTTCGATACCCTATATCTTGGGCAATAATATTAATTACATGACAGTTGCTAAATTAATACAGAGAATCGTGTGCTTGGAGATTCTTGCATGATTAGTACCCTTGGTGGGCTCAGAACCTTTATCATACAAAATCTTGCAAGTGGAATTAGTTTTCCGGTATGGATAATAATGTTGAGCTGTCCTTACTCCAAGGATAAATATATTAATTAATATAAAGCTTTTCAGTGGCTTAATTAATTAATGGACAAAATAATCTTAAACACGGGAAATAATAACCGGGAGCCATATTACCGTAATATGGGTTGAGATGGATAGTGCAATATTAATTATATAGTGGAATTAATTAATATTAATGGGCTGAATAATATTGTGGCTCAATATTGGAATTCAGAAGCCCATTGAGAGGTCCATCTTAATTCTCCTAAAGGCCCCTCAAGTAGCCCAATTAAAGCTCATTAAATAAAAGATGCATAAAATAAATTAAATATCTTGTTGCTATTTTTCCTTGCATTTTTCGAAAAAAATTAAAGAAAAGGGGATAAGGATTTTCTTGAAAAGATTTTATGGAAAGGAGATAGGTATTCTTGGAATACAAGATTATCCCATAAATTCAAGAAATCTCCCACTTGGCCTCCTTAATCGGAATTTTCGAAAATTAGGGGAATAAGAAGGAAGAAAAGATTTTCTTGATTTTCTTGGAAATATTTTATGGAAAAATATATGTATTCTTTGGAATACAAGAATATCTCATAAATTCAAGAAAGATCCAATCTTGAAAATTCCTACCTATTATTTTCGAAATTTATGGGAAATAAGGGTGTGAAATTTGTGGAAAAAAATACACATGGAAAGAAGAATATATGGGATATATTCAAGATTTCTTGGAGATCAAGAAAAGATCTTTCCTAACCCTAATTGTAACTAAATTTTCATCCAACACCTCTATTATAAATAGGGGATGAATTTTTCATCCCCAACACAATTCCAAGTGCTGGAAATATTATAAATCCACAAAGGTGGTGCAACAAATTATTTAATTTTCCTTGTTTTATAATTGTTCATTGGAGAACCTTCCACCAAGGTTGTTGAGCAAGGACTTGGGAATACTTGAGAAGGACTTTTGGTTGGTTGCCAGATACCTGATCCTGCCTGTCTCAGACTGTCTCTCCAACGGGTACGTTTACGTAAACTCCTAGAAATTCCACATGCTAGGATCTTTTACGTGAATTATTGTTTGCATGTTGTTGCTGGATTGATTATTATTTGAATTCACGTAGGTAAATTCATGCTAGTAATAATCGTTAATTTAAATTTGTGTTTATGAGGTCATCCCGATAGATCCTGGCATAAAGAATCCCAACAGAAGAGTATTCAACAAGTCATACACAAGACCAGACAAGAAGAATGTCAACCAGATCGGTCTGACAAGAGCCGAAAATGTGTGTTTGTTAACCAATCAGAGATCGACATGTATGTACTTGACCGACAGAGAGCGGGATGGAGTCTCAGGGTCAAACAACTAGAAAGGACAAAATTGCATGCTTTAGGCATGGTCATTCCTGAGAACGTCACTTCATCTCTGCAAGCTACCTAAAAAATCCTGAGATTCAAATTGCTCTCCAACGGCTCTTTGACCTCAAGGTCTATAAATATGGGATAACTCCTTCTGAGTTTACTACGGAAATTATCAAGCATTCAAGTCTTCAAGCATTTCCGCAAGAACACTCAAGAACATCAAGCATATCTTCAAGTGTTCATCCCATACCTTCTTAGCAGAATCATCCCACTTAGCTCTTAGGCTAAATACTTGTTAGGGTTGATTCACTAGTTGGAAACACAACAAATCTTTCCCAAACAGATCCTGTTAGGTTAGTTTGTTAGCAAGATTATAAGTTAGAAGTTCTAGCTTATTTTTTGGGTTTATTAGATTGAGAACTCAGTAAACATCTGTTTAAATTGTGTTGCCTAACAAACTAAACTAAGGTGGTTGGTTAGTAAGTCCCCTGCTAATATGGAAGAGTGGACGTAGGAGGAGTTCTCCGAACCACTATAAAAATCTTGTGTGATTTACTAGTTTTACACTTGCACACAACTGATTTCAGAAGAACATGCATTCATCTTGAGAAGGATCAGTTTAGCATCAAGCTTACTGATCAGATCAACCTGATCCTTTATCAGTTGATATGGTAAAACCTCCTGATTGTTTTAAAGGTTTTTACACAGGTTAAGAAAAGACTTCCGCACATCAGCTAACATGATAGACGTCCAACTGACCAGCTGAGAAGCAGTCAGTAGGTTGGATATTAGACCAAGCTGATTCACACGCACTCTTAACAACACTTATCTGATCTTACGTTGTTCACGTAAAAAGTTAAGAAAGTCTATTCACCTCTCCCCTCTAGACTTTCTCCTCACGAAACCCGTTCGGGATCTACAGAAGATGTTTTAGATTTTTATTCAATTAGAGAGGTTGCGAAGTGCTGATGATAAAACTTGTTGAGATCTTATACGAATCTTCAAAATTCTCAAACATGTAATGATTTTTCCGACGTTGAAGGAGGTGATTTGTTTTCGAATTTATCATTTTAAGTTCTTTTTACCAAAATAAACAAACTTTGCAATTAATATAGTGGATTATTTTAAGGAAATGAATGGGTATTTTCCAAATACATATATTGCTTATAATATCTTGTTGATGATACCAATTACGCTAGCAAGTGTAGAAATAAGTTTTTCAAAATTGAAGTTCATTAAAATTTACCTTCGATCAACCATGTCACAAGAAAAATTGAATGTGTTAGATGTGTTATCAACTGAGAGAAGAATTATTCCGACTTCATTAAAAAATTTGCTGCTAAATTTGTTAGACGAGCTGTATTTATGTAATTACTTGAAATATAATGTCGCATTATTTTAAGTGTAATGAAATATTCTGGAATTATTTTAAAAAGAGTAAGTTTTCGGGTGAAGCTTGTTCACAATATGAAATTTATATCGTTACACTTATAAACTAATACCATAACATTTATCAACTAATACCATTATACCTATAAACTAATATCACAAATTAAAATGATATGGATATTAGTTTATAAGAGTAATGATATTAGTTTATAAGTGTAATGATATCAATTTCATAGTCAAGTGTGGATAGCTCAAGTGGTTAGAGCTCCACTACATAAGACCCTGAGGTCTTGGGTTCGAGACGCGGAGAGAAAAATTTTATTCCCTCTTGTGGTGGTCCCTCTTGTGGTGGTTGCGGTTCCGATTGCGATGCGGTTGCAGTTTCGGTCTCTAGCGAAATAAAAAGATGTGTCATGTGCCCAATGGTAGAAGGAGCTATTGTAATTGTTTACCTTTAAAAAAATGATATCAATTTCATATTATGAACAAGTTTCACAAGAGAGTTTGTGTTTTAAAAGGATTTTATGTTATCTTTGATTTGTATAATA
The DNA here is from genome assembly GCA_037126765.1 of Stenogyne calaminthoides. Lineage (NCBI taxonomy): Eukaryota > Viridiplantae > Streptophyta > Magnoliopsida > Lamiales > Lamiaceae > Stenogyne > Stenogyne calaminthoides. The sequence goes on along the minus strand of JBBCBC010000005.1, from coordinate 27,283,564 downwards.
AGAAACATGCGAAAAATGGACCTCATTTTTAAAGTTTGATTCAAACCCACAAATATTATGTAGTCGGCCCCGAGAAGATGCACGTCATGTGGCGGCATGAAGAAGGAAGATATCACTTCATTATTTGGGATTACAATGGGCCAAGTTTTAACCGGGACCCGCCACGAACTCTCCCCGGATGGGGCGGGTTAACGGGTACCGGGCGGGTTTGAACCCGATCAAACATATTGCCGGTAGGTTCGGGCTAGGGCTTCTTCTTCATTCAATAAACCTACTCTTTTTCTATTGAGGCATTGATGTGTAGTCGTTGTTGGTTATGAAATGCGGAAAAAGGTAACTTTATATTATATTTTCACCATTTATAAATTTCTAATAGGTATATACTAAACGCATGATATAATTCACCATTTTAATGTTTGTAGATTCTTCGTTATCAATTGATCCTATTTTACCAAATTTACTTGATGAGGGAGGAAGAAGATTATAAGTAACATCGAGGTTGACACTTAAAGAAGATGGACTTGAAGAATGTATCATTGGGGTTGAAAAATGAGATGCTTCATTTGATTTTATTATGTTACTTTTCATTGAACAATATATATGATTTTGAAGTTTTATGCTCTCTTTGATGTGGGATTGATTAAAACTTTTGAATTTTGTGCTATTTTTTATATGAGATTGATTAAGACATTAGACATTATGTTTGTTGTAATTTGAATGATTCTAGTAATGTGTTGTTTTTTATGTATTTAGAAATTATGTTAATTGTATTTTATTTTTGTGTTGAGTTAGGAGTATGAATAAAAAAATGAAGTCGAAAAAATTTTAGATAGCGGGGGGCACGATAGAGTATTATGAAATTAAGGATATCATGTTTTAGGGGACATTCTTGATTTTAAATAAATTAAATTATTTTGATTAAAATATCTCAATACCATTTAATTGAGTTAAAAAAAGTAATTTTATAATTTAATAATACATTACATAAATTATTAATTATTTAAATGTATTAATTTAATGGAAGGAAAGAAAAAAAATATAATAATATTGAGTATTAGTTTTTAAGAATATTTTTTATATAGAGTACTCTATACTCCAAAATGAAGGATGTTGTTGGAGATAGAGATTGTACTCGAAAATACAAATTTTGGTTAGTAGAAATTCATTTTAAACATAGGGTTGATCGTAACTCTTTGACAGCCCTACCAATCGGGAAAACAAATTAATTTAAGTGTGCGGAGCAAGTCAAAATTTTAGAATTTAGTGATTTAGAATCCTTGATGCATAGTGAATGTATGTGTTTGTTTTGGGATTTGACTAGAGTGATATTTAAATTTATGTCAAATCAATATTTAATAGTGATTGATGTTGTATTATTATATTATATATTAAAAAGAGTAATAAAGTGTGATGTATTGAAAAAAATAATTATATGTTTTATTAGTATTTGTAGGTGCGGATTGAATGTGAGAATTGAAACCAGACTCTAAATCTCAAACTTGTATGAGACGAAGAGCGAAAAATCCTAAGTCCATCCACGTGAGTCCCAAAATAAATACTACCTAAATGAATACTAGTGGTATTATCCGAATTGGTATGATAGCAAAAATGGCCGCGTTCCCAATCCCCAGTCCTGCAACGACGCTAAACCCTTTGAATTGCCCCAAAACCTCAAACCCGCAGTTTCTGAATAAATCAATCAAGATTTCAATAAATAAAAAAGCAATTTTATGTACAAAATTAAGTGGGGCAGAGGAAGATAGTGTGGGAAGCGGGGGGCGTCGGCAGCGGCGGAGGTACAGGAAGCAGTACCCGGGTGAGAAAAATGGCATCACCGAGGAGATGAGGTTCGTTGCGATGAAACTCAGAAACACTAATACTAAGAATGACGACGATAAGGAAATTGAGGAGGAGGAGACATGGCAACCAAGTATGGAGGGCTTCTTGAAGTATTTGGTGGATACGAAGCTCGTTTTCTCAACAATTGAGCGCATTCTTCATCACTCTACTGATGTTTCTTGTATGTTTTCTTGCTTGCTTTGTTTTACCATGAGTTTTAAGCGAAATTTTGGACTGAATTACTCACAATTTAATTTTGTATTGTATGTATAGATGTTTACTTTAGAAAGACAGGATTTCTTGTATGTTTTCTTTCTAATTTTGTATGTATAGATGTTTGCTTTAGAAAGACAGGATTTCTTGTATGTTTTCTTGCTTTGTTTTACCATGAGTTTTAAGCGAAATTACTCACAATTTTGTATGTATAGGTGTTTACTTTAGAAAGACAGGATTGGAAAGGTCAGATAGTATTTCTCGGGACTTGGAATGGCTAAGTGGTGAGGGTAATGTGATTCCAGAGGCTAGTAATCCTGGAGTGATGTACTGCACATATCTTGAAGAACTTGCTAACAACAGCCCACCTCTATTTCTCTGCCACTTGTACAACATTTATTTCTCGCACATAGCCGGTGGACAAGTGATTGCTAGAAAGGTAATGGACTATACTCTTAGTTATTCTTTGTATTAAACTAGATTGGAAGAATGTCACTGTGTGGATGGATTATTGAAGATATTATTATTAGGATGTGAGATGTGCTGCTGTTTAGCAACATCAAGGATCAGAAGAAACAAGCATAAGCTATGCTGAATGTGAATTCCCCACAAATTGTAGGACCTTTCTTCATTAAAGTGAAGATATTAGGTGTTGGGAGATGAATTTAATAAAGAAGTTTTGATTAGATCCCAAAAACCTCTAAGTATGACATGTTCAGGATAATCTTAATAGTTCGAGTCAGGTTTCAGCATAGATTGGTTCAGGAAGATATCTGCACAATGTATAGTTAGCAGATATATATCAGGTTAGATCTTGAAGACACTGAAGACTCAAGAAGAATCAAGACATCAAGACTCAAGAAGTAATCAAGACATCAAGACTCAAAAGAAGTTGTCAAGACAATCAAGACTCAAGAATTTGTCAAGACATCAAGACTCAAGAAGTTATCAAAAACACCAAGACTCAAGAAGTTGTCAAGACATCAAGACTCAAGAAGAATCAAGACATCAAGACTCGAAGATATCAAGACTCAGCAAGTAATCAAGACATCAAGACTCAAGAAGTTATCGAAAACATCAAGACTCAAGAAGTTGTTTAACACATCAAGACTCAAGAAGGGTGAAGACATCAAGACTCAAGAGTTATCAAGACTCAAGAAGATATCAATACTCAAGATAACCTGAATGTTCAGAGGCACTGAATAATATCTATCTGAAAACTACAAAACTGAGAAAAACGCACATGTTCAGAAAAGTAGATATTGCCCAAAACATTCTAGTGCAGACAAAATGAACTAAGTCTATGTGTTGTTTAAGGTTATCTCATTCAGAGAGATTGACCAAAAAAAGCCGTTTTGTTTGTCTACATTCACTGAAGACAAGAACCAATCAGAGAAAGACAACACTCTACTTCACTGACACTGAAAGCGACAGGACCCTGAATTATGTCAGTAGTACTAAGTTTCAGACTGCAAAAATTGGTGATTGACTACATGACTGCATATTTCCTAAAACATGCAAGAGAGTGTTTAAATCCTAAAAATAGTCATTTATCAAACACCAGAAGAGGAAACTCATAAAACTATCTCTTCCAACAGATAGTTTTCAAAGGAGTGACCTTGGTGAAGTTGCCTATAAATACCAGTGACTCTTTACATTGAGAGGTTATGGGAAATTTCAAAGCAACTCAAGAGCTCATTCGTATTATTGCAAATTGAAGCACTCGAAAACCCTAGAATTTCCCAAGTGTTTCACATTGGAGAGAGCTCACTATTCTAAGCCTAGATTGATAGATATATCCAAAGCTTAGAAAGAGATATCCTACCCTTTTGCATTAGTTCTTATTGTAAAGGATATCTCACCCTAGTTGGAAACCAACCCAAAACCCAAACCCTTTGTTAAGGTAGTTTGTGTGTGTTTTGTTGGTAAGTTAGAGTTGTAAAGAGTGAGTAAGCTACAGTGAGTTAGCCAGAAAACTCTAGAGAAGAAGTTAGTAAGCTACTTGTGGTAGTCTGAACACTTGTGTGTGTTTGAGTGAGTAAGCTGCAGTGAGTCAGCCAGAAAACTCAAGGTAGAAAAGTGAGTAAGCTACAGTGAGTTAGTCTGAATGCTTTAGGAAGTGGTTAAGGAATTTCTCTGAACATCAGAGAGAGTGGACGTATGAGCTTGAGTCTCTGAACCACTATAATTGCTGTGTTGTTTGCTTTCTATACTGCATTTTATCTATTACATGTTTTTCACTGAAAGCATATTTCATCGATATTCATTTGGAACCAATCCATTGAATCGCGTAAAATTGGTCCACGGACCTTAATCACTGTTTTATTAAAGGAAGAAGATATTTCAGCAAAGCTAAAAGGAGTATAAACTTAGGGTCAACCATTCCGCACGCTTGAGTAGCTAGAACAGATAGTTACCAAACTGAACTAACTCTACTGAGTGTTCAGTAAGATAATTATCTGATCCAAGCTCCTCGAGGATCTCTGATAAATTCAGTTCGATTGGGCTAATTTGTCTGAAGCTTCCGAAAGCGGCTTCGGGATCATTGTCTCGATGAGACTTTGACTCGGGGCAATCCGTGTCTTCTCAGACAAAAATATCGGGATAACTCCGACCCATCCGACCTCGATGAAAAAAAAAGTTTGAAAAATCAAAACATGTGTATTCCCCCCAATACACGTGTGAGACTAGATTAGCACCGACCAACAAGTGGTATCGAGTAGTGGTTCATTTTGACCACTTGCTTTTTGGTAGCCATAGTCTATTTGGTTGAAAGACTTTGGTGGTCTCTTGAATAGATCTGTTTGCTAATATCTTACAAGGCTCGCTTATCATGCCTTCTAAGAAACTTCCTATGTTCTCTGTTGAGAGTTATGACCTATGGAGACCGAGAATGCAGACTATCTCAGTATTCAAAACATGAAAGAATGTGGAGAGTGGTTTACGAAGGATCATTCAAATTTATTTGTTGTAAATCCTAATCACCGATCTTGAGAGAAATGATCCTGGGATGAATTTGCTAAACCCGATGACCAACCCGACTCACGATGAGAAAAGTTAGTCAAACCGACTACATTGCTAAAGATACTTTGTATAGCACTATTGATGATGATGTTATGGGGATGATTTCTCCACCGTGAAACCGCAAAAAAAATATGGGACACACTTGTCAACATTATGTGTCAAGGCACGATCATATTAAGGAAAAACAAACTTTTACATTCTTATTGGAAAGTTTGATGGCTTTGAAATGGAAGATGGTGAGTCCATTGACAAACTTGAGGTCGATTCACTAAAGATCATGAATGATCCGAGTGCTCTTGGTAAAAGATACCCACAGAGAGAAGTGGATAATCGAAAATTCTTAGAGATTTGTCTAAGAAATGAGATATACATGCTTTGTGGTGATTGAAAACACCAAAAATATTGATTACATGCCATACCAACAAGTTTTCTCCGAATCGAAAGCTTATGAGTTTGTGATTGACAAGAAAACTAAGAAATCGACAAAGAAAGATGATTCTTCATCTAGCGAAGAATGTGGCTTTTAAAGCCAAAGAGAAACCCTCAGAAAGCTAGTGAGTTCGAAAACTCACTTGCCGTAAATCGAGGATGAAAGCAAGAGGATAAGCTAAGATCTTGATGGCAAGAAGGTTTGAAAGACTCGATAGCGGATATGAAAAATATAAAGAAATACTACGGGAATCACAGTGTACAAGAGAAACTTAGAAGTCGAGGACGATTCACCGAGAAAAGAAGGACCAGAAAAGTCGAAGGATCCTCATCCAAGAAGAAGGACTCCAAGACCAGGAGGAAAAGTGATAAGGATGATGATACCAACATATGCTACAATTGTCGGGAAGAAATGTCACTTTCAATATGACTATCCCGAGCTAAGTACTAAAAAAAAAAGGAGAGACAAACCAAGAGAGATGGAAGATCTCCAAAGAAGAAATTTATGATTGCGAAGAAGAGGAAGAACATTCAAGAAGAAGTTCCGGTTCCTCGAGATGAGATTTTCTCGAAAGGATGGCGATGATGATGTACCTCTTATGGTCCGTGAAGGAGGTAAATTCTTCTATCTCTGTTGTTGTTCCTATATACAAGCACAAGAGTTCTCAAGTTCAACTCAGAAATGAAGAACTTTGACTGATGGATTCGTTTGAGAATCTTATGAAGGACTATTCGTATTACAAGAATCTCCATCAAAACTCAAGAGCGTAATGCGAACCGGGTCACGAGGATCCGAAGTGGAAAGACTCTAAAAATCTTTGAGATCACTTCTCAATTGATGAGAACTCTTCGATGAATCGAATGTTACGAAAGTACAACTCTCGAAAAAAAAAAAGGTGATAGAGATCCCGAATGGAAAATTAGAAAAATCCATTAAAGAGATTCAAACTTTTCGTAATCGAGTTCAATGACCTCTTTGAGAAGCATGAAACTCTAAAGAAATGTGAGGATAGTCTTGAGAGAAAAGTTAACTCTATTGAATTACGATCTAAAGTAATAGATGAAATTGAGTTATCAAAGACCAAGCAACTATAAAAAGCTGGATTGGGATACATTTCAGGGGAACCTCACAAGGTCTTCTCTCAATCTTTCTTCTAGTAGCACCAAGACTGCTTTTGTTAAACCAAAGGACATCTAATCTTCTTCTCAAGAACAACCCGAGTTTTAGACAAGGGTAAATGACCTATGGTTTCGGAAAAACTAAAGGTTCGTAGAAAGAAAGCCCAAACCTCGGAAAAGGCTAGAAAACCCGAACACTCAAGAAAAAAAATTTTCGAGCCAAGATTTCAAAAGCCTCGTGCTAAGAATACCAACCCAAAGAGATTTGCAATCGAACCATCGAGGAATTGTTAGAAGAGAAACACTCAAATAGAGATATTCTCAACCGAAAAAGACCAAGTCCTCGACATCTTGAAGACCCCAATTTCAAAGATAGACAACCTAAACCCCACTTGTCTAAGGGTAGAGGTTTCTGAACCCAAGTCGCAGAGAGACAGAGACCACCGCACCAAAGCTAAGGCACTTGAACAAAAAGCCCTCAACCCAAGAAGAACTCTAAGGCTCATGTTCATGCTAAGATCGACACTCATACACAAGGTAATCGCCAAGACACCTAGGGTAGTAAATGTGTATGTAGATGTTTATGGAGACAAATCACCACTCTAAAGTAATTAGAGTTATCAGTGATTTGAGTTCCAAAAGGTACAAACATATTAGGACCCTACACTAAATGGGTACCTAAAAACGACTGCTTTTTTTAAAAAGGAAAATGGCACTTGAATCAATGAATACAACATAGCAGACTGGATGAGTGGAAATGAATTGACACCTCTTTGTATGGGTATCTGAGACAAAGGATGTCCAAGACATATGACAGATATAAGCAACTACTCATTTGACTATGTTGAGCAAAAAAGGCTCTCGAGATCACATTTGAAGACAACTCAAAAGGACAAACCGGGGATATGGAACTCTTGAAGTTGATTACGCTCATATCCATGGTGTTTCATATGTGTCCGGTTTTAAAGCATAACTTGCTTTCTATCACCAATCTGTGACAAAAGATTCAGTGTTGAGTTCTCAAAGAACTTATGTTATGTGAAAGACAATACTTCACACTGGTACTAGAAAAGGAAATGTGTATCTTGTTGATTGGAAATTATCTCCTAAAGATACATGTTTGGTTGCAAAAAGTTCCACGATACCCGGTTGGTTGTGGCACAAAATCTTGAATCACTTAAACTTTAAAACCACGAACAAACTTGCAAGATTAGCACTTGTGAGGGGTTACCAAATGAAGTGTTCAAGAAAGATCATGTTTGTGATGCCAAATCGGGAAGGAAAACAAATCGAGCATCTTTCAAAAAGCAAAGTAGATGTTTCTAATGACAGAATCATCGCAAATCGTACATATGGATCTCTTTGGTCCAAGAACACTAGAAGCACAAATGACGGAAATATACACTTGTGGTAGTTGATGACTACTCTAGATACACATAGGGTCATATTCTTACTTAGTAAGAAGGAGACTCGCACAAAATCGCCAAAAATCTTGAAAAGGTTCATCTTGAAAAAGAATCTGAGTGTGGTCAAGATCAGATCAGATAAAGGAACTGAGTTTATCAATCATATCATATCTGATTATTGTGCAGCAAATAGAATAACACATGAAACATCACCGCAAGGACCCCACAAATGAATGGTGTTCTTTGAAAGAAGAAATAGGACTACGAAAGAAGTTCGAAAGAACAATGATTCTTTGGTTCGATATTCCTAAGAGATTTTGAAATTTGTTATCAACATTGCATGCTACTCTCGGAACAAATCCATGCTGACCAAGAATAAAGGAAAAACTCCATATGAGCTGTGGAATGAAAGGAACCTCTTGTTTCTTTCTTTCGTGTGTTTGGTTGTAAGTGTTTCATACACAATAATGGTAAAGATAAGTTGAAAACCTTTGATAGCAAAACCGATGAAGGGATATTCTTAGGATATTCGAAGTCAAGAAAAGCTTCGAGTTTACAACCAGAGGACTCTTATTGTGGAAGAAACACCTCATATTGTTTTTGATGAATCTACTTGTGTTCAGAAGAAACATGAACATGACTCAGGAGAACTGACCAAGAGAATCACCAGACTTAGCCTGAAAAAGAAATCCTCTGAACCTGAAAAGAAGAAGTCAGTCACTTTATATGAATGGAGTGAATCAGACTTAGACAAAGAAGTTCAGGATGAAAAAACTCAGGATAGTGAGACTCAGGATGAAAATTCTTCATTTGAAGGAAAGCCAACACAATCGTTTAGGTAAATCAAGATACACCATTTCGCACTCGGTATGTAATGCCGATGAAGATGTGGTCATAGCTGAGGCAAACTCTGAATCTATCAACCAAGGGGGAACAAATGTCTCTGACAATGTTCTGAATGGAATTTCCCCTGAGGAAGATGATTCTCTTTCTCATTTTCTGTTATTCCCTGAATTTGATGAACTGCCTGAACCTAACATTTCTGATGTTGAGGACACTACTGAAGGGGGAACATCCAGGAGAAAATGGTTGGATAGCCATCCTACAAGTCAGATTGTGGGTGATCTATCAGAAGGAGTAAAGACAAGACGGTTCCATGGTGAAAGTGCTTTATTTGGCTGTTTTCTATCAGAAAAGGAACCTACTAAGATTGAAGAAGCTCTACAAGACTCATTCTGGATTGTTGCTATGCAAGAAGAATTGAATCAGTTCACAATGAATGAAGTTTGGGAGCTAGTGGACAGACCTAAAAGGCACAATGTGATTGGAACTAAGTGGGTATTCAAGAATAAGAGAGATGAAAACAACAACATTGTGAGAAACAAGACAATGCTAGTTGCACAAGGTTATTCCCAAGTAGAAGACTTGGATTGTGATGAAACCTGTGCACCTGTTGCAAGACTAGAAGCCATCAGATTGTTTCTTGCATATGCTGCCCATATGAAATTCACAGTCTATTAGATGGATGTGAAAAGTGCATTTCAGAATGGTGTGCTTAAGAAGGAAGTATATGTGGAACAACCTCCAGGATTTTGTCAGAACGACCAAGTTTACAGGCTCAGGAAAGCTTTGTATGGTCTCAAGCAAGCACAGTGAGTTAACCTGAAAGCTTTAGGAAGTGGTTAAGGAATTTATCTGAAGATCAGAGAGAATGGACGTAGGAGCTTGAGTCTCTGAACCACTATAATTGCTGTGTTGTTTGCTTTCTGTACTGCATTTTATCATTACATGTTTTTCACTGAAAGCATATTTCACTGATATTCAGTTGGAACCAATCCACTGAACTGCATAAAATTGGTCACAGCCTTAATCACTGTTTTATTAAAGGAAGAAGATATTTCAGCAAAGCTAAAACGAGTATAAACTTAGGGTCAACCATTCCGCACGCTTTAGTAGCTAGAACAGATAGTTACCAAACTAACTAACTCTACTGAGTGTTCAGTAAGATAATTATCTGATCCAAGCTCCTCAGGATCTCTGATAAATTCAGGATCAGTTGGGCTAATTTGAAGCTTCTGAAAGCAGCTCAGGATCATTGTCTCAGTAGATTTTAACTCAGGGCAATCCGTGCTTCTCAGGACAAAAATATCAGGATAACCTGACCCATCTGACCTCAATGAAGAAAAAGTTTGAAAAATCACTGAACACGTGTATTCCCCCCATACACGTGTGAGACTCGTTAGCACCGGGACCAACATTAGGCATGATTCTTTCTGATTTCTGTGCTCGGTATTAACTTAATATCTAGTCTGGTGGAACTTGCAAAAGCCGCCTTTAAGTTCACCAACTTGTTTTCTGTAGCTTTTTGTCTGAATTCTATGTCATGCAGAATCCATGGCCATCGTTTTAGATATATAGGAGTTAAATGAGGCATAAACACTCATGTATATTTGCCATACGAATCGGTCATTATTAATTTTAGCTTAAAATTGAATGAGTAGGTGTCCAAGATGCTATTAGGAGGAAGAGAACTGGAGATATATAAATGGGATGGAGATGAACAAGAGTTGTTGAGAGGTGTTCGTGAGAAGCTTAATGCACTTGGAGAGGTATATCTACATTTTTTACTTTTCTCTTGATGCCATCACAAATTTTTATTTAAATTTTGTATTATGTTGCAGCACTGGTCTAGGGATGAAAAAAACAGGTGCTTGAGAGAATCAACGAAAGCATTCCGATTCCTGGGGCAGATATTACGCCTCATCATATTATTATAAATCAATTCGAGACTGTTTGAAACCTCAAAATTTAGTGAGAAAAAAGACTTGATATCTTATTAGAGGTAAAAAACAAACTATGGTCGGTGCTCCAAGGCAAATCAGAGGATGATGGTTGTAGTAGTTCAAGGGAGAGAAGGGTGTCCTGGCGAATGCTGTGCAGGGTTGAAGCTGATAAGGAAGTGATTGAGCTCAGCATTTCTTCCATGAGGCCTGTTTGCCCTTTCCACTATGTAATAATTAATTATTTAAGAGACATATTTGCGTGAGACGGTCTCACGGTGAGACGGAGCATAATTTGGGCATTGACGCTTTAACACTTTGGAGGGTGGATGTTGATTTGTGCTAATTTGTTCCCTGTTTCATGCATGAGACTGTTTCGTATGAGTTTTTGTTATTATTTTAATTGGACTTATGGAGATTGATAAAATTGTGGGGTGCTGCCGTAATTGTGCCAGTGGTCTGATTTTTAACCTTTAACGTAATTAGTCCCTTCCTTATTTGTGTATTGATACACTATTCATTGGGTCTTGAATGTGTAACTAGTACTTACTGTGGCTTTGGCTTGAATATATGTAGTACATCATAGTAGCAGATCATATTCATCCATGAATGATGTAGGTTTTCTAGTGTTTATGGTAAATATATGTACTGTAATTCTGCAAATGCAGATTACGCACCCTTTCAATCTCTGATGTGTCTTTGTGATTCGAATCATGCCACCAGATCTAATAACCTTCTTCCCCCATTCTATTTCTACTACTCTGACAGATGTGCCTATTTATAAACTTTACTTTATGAGTAAGTATTATTTTTTTTTCAAAAAATTTGCGTCTAGTAGCTTTTAAAATAAGTGGTTCTCAATCATTTTTTAGAGTTTGCAAAGAAGCTCGTACTCCCTTCTCCATTCCATTTCGACTACATAGGGCTAGTTCTGCAGATTTGTATAGGAGATTATTTAGTATGAGAAATTAGGTAATTATTGTAGGGAGATTATATTAACAATTAAAACAAAAGGGCAATGAACGGTTTTTTAAAATGTAGACTAATAACCGAGGAAAATTTTATATATGCAAGTTATATATTCAAAATAATATTATAAAAATTATTTTTTCCTAACAGATTGCGCAAAGACAAAACAAAAAAACTTGCCTATAATATGTATTACTATAAAGACAATCATATGTACTGTAAAAAGACAATTATGTGTTACTATGTGATGATAGAAAAAAAATATTTTTATTAATTCAATGATGTAATCTGGTAATTTGAACATTTATTTAAGATAGTTGATTACAAATCAGAAGGAAAAGCATATAAAAAACAGTTGGGGAGGTGTATGAAATAGAGGGTGTGTGGTTTTGTTCATATAGTAACACAATTTTCTCTTTACATGACACATTTGTGTGTATATAGTAACACAATTTTCATTAACTTACACGTGTTACTATAAAAACAAATATTATATACTAAAAAGACAAGTATGTATTACTTGTTCTTACAGTAACACATACTTGTTCATACAGTAACACATGTATGCCCTTATAAGTAACACAAATCAAGGAGCAAGTTTTCCGGATTTGCCTTAGCGCGAATTTTTTGAAAAACCTATTTAAACAGGTTCGACCTGCAAATGATCCGTAAAGTTTCAACCTTACGTTAGAATGAAGCGGGTATAGGCATATTGTATGAATTTAATTCATATAATATTGCATATAAAAGTTTGTCTTTAAGAATTGTTGGTCCCAGTGCTAACGAGTCTCACACGTGTATGGGGGGGGGAATACACGTGTTCAGTGATTTTTAAAACTTTTTCTTCACTGAGGTCAGTTGGGTCAGGTTATCCTGATAATTTTGCCCTGAGAAGCACGGATTGCCCTGAGTCAAAGTCTACTGAGACAATGATCCTGAGCTGCTTTCAGAAGCTTCAGATTAGCCCAACTGATCCTGAATTTATCAGAGATCCTGAGGAGCTTGGATCAGATAATTATCTTACTGAACACTCAGTAGAGTTAGTTCAGTTTGGTAACTATCTGTTCTAGCTACTCAAGTATGCGGAATGGTTGGCCCTAAATTTATACTCGTTTTAGCTTTGCTGAAAATCTTCTTCCTTTAATAAAACAGTGATTAAGGTTGTGACCTATTTTATGCGATTCGAAATGATTGGTTCCAACCAATATCGATGAAATATGTTTTCAATGAGAAACATGCAACAGATAAAATGCAGTACAGAAAGCAAACAACAATAGCAATTATAGTGGTTCAGAGACTCAAGCTCCTACGTCCACTCTATCTGATCTTTAGATAAATTCCTTAACCACTTCTTAAAGCTTTCAGGCTAACTCAATGTAGCTTACTCACTTTTCTACCTTGAGTTTTCTGGCTGATTCACTGCAGCTTACTAACTCAAACACACACAAGTGTTCAGACTACCACAATTAGCTTACTAACTTCTTCTCTAGAGTTTTCTGGCTAACTCACTGTAGCTTACTCACTCTTTACAACTATAACTCACCAACAAAACACACACAAACTACCTTAACAAAGGGTTTGAGTTTTGGGTTGGTTTCCAACTAGGGTGAGATATCCTTTACAATAAGAACAAATGCAAACGCTATGATATCTCTTCTAAGCTTTGGATATATCTATCAATCTAGGCTTAGAATAGTGAGCTCTCTTCAATGTGAAACACTGGGAAATTCTAGGGTTTTCGAGTGCTTCAATTTGCAATAGTACGAATGAGCTCTTGAGTTGCTTTGAAATTCCCGTAACCTCTCAATGTAAAGGGTCACTGGTATTTATAGGCAACTTCACCAAGGTCACTCTTTGAAAAACTATCCGTTGGAAGAGATAGCTTTATGAGTTTCCTCTTCTGGAGTTTGATGAACGACTATTTTTAGGGTTTGAACACTCCCTTGCATGTTTTAGGAAATATGCAGTCATGTAGTCAATCACCAATTTTTTCAGTCTGGAACTTAGTACTACTGACATAATTCAGGGTCCTGTCGCTTTCAGCGTCAGTGAAGTACAATGTTGTCTTCCTCTGATTGGTTCTTGTCTTCAGTGAATGTAGACAAACAAAACGACTCTTTTTGGTCAATCTCTCTGAATGAGACAACCTTAAACAACACTTAGACTTAGTTCCTTTTGTCTGCACTAGAATGTTTTGGACAATATCTACTTTTCTGAACATGTGCGCTTTTCTCAGTTTTGTAGTCTTCAAATAGATATTATTCAATGCCTCTGAACATTCAGGTTATACTGAGTATTCAGTATCTTACTGAGTCTTCAGTAACTATTGGGTCTTCAGTGTCTTCAGTAACTTACTGAGTTTTCAGTAATATCTGAGTCTTCACTCCTTCAGCATCTTCAGTACCTTTTTGAACATTCAGTTCTACTGATTCTTCAGTTACTCAGTACCTTCTGAGTTCTTCAGTAACCTTAAGATCTAACCTGATCTATATCTGCTAACTATACATTGTGCAGATATCTTCCTGAACAATCTATGCTGAAACCTGACTCAGACTATCAAGATTATCCTGAACATGTCATACTCAGAGGTTTTTGGGATCTAATCAAAACTTCTTTATTAAATTCATCTCCCAACAAGAATTTATAAAATGTACGAATTTAAAAACCAATTAAAGTCAAAATATGTGCTAAATATATGAAGTTGAAAAATAGGGTGCAGGGAAATTTTCAGGTGAAATTCCTCTCTGGAGTTTTGATTAAATTTTGTTTAATTTTTAAATAGGTCAGGCGTCGATAGGAACAAAATTTTGTTTATATTTTAAACATGACCGTTGTCAAGTTAAGAGTGGAAGTCGTCCGCCATTATCTTCCTTTCGCCCAACACAACCACGTTCCCCATTGCAGTGGAAATCCACGCGTCTCCCACACTTGTCCTTCTTTCCTCCTTTTTCCTTGATACTGTTCTATCAAAAATTACGAGCGATTTAAAACATTTTTCATTGTTTAATTGGCAGTTGGGGGATCACAGCAAGGCTAAGCCAAACATATCCTTTGTTGGAACTTTTACCAGTAATTCTTTTGCCGCTTGCTTCGCGGAGGAAATAAACATTTGTTTTGTTCAATTTTTTTTTCGTTCTCTCTCTCTATGAGTGTATTATCGTTGTGCGATGAGGATTGGTTGGTTCATGTGATTTTATTTAGAGATTTTTTAATATGGGGAGTAAGATGATGATGTTTGAAAATTGTGAGGGGAAAATCATATTTCCTCGATATTGTTCTACCCAATATTACGAGCGATTTAAAATATTTTTCATTGTTCGATTGACAGTGGGGGGATCACAGCAAGCTAAATCAAACATTCACTTTGCTGGAACTTTTTAGCAGTAATTCTTTTGTCTTGTTTTTGTTCAATTCTTTTCCATCTCTCTCTATATGTGTATTATCATTTGTGTTACGAGGATTGCTTGGTTTGAGCGATTTAATTTGGAGGTTGTTTAATATGGGGTGAAATGATGATGTTTGAAAATTGTAGGGGAGGGGGGACATTTTCCCTCGATACTGTTCTACCCAAAATTACGAGCAATTTAAAAATAATAATTCATTATTCGATTGGCAGTGGAGGGATCACAACAAGGCTAAATCAAACATTTCATTTGCTAGAACTTTTTAGCAGTGATTCTTTTGCCGCTTGCTTGGCCGAGGTAAGAAACATTTGCTTTGTTCAATTTTTTTCCATCTCTCTCTATATATGTATTGTTGATGTTGTACGGATGTTGTTCCATATGTTGGACAACATTCTACCCAACATCATGAATTTTCTCTTTCTCCTAACACTGACTCCGATTTAATAGATGTGTCTTTCTATGTTTTCTACATTGCAGGTTGATGACAATTCGGTTATATTGTCAGGCGGTTGCATCGTGGATGAGTGAGAGTAGAAAGATCATGTGTGGTTACCACAAGATCATGGAGTTGATGGTGGAGAGTTTCTAGACTATCCAAACCTAGTGGATAAGACATTGCAGTTGATTCCAAAGTCTATATATACACTGCATTGGTCGAAGACCAAGTTTGAGAAAAAGTGAAATACCATTTGCTCTACTCCAAACTTTAGGGAGTAACATCCAAGACACAACCGAGAGTACAACCGAAAGTGTTTGTAACATCTAGGAGTGTGAGGGTCGGTGTTATTCTATTTGTACTGATCGAATGAATTCCATCATTCCTATCAATATTGATTTTATCTTATTAGATCAAGTTTTAGGTTTAATAAGATCACTAGTTACTTGATTGAATAGATTGCTTTTGGTGTGTGAGTTTTCACCTTTAGGATCTTATAAGAGGTTCTTGTGTATCTCACTACTTGTTATAGTGATATTTTTAACCATGAGGTTCGTATAGTCTGAATTTAGACTATACACAATTTTGAAATCCTTTGCACTGCGTTTTTAATACTTCCGTTGTCATATGTTGTTTTACATGTTGTATAACATTTTCAACAACACTCTAAAAATACACGCACACACACTTTCAGTTGGCGCCAGAGCCATAAACTTGATACACTAAGTTAAAGGTCCTGTGTTTTTGCAATGGATTATCCGTTGAATCCTTCTTTAAAGCCTTCAATTTTGGATGGATCCAACTATCCCTATTGGAAACCTAAAATGCGCATGTACATTAAGTTTATAGATGAGAGTGCATGGCGTAGTGTTTTAACTGGTTGGAATCCACCGAAGACAATTGTTGATAAAGATGGTGAATCTCAAGTCAAAAAGGAGATTGATTGTCAAATGATGAATGCACATCAACCAATTACAATTCTTAAGCCCTTAATGCGATTTTTACTGCTACTGATGTTTCTATGTTTAAACTAATCTTTAACTGTGTTTCTTCTAAAGATGCATGAGAAAGATAGCAGGAACATTGTGAAGGATCAGAAAGTGTTCGGAAGACTAGACTTCGAATGTTGGGAACCAAGTTTGAAAACTTGAGGATGAAAGATGATGAAACTATTTCATTATACAATGAAATGATAAGTGGGATTGCTAATGAGTCACACTCACTTGGTGATCCAATTTCCAATACTCGGTTAGTTCATAAGATACTTAGAACTGTTCCTAAACGATTTGATGCTAAAATATGTGCAATAGAAGAGGCTAAGGACACTAATTTATTGAGTCAAAATGAGTTGATAAGTATTTTGAAAACTTAATGAGATTAACTCAAACCAGTTTAATGATTATGAACATGAGAAAGATAAAGACAAGAAAATACTTGATTTTAGAGATGAAACTTTTGCTAATGTTGGTAAACATCCATATGTTACTGAAGTTGATTCTGATGATGATGTTTCTGATTTATGTGATGAAAATGTTTCTGAACAATTTGCTCTTATTACTAAGCAATTCAAATCTTTTCTAAAAGAAAAATTCAGAAAACCTAATGGTAATTGTTGGTCCCAAGTAACGAGTCTCACACGTGTATGGGGGGGAGTACACGTGTATAGTGTTTTTCAACTTTTAAAATCTTTAATCAGTGAGTCAGGATTTTCTGAGTTTAAGTACTGAAAAGCACAAGTACCCTGAGTCCAAGTCTATTGAGACAAGAGCTCTGAGCAGCTCTCAGTCCTTCAGATAAGCTCAACTGATCCTGAGTGCGAAAGTCCTGAATAGCTTTGCACGGATAACCAACTTACTGAATGCTCAGGAGAGCTGTTCAGTTTGGTAGCTATCTATACTAGCTATGTAAGGTGCGGAAAGTGTAGACCTTAAGTTTATACTAGTTTTACTTTGCTAAAATAGTTTTTCTCTTAGTTCATAAAACTGTGATTAAGACTTTGATTCAATTAATGCAATCTTCAGTGGATTGGTTCCAAACTGAATGTAAAAACCTTTGTATGCTTTCAGTAAAAGTATGCAGAATGAAATGCAGAACTGAAAGCAAAACAACAGAGATTTATAGTGGTTCAGAGACTCAAGCTCCTACATCAACTTTCCCTGATCCTCAGGGGAATTCCTTAACACTTGGAATCCGCTTGGTTTAGAGTTCCAAGGTACACTGACCAAACTACCTCTCAAAGGTAATCTGATCCCTAGGATCTACTTCCTGAGTCCCAGTACTGAGAATCTACTACTCTCTCAAGCTTTCAGACTGAACAACTCTCAGTTTACTAACGCTACAACTCTCAACTTCCAAACAACAACTACTCAAACTTCCTAACACTTAGGGTTTGGGTTTGGATTTTATTTCCAACTAGGGTTGAGATATCCTTTACAATAAGAACAATATAAAGGCTAGGATATCTCTACTAAGCTTTGGATATATGAAATACTGGGCTTAGTATGTGAGCTCTCTTCAATGAAGAAACACTTGGGAAATCTTTAGGGTTTCGAGTGCTTCGAATGTAAACTTGAATAAGCTTGAGCTCGTGAGTTACTTGATTTCCCGTAACCTTAATTGTGAGAAGGTCACAGGTATTTATAGACAACTCTTGAAGTCACACTTTGAAATACTATCCGTTGGAGAGATATCATCAAGAGTTTCTTCTTTTGGTAAGTGATAAACGACTATATTAGGTCTTCTATGATGCCTTGCATGATTTGGGTAACATGCACTCAAACTAGCCAATCACTTGATTTGCAGACTGGAAAATATCAGCTCTGACTTTTTTTTCAGTGACACGTCGCTTTCAGTGTCAGTACCATACGCTGTTGTCGCCTCCTGATTGGTTGATCTCTTCAGTTGAACAGAGACAAACAAAACGGCTCTTTTTAGTCAACTTTACTGAACTGATGTTTTCCTTAAAGTCTTCGAATGATCAACATTCTCTTTATTTGTACCAGGTTTGGGTTTAAGACTTATTTCCTAATAAGTGTTCAGGATAACCAGATTCAGTACAAAACATTCAGGATCTTCAGGTCTTAAGGATCTTCGAGTCTTCAGGATCTTCATGTCTTTAGGATCTTCGAGTGTTCATGATCTTTATTATACTGAGTTATTCCTCAATGTATGCTTCAATCTTTCAGTGAAGTTCCAATATCCTAACTATCCTAAACTATATCTGCTGACTATACATGGTGCAGATAATCCTGAGAAACATATCCTATTTGAAACCTGAGTCCTATCTATCAAGATATTCATTCTGATACATGTCATACTCAGGGGGTTTAAGATCTAATCAAAATCACTTATATTAAATTCATCTCCCAACAATTTCCCCCTTTTGATGATGCCAAAACCATCTTGTTACAAATGAAAAAAGAACGTAACATCTATTCAGGTTTCAATTTCTAAAAACAAGTAAATGGTTAACATAAACAGTTATCAGAATAAGATAATGAGATATTATCTTTTCAATACAAAAATCAATAGAGTTTCATTGATAATGAACTTGAAAGTACATGATACAATGGTTTATCCTAATCTACTGAATTTTACAAAAGACACATTCAGTGAAGTAATCACTCTTCATCTGAATCAAACTCATCCGCAGGTGCTTCCAGGTTGAACTGTCCATAGTACCTCTTCTTCAGCTCTTCTCTCTTCAGGATGGTATCCGCATCATTACCCACAAGTTTTAGATATTCAACATGCTCAATGTACTCTAGATTGAGCATCTCAAAATTTATCAGTTTATTCTTAAACCTTGGGGGTGGATACTTGATTGGTCCAGGAGCCTTCAGTTGATAGCCTAATCTATCAAACAAGTTGAACCATTCCTAACAAACATCTGCAAAGTACCTCAGCAAGTACTCTAAGAATGCTTCGTCCCTGACAGGATTTGAATGTGGTCATGTGAATAAGACATCATAATTGAAAGAGAATTCCCTCTTTGCACACTCCCATTTCTCATTCAGATGGATTGACATCCATTTATCAAGGTGTGGCCAGATCCTGGTTCTAGGCTTAGTCCCTCGCTTAAGGTAAACTTCTGAAAACCGCCTCTGATCCTCTTGGCATCTTCCCTTTGCTTTCTGGTCATTTCAGCACCAGACACAGACACATCAGCCTTTCTCTTTTCTTCTCTGCCTCAATCATCTTCAGAGAGTTATGCCAGTCCATTCATCCTCTTATTACTGACATCATAACCTCCGAATCCTTCTTTGAAAAGCTCTTCTGTCTCTGAATCCTCATCTTTCTGGATCTGAGCTTCAGGATCTTCTTCAGGCTCAGTAAAGTCTCCAACCAACTTTCTTCTCAGAGGCTTTACTGACTTTTCAGTAGGCTTTGCTGGAGTTGTCTTTCTCTTCTGAGCTTCCTTCTCCACAAAAGCAACTTTCTTCTGAGGCTCAGTGGGCTTTGGGAACAAGACTTTATAAGCTTCTCCTGTCTTGCTCGACTCAAACTCCTTGAGTCTTCCAGCTCGCTCACTTATAACTTCCTATGCCAATTCAGGATCGACTACAAGTCCTCTATGGATAATCATCTCAGCCTCTTTTCTTTTTCCCTCCAGCTTTGGCAGTTCAGCATCATACTGATAACTTCCCCCCTTTTTGGCATCATAATCTGCCAACATTTAGGATAATGCTCTGTCCATATGTAGTTGCTTCTTGCCAACAACTCTCAATTCCACAACAATATCCAGTTTCTCATTTTGCATTTTCTGAAGTACATTTAAGGCAACACTGGTGTCCTCTCCCAATCCACCAAAGGTGTTCTATATCTTGGTCATGAGTGATGAGCTCATTTCCTCAACAACTGCCTTAATCATTTCCTGATTCTGCTCAACCAACTTTTTCTCAAGGTATGAAGTTCTCTCCTCATACTTCTTCTCCAACACATCAAACATCTCCTTGGATACACCACCAATTCTTGTATCCAACTTAGATACCTCATCAGTCTTGGCCATAGATGTGCTTAGTATCTCCAGCTGATTGCTCTGAGTGGTATGGGCTTCTTCCAGTCTGGTCATCCTCTCCACCACTGGTTCAAGCTTACTCAATATTTCTAACACTGGGGTTAGATCAACAGTTTGATAAACTGGAGCAAGAACCTCTTCTTCCTCAGTCTGGACACCGGTCTCAATTAGCTCAGTAATTATCACCTCCGATTCCCTGGGATACTGAACAGTGGTACCAAAGGGTATCGCTTGCAACTTCAGAGCAGCCTGAGAAGCTTCCCCTTGAGTACCCTCAGTTGTACTCTGTTCAGGAACATCCTTTGCCTTCTCAGGTTCAGAATCCTTCTCAGTGACATCTTTCTTTGGTTCAGGTTCAGGTGCTTTCCCTCCAGCATCATCACCTCCATTTGCATCTCCAGCTCCAACTTCAGGAAGGGTGATTGGTTTCTTCTCAGCAATCTCCTTTTTACTAAGGCATAAAACTCATGATGTTTGATCCTTAGCCTCCTCCTGCTTAAACCTGAAAAGTTATCTAACTCTGCCATCTCCTCAGCCCAATACTCTTCTCCTCTGAAATTGCCAATCTTCAGCATTGATGCGAAGAGTTGATTGACAATTATGATTGTTGTCTTCAGCCTGACAAACATATCCTGAAGATTTAGGAACTCTGATAGTTTAGGATATTTGTCCAGGATAAAGCGTTCAGCTTTCTGCCTCCAGGCTCTCTCTTCAGCCTCACCTTTCCTGAGTTCAAGAACAGGTTCTTCCTCTTTAGAGCTAGAAGATTGCTCTGAAGGTTGGGTAGGTTTTGGCTCTGAGGGGATAGTAGGTGGGATCTGTATTTGGCTTTCTTCTACAGGTTTTTGAGAACCTGAGAAGATCTCTCGTGATATTCTGTCAATACCAATACTTGTACTCAGGACTTCAGTGAAAACTTCCTCATCTCCAGCTGTACTAACTTGTTCCTCTTCCACTGGTTCTGTCCTGACAACTTCCAAAACAGCCTCAGCCAAAGTTTCCATAGGTGATTTTTGGCCTGCCTCAATCTCCCTGATCGTTCTTAACTTTTTCTTCTTCTTTTGCTCATCCTGAGCCTTCTTCTTATCTCCAACTTCCTTCTTCACTCTCATCAACTCTAAAACTTTCTTCTTTTTCTTAGCTTCCTAAGATGTTTCCGCTTTCTTTACTGACTCTTTTCTCGTCCGTTTAGTCTTGAGGACTTCAGTAAGTGCTGCTGGTTCTTCTTTAGATTCAACCTCAACTGGCTCTTCCTGAGCGGCAATACTTGGACTCTCAGAGGCTACTGGCTTCCTCTTCTGAGTCTTGCTCTTCTTGAACATGATCTTGTTCTTTGGAAATCTTTCACCAGATAGGAAATGCTCATTCTACTCTTTCAACAATTCAATCAGATATCCTATCTTCGTTCCAAACAACACTTTCCCAGATTTTGTGAATGCACCTTTGGAATAAGAAAGCTTCTCTTTCTAATTCACAATGCACTCCACCAAAAATTTCAACCAGTTAAAATCACATTTGGTGAGTCCTCGATTGCAGCCATTAGCCTAATTTTGGTCTTGCTCACCTACTCTAGGCTATCAAAACTGCTCATCAAGCACTTGGCTACAATGTCATTCAAAACCATGTATTTTGGCTTCAGGCTGCGCTTGTGCAAAGCAACCTTAAACTCCACCTTCGTGTCCGTGATTTTGTCCAGAAATTCTTGTTCTCTTCCCATCATGTGAAAGTCATTGATGGCATCCAATGTCAATGTGACATCCAATAGTTTAAGGATGGAGTTTAAGGCTGTCACATCCAATGTGACAGCCTTAAACTCCACCCTTATCATTTAACTCTAACAAGTCATTGATGGCATCAAATGTCAATGTGACATCCCTAGTAACAATCTTAATGGATCAATATCTTACATTAATTCCAAAACTAAGTCTTGATATCAACGAACTGTCGTCTCCTACTCTGAGATATGTGATAAACTCAAAAAACTCTTGATGGAATTCTGTTTCTGGTCTGTTGCCCACCAACCTGGTAATCTTTGCAAGTCTAAGCATATGCAAAGCTTCCTCCTTATGTACCATTGTCTGTGTATCATCAAATGATACAACATGCTAGAAATTAGGCTTATCTACTCCAGCCATGGTGGCAAAAACATCGGCTTCTAGGAATTCCATTGAAAAGGTTTGAGAATTTTGGAACAGAGAGAATCGCAAAGGTTTTGAGAGTTTAGGGAATTTTTGCAAAAGAAATGCGAAATGAAGAGTTTCTGCAAAAACTGAAGATTATATATGTTATAACATATAAAAATCAAGGGCTAGGATTTAATCTCAGACAATAATAATCGATGGTTGAGATTAAGTCTTGAAAATTTGAATAAGGTCAAGATTTCTAATTTGGGGCGGTTGAAAGGACGGGTTTGGGTAAATAGCAGCAATTAGGGTGACAAAATGATGTTTTCACACTAACCGAGGAAACTCTCCGTCTGCACCTCAAAATTCAACCAATAGAAATCTTCCAACTCTCCCGCTTAAAGTTCAGGTCTTATGCTATTTATATCAAATGATTACTGAATGAAATAAATGCTGTGAGTTAATGCATGTGTCAGTATTTCTCCAGGTTAATTGAATATTTAACCTTACTGAATACCAGACCGTGACAAAATATCCCGAGTCTCAGTTTCCATCCTGAGACTCTTTGTCCTGAATTATTCATTTTACTGAATAATTACATGCACCTGAAGGACTTCTCCTTTCAGTAGACTCAGTCACCTGGATCCAACATTCCTAATTCTACTGATATCTCATGAAACCTTGATTCAGGTAAAGTTTTAGTGAGTATGTCAGCTCTTTGCTTATCAGTATGAATCTTCTCCATCCTGATATCCTTCTTTTCAACATGATCTCTTATGAAGTGATGTCTGATATCAACATGCTTACATTTGGTGTGTAACACAGGAATTTGTGTAATAGCAATTGGACTGTTATTATAAAAAAATATAGGAACTTCATTGGCTATAATCTTGTAATCCCTCAATTGTTGTCTTAGCCAAAGAATCTGTGCACAACAACTTCCAGCTGCCATGTATTCAGCTTCAGTAGTACTGGTTGCTACTGAACTTTGTTTCTTAGAAAACTATGATATCCGTTTACTTCCAAGAAATTGACAAGTTTCTGAAGTGGATTTCCTGTTAGCTCTACATCCACCATAATCAGCGTCTGAATAACAAGTTAATTCAAGCTTATCATCAGCTTGATACCATAATCCTCTATTCACTGTGCCCTTAAGATATCTCAGAATCTTCTTGGCAGCCTCCATGTGAGTAACCTTAGGATTAGCTTTGTATCTTGCCCATATGAAGAGTACATTGTGCACCAGGAGGTTGTTCCACATAAATCTCTTCCTTAAGCACACCATTCAGAAATGCACTTTTCACATCCATCTGATAGACTGTGAATTTCATGTGGGCAGCATATGCAAGAAACAATCTGATGGCTTCTAGTCTTGCAACAGGTGCAAAGGTTTCATCATAGTTGTGTCTTCTTCTTAGGAATAACCTTGTGCAACTAGCCTTGCCTTGTTTCTTTCAATGATGTTATTCTCATCTCTTTTGTTCTTGAAGACCTATTTTGTTCCAATCACATTGTGCCTTTTAGGTCTGTCTACTAACTCCCATACTTTATTCCTAGTGAACTGATTCAGCTCCTCTTGCATATCAATAATCCAATTTGAGTCTTGTAGAGCTTCTTCAATCTCAGTAGGTTCTTTTTCTGATAGGAAGCAACAGAACAAAACACTTTCACCATGGAACCTTCTAGTCTTAACTCCTTTTGATGGATCACCTAGGATCTAACTTGGAGGATGGCTATCCAACCATGATCTTCTAGATATTCCCCCTTCAGTAGTATCCTCTACTTCATCAGAGTTGTTAGGTTCAGGTATATCATCAAATTTAGGAAACAACAAGAAAGGAGAAAGGGAATCATCATCCTCAGGGGAAGTTCCATTCAGAACATTATCAGTGACATTTGTTCCCCCTTGATTGATAGATTTAGGATTTGCCTCAGTTGTGACCACATCTTCATCGACATTACTTACCTGAAGGTGAACTGGGGTCAGTTCAGGTGGCTCAACTTCAGTGTGTTATTGGTTGTCCTTCAGTGGAGAAACACCTTGAGGTCCATCAGCCTGAACATCATCATCCTGAGCTTCTTTATCTGAGTCAGATTCACTCCATTAATAGAAGGTGATTGACTTTGACTTCTTTTCAGGCTCCTTTGATGACTTATCATCAGTTTTGTTCTTCAGGCTTAGTCTGGTGACCCTCTTGGTCAGATCTCCTGAGTCATGTTCTTGTTTTCTATGAAAACAAGTAGATTTATCAAAAACAACATGAGGTGTTTCTTCCACAATAAGGGTCCTACAGTTGTAGACTCTGAAGGCTTTACTGACTTCAGAATATCCCAAGAATATTCCTTCATCTGCTTTGCTATCAAAAGTTTTCAGCTGATCTTTACCATTATTATGAATGAAACACTTACAACCAAACACACGAAAGAAAGAGACAAGAGGCTTCCTTTCATTCCATAGTTAATATGGTGTTTTTCCTTGTTGCTTGGTCAGCATGGATATGTTCTGAGAGTAGCATGCAGTATTGATAGATTTAGCCCAAAATCTTTTAGGAATATCAGCTTCAACAATCATAGTCCTTGCAGCTTTTTTCAGGGTCATATTTCTTCTTTCAGCAACACTGTTTTGTTGTGGGGTTCTTGCAGCTGATGTTTCATGAGTTATTCCATTGGCTGCACAATAATCAGATATAATATGGTTGATAAACTAAGTGCCTTTATCTGATCTGATTTTGACCTCACTCAGGTTCTTTTCATTACTGATTCTCTCCAATAACTCAGACAGTTTTGTCAATGTTTCTTTCTTACTGAGTAAGAATATGACCCATGAATCTTGAGTAGTCATCTACTACAACAAGAGTATATTTTCTGCCATTAGTGCTCACAGGTGTTATTGGACCAAAAAGATCCATATGTAGCAGTTGTAGTATCCTTTCAGTAGAAACTTCTACTTTGCTTTTAAAGGATGCTCTTATCTGTTTTCCTTTCTGGCAAGCATCACATACATGATCTTTGCTAAATACTTCATTTGAGAAAACCCTCCCACAAGTGCTAATCTTGCAAGTTTATTCAGGGTTTTGAAGTTCAAGTGATTCAGCCTTTTGTACCATAGCCAACTAGTTTCATAGCCTTTTTGGCAACCAAACATGTATCCATAGGAGTCAATCTCCAATCAGCAAGATACACATTTCCTTTTTTAGTACCAATCAGTAGTACTTGATGTGAAATGTTATCCTTCACATAACATACGTTTTTAGAGAACTCAACACTGAATCCTTTGTCATAAAATTGATTGATAGCAAGCAAGTTATGCATTAAACCAGACACATATGATACACCATGTATATGAACATTATCAATTTCCAATGTTCCATATCCTTCAGCATGTCCTTTGGAATTATCTCCAAAAGTTATCTAAGGGCCTTTTTGCTCAAAATAGTCAGTGAGTAGATACTTATATCCTGTCATGTGCCTTGAACATCCACTGTCCAAATACCATGTAGCAGGTGCAACTTAATCTCCACTCATCAGGGCTATGTTGTCTTTACTCAACTCAGTGCCCATCATCATCACCTGAAACAAAATCAGGCCTTAGGTACCCATTTGGTGTAGGGTCCTACCAGGTTAGCTGTACCTTTCAGAATCCAAACCCGCCTGACAATTCTAATTACTTTAGAATGGCTGATTTGTCTTCCATAAACATCAACATACACATTCACAACACTTGGTGCCTTAGGAGCAACATGTGTATGAGTGTGGTCCTAGCATGAACATGAGCCTTAGAATTCTTCTTGGGTTCAGGCCTCTTGTTCAGATGCTTTGACCTTGGTGCAGCTGGTCTCTGTTTCTGTTGACTTGGGTTCAGATAACCTTTACCCTTAGGCAAGTGGGGTTTGGGTTGTCTGTACTGAAATTGGGGTCTTTTAGTAAACTTAGGACTTGGTCTTTTCAGCTGAGAATTTCTCTGCTGAGTGTTTCTCTACTGAAAATTCCTCTAATGATTCAGTACGGATTTCTTCAGGATGGTATTCTTAGCCTGAGGCTTTGAAGTACTAGCCTGAAAATTTCCAGCTGAGTGTTCTGGGTTTCTAGCCTTTTCCACAGGTTTTGGCCTTTCACTCTGAACATTCAAGTTTCTTGAAGCCATAGGTCATTTAGCCTTGTCTAAAACTCGTGGTTGTTCTTCAATGAGAAGATCAGTACGAATCGCGGGTTTAACGAAAACAGTCTTAGTGCCACTAGAGGAAGCAGTATTAAGAAGACCTTGTGAAGTTCCTTCTGGATTATAGCATAATCCAACCTTTACAGTTGCAGGTCTTTGATAGCTCTAAATTTCATCTATTGCAACAGATGCTGAATTCAATAGAGCTAGCTTTCTCTGCAAGTTGTCTTCACTTTTTTTTAGAGTTTCATGTTTCTCAAAGAGGTCATTGAACTCAGTCCTGACTAGCTGATTTTCTTCAGTTAATTTCTCTAATTTCCCATTCAGGGTATCTATCAGCTTCTCTTTCTCTGAGAGTTGAACTTTCAGAACATCAAGTTCATCAGTGACTCCCATCAATTGAGAAGTGATTTCAGCAACATTAGAGTTTTTTAACTTCTGAATCTCAACAACCAGTTCTTCATTCTGCTCTTGAGTTTCAATGAATACTTCTTGGAGAACAAAATAGTCTTTCATCAGATTCTCAAAAGAATCCATCAGATCAAAATTACTGTTCACTGAAGAAGTTGAAAACTCTTTTGCATGTGTAGGAGGGCCAATAGAGAGAGAGAGGAATGTACCTCCACTTCCTCAATAACAACAAGGCATGCATCATCACTATCACTTTCTAAGAACATCTCTTCAGAGGAACTAGATCCTTCTTCTTCAGCATCATTGTCCTCAGCAACCATTGCCTTACTTACTAGAGTACTTTTTGTCTCTCTTGACTTGCCTTTCTTTCCTTTCTTTGGAGCTCAACTCAGGACAATCATATTGGAAGTGACCCTTCTTTTTGCAGTTGTAGCATCTGTTGGTATCATCATCCTGATCACTTTCTTCCTTGGATTTTGAATCCTTCCTTCTGGATGAAGATCCTTCAGCTTTGTGGTCTTTCTTCCGTTCAGTGGATTTGTCCTATCCTTCAGTATTGTACTTGTTCTTGTACCTGTGGTCTTTGTAATATCTCCTTGCCATCAACACTAACTTATCCTCCTGTTCATCCTGATTTTTGGCAGGTGGGTTCTCATGCTCTTTAGCTTTACAGGTCTTATCTTTGGCCTTAAATGCCAAATTTTTGCTAGATGAAGAATCATCTTTGCTATCAGGTTTCTTTGACTTCTTGTCAATCACAAACTCATAAGCTTTTAGTTCAGAGAAAACTTGTTGATATGACATAGATGCAATATCTTTGGTGTTCTCAATAACCACAAAATGTATGTCCCATTTCTTAGTGCGACCTCTCAAGATTTTCAGTGCCATTTCTCTCTTTGGGTATCTTTTCCCAAGAGCATTCAGATCATTCATAATGCTATTGAACCTGACCTCAAGTCTTTCAATAGATTCACCATCTTCCATTTCAAAGCTATCAAACTTTGCAATTGCAATAGAAAGCTTATTTTCTTTGATATGATCGATCAGTTCCCTGGCACATAATAGCAAGTGTGTCCCAAATATGTTTAGTAGTTTCACAGTGAGAAATCATCCCCATAACACCATCATCAATAGTGCTATAAAGAGTATCCTTAGCAATATAGTCCAAGTTAACCAATTTTCTCTCCTCAGGAGTAAGTTGGTCATCAGACTTAGGAAATTCATCTCTAGGATCATTTTTCTCATCATCGGTAAGTCTGTGATTCACAATAGTATACTCAAATGGTCCCTGAGACACAAATCTCCACATTCATTCATGTTTATAGTACAAATGTGCCTACATTCTCAGTCTCCATAAATCATAGCTCTCAACAGAGAACATGAGTAGCTTTTTAGAAGGCATGATGAAAAGTCTTACAAGCTATCAACAGTAAGATCTATTCAGTAGACCAATAAAGTCTTCCAGCAAACAAGACTATGGCTACCAAAGCAAGTGGTGAGTAGAACCACTGCCCTAATACCACTTGTTGGTCCCAAGTAACGAGTCTCACACGTGTATGGGGGGCGAATACACGTGTATAGTATTTTTCAACTTTTAAAACCTTTAATCAGTGAGTCAGGATTTTCTAAGTTTAAGTACTGAAAAGCACTCAAGTACCCTGAGTCCAAGTCTACTGAGATAAGAGCTCTGAGCAGCTTTCAGTCCTTCAGATAAGCTCAACTGATCCTGAGTGCGAAAGTCCTGAATAGCTTTGCACAGATAACCAACTTACTGAATGCTCAGGAGAGCTGTTTAGTTTGGTAGCTATCTATACTAGCTATCTAAGGTGCGGAAAGTGTAGGCCCTAAGTTTATACTCGTTTTACTTTTCTGAAATAGCTTTTTCCTTAGTTCATAAAGCTGTGATTAAATCTGTGATTCAGTTAATGCAATCTTCAGTAGATTGGTTCCAAACTGAATGTAAAAACCTTTGTATGCTTTCAGTAAAAGTATGCAGAATGAAATGCAAAACAGAAAGTAAAACAACACAGATTTATAGTGGTTCAGAGACTTAAGCTCCTACGTCCACTTTCCCTGATCCTCTAGGGAATTACTTAACACTTGGAATCCACTTGGTTTAGAGTGCCAAGGTATACTAACCAAACTACCTCTCAAAGGTAATATGATCCCTAGGATCTACTTCTTAAGTCCTAGTACTTAGAATCTACTACTATCTCAAACTTTCAGAAGAACAACTCTCAGCTTACTAACTTTACAACTCTCAACTTCCAAACAAAAACTACT
Source organism: Stenogyne calaminthoides (assembly GCA_037126765.1). Lineage (NCBI taxonomy): Eukaryota > Viridiplantae > Streptophyta > Magnoliopsida > Lamiales > Lamiaceae > Stenogyne > Stenogyne calaminthoides. Next base: position 27,253,952 of record JBBCBC010000005.1, on the reverse strand, counting down.
CAAACTTCCTAACACTTAAGGTGTAGGTTTGGTTTCCAACTAGGGTTGAAATATCCTTTACAATAAGAACAATATAAAGGCTAGGATATCTCTACTAAGCTTTGGATATATGAAATACTGGGCTTAGTATGTGAGCTCTCTTCAATGAAGAAACACTTGGGAAATCTTTAGGGTTTCGAGTGCTTCGAAGGTAAACTAGAATAAGCTTGAGCTCGTGAGTTGTTTGATTTCCCGTAACCTTAATTGTGAGAAATTCACTAGTATTTATAGGCAACTCTTAAAGCCACTCTTTGAAATACTATCCGTTGGAGAGATAACATCAATGGTTTCTTCTTTGAAATGGCTATATTAGGTCTTCTACGATGTCTTGCATGATTTGGGTAACATGCGTTCAAAGTAGCCAATCACTTGATTTACAGACTGGAAAATATCAGCTCTAACTTTTTTTTCAGTGACACATCGCTTTCAGTGTCAGTACCGTACGCTGTTGTCGCCTCCTGATTGGTTGAACTCTTCAGTTGAACAGAGACAAACAAAATGACTCTTTTTAGTCAATTTTACTGAACTGATATTTTCCTTAAGGTCTTCGAATGATCAACATTCTCTTTGTTTGTACCAGGTTTGGATTTAACACTTATTTCCTAGTAAGTGTTCAGGATAACCAGATTCTATACAAAACATTCAGGATCTTCATGTCTTCAGGATCTTTATTATACTGAGTTCCCCCTCAATGTATACTTCAATCTTTCAGTGAAGTTCCAATATCCCAACTGTCCTAAACTATATCTGCTGACTATACATGGTGCAGATAATCCTGAGAAACATAACCTATTTGAAACCTGAGTCTTAAAGTATCAGTTGATTATGACATCATCTGACTTGTATGATTTTCAAAATTCTGAAATAGTTTTTAAAATTGGAATGTTACGAGTATTTATAACTGTGATTTTTAAATTGGTTTCAAAATTGATTGCCAGTCATTAAAATTTTAGAAATCAAATATTTTTTAGTTGATTTTAAAAACTCAGGCGTTTGTCAATCACATATAATTGATTACTTTAATTGATTATTTTGATTGACTAAATAAGTAATCATTACCTTTTTCTCGATTGACGCTTTCGATTTTCAATGACTCTGCACACGCAAACCATCTAAACTCAATCGTCCTCTAATCTGGGCCGTTGGATTATGAGTGCAACATACAAATCAATTTCAAATCTCAATTCCCCCACCGAATTTCACGCTACCGTTTCCAAACCTTCCTTCGTCACTCTATCTATACCACCGGGACTCGAGAAGTATTGGGAATCCAACCGTCACTTAAATTTGTATTTATATTTATAAGTCTATATGAATTGGTTCTCGCTTTAAACTGGATTAAACCGGCGACTCTACGGACTACGAACCGGTTTGATCAGATTGTTGTTCCCTCTCTTTGTCACTAATCCTCTGACAATGAGTTAGAGTTTCTTCTCGTTGCCTTTGGTTTGTAGATTCCAAAGCAGCAGAGGTGAGGAAGACACAAGTCAACAAATCCGGGCTGATTAAAAGATCTCTCGAAGTCTCAGAGACCGCCATGTCTAAAGGAATATGTCAAGTTCATAAAAAGCCATAACAAATAATTTGCATTTATGTCTGTAATACTATTTTGTGATTAGTGTACTACTGTTATATTATTAGTGCAATACTTTTATGTGTTTATTTGATTAGTGTACTACTTTTATGTGATTAGTGTAGTACTTTTATGGTTTTACGTGTGTTACTTTATTTTTTTTTGGTGTATTACTTGTATTGGATTAGTGTAGTACTGTTATGTGATTAGTGTATTATTTATATGGGTTTATTTTTAGTTAAAATTATTTATTATAATATTCCTTCAATTTTTTATTATTATAATATTTTGAAAAAATAGCTGCAAAACATCTTGTAACGTTGCTATACATATGATACTAATGCTGCTATCAAACATCTAGTATTACTGCAAGCAATCTTGTATAGATTAACATATCTTATTTACTAAAGGTGAATCACCCCCTTTCTCTATAAAGTCTCTATTTTGAATTCTAAGAATTCTATAAAGAGTTATTTATGGTATTTTAATATTTAAATTTTAATCATTCAATTTATTTATAAATATATATTTATTGTTAAATTTTAAATAATACTCCCTCCTATTTCTCTTAAATGTCATTTGTATTTTTTTCAAACAATTTAAAGATATTTTTTTATGCCAAAAATTAATCTTAGTTAATAATAATTAAATATTCTTAACAACAATTATTATTGGTTGAGGAATTGTTCACATAACACATTTTAAAAAAAATAAAAAATTAGTTGTAGCAGCCTCGTTGAGATGAAAATTCGTGTAAATGGCCTTTGACCAAAGGCATATTTTTCTGCTCAACTAAAAAATAGCAAAATTAAATAAATTTTTTTGAATTTTACCCTAAAACTTCTCATTATTTGCAAATTGACCTTAAATTCTAAGCATTAAGCAACTTTCGATGAAATCTCAAATTTTTAAACATGAAACTCTTTGAATTTCTCTCCATTTCCCAGCTACTCAAATTGAACTCTGTTTTTCTCTCTTTAACCTCATTTTCCCCAAAATTGAAACATAACTAAGCTACATTCTTTTGCATGAGGGTAAGGGTAACAACGGTTTTGGGCAGCGCCAATTTTGGTGAGAAGCGGTGTCAGTACGTCTAGCTTGAGACGGGCCTTCCATAGTTCCTGAAAATTATATTCAAGTAACTTTAAAGGTTAGTTGTTTGATACAATGCAGAAAAGAACTCTTATTTCTCTGAGTGAATGTAACAAGATATGATAAAATAAATTGTGCGTTTGTGTTGTTAAAGTGTTTGATGTAATGCTCGAGAGAAGTCAGTTTATTTCCTACAAGTGTATGTGTAGAAGATTTGGAATAATGAGTTTTATTTATTATCAATTTTCTAAGCATATTCCTGCAAGTGTATATATTTATATAATTTTGATGGCTATGCAAGTAGCTTAGAAATATTGAATGGGGCTGAAAGATTCTGCTTTGATCTGTGGGTACACTACTAATTACCGTAGGAGCCATGTGAAACTCTTGGGTCCTAGTGCAAAGTTTTCCATTGCATATATTTCCAATTGTTTTGATTCTTCAAAATGAATTACCAAAGTCCCCCATTTTGATATATAATAGAATCCCACTTCATTATCTAAATATATATGGTTTGCTCTATGGATTTTCTTTTCCCTCCAACCATTTTCATTATTGTCACAAATTCCATTACTTTTTACATTTTCTTGAGAAAATGAAGATCTACAATATATAGTATACTCTCGTTGTTCAATTGTGTTTAACTATCCACTTCGTAGAATCTTTCGTCATTGACTACAGAGACTTTGAATTAATTTCAAATTTGAAATTATTGGATAATTTTGCATTGCTACCTACATAAATCAATTTGTTTGTTCTCTCACATGACTCATTCATTAAGAAGAGTTCTTAGTTGATTATTCTAGTTTGGGCCCCTTAATTAAAGTACTTGATACATGGAATGTTGAATATTGCAGAATAATGGAGAATAATGGAGGCTCTCTTTCGGAGTTAAACCTCTTGCTACTGAAGCTGATGATTATTTTGTATCTTACCATTAGTGATCTGTTTTGGACTTATTTCAAGATGAAGGTTCTTTATGTCCTAATGTTGTAGTCTGTAATTATTAAATATCCAAGAAGATTACAAGCATTCCATTTTGATGATGCATAGATTTTCAAATATTTTACCTAATGACAAAAACTCATATGAGACGGTCTCATGCATGAGACGAGGTACAATTTAGCACAAATCATACTCACCCCTCCCAAAGTGTTAAAGCATCAATGTCCAATTTATGTCTCATCTCACCGTGAAGCCGTCTCATGCAAGCGTGCCTCTTTTCTGTACATTTTGGTGAATGAAGTTTCTGTGATTTTGTAATCATTGGAATGGTAAACAAATGCATAGGTCTTGAAATTCCCGGGGTATGTTTGTTTTAGGATTCACCCGGATGGACTTAGGACTTTGAAAATCACGTCCCATTATAGTTTGAGATTTAAAATTAGTCTTCAAAATCCTCTCCTATAAAATACACCTACACCCCTATTTTCCACAAAATTCAATACAATCACATCAATATTTTTCTCACTCTCAACACAATATAATAATACTACATCAATCATTATTAAACATTGATTTGACATAAAGTAAAATTTTACCCAATCAAAATCTCAAAACAAACACATATTTTTTACTATTCACCAAGACTTTCAAATTCATAGGATTTCGAAATCATGACTTCCCCCGCACACCTAAATTCTGAAACAAACATACCCCTAAGAATTACAGGGAGATTTACTAATAAATATATTTCAGGATTACAACTTACTAATAAATAAAACGTAGGTACATTACTTTAGCGTGCAACTTATATGCTATACATGAAATCCCATTTGTGCCAATTAATAATTTGTATAAAAAATTTGTACATATTAATAATTTTCCCAAAATTATAATAGCGACATGTGTTGTTATAATGGAATGGGTTCCCGAATTCATTTATTTTTTGAAAACAATGCACTCCATTTTTTAATAACGACATGTATTCTTTACGGAGCACAAGTCGTTATGGACATTTACAACATTAGATTCATCAATAGTCTACTATCATGCGTTCGCACTATGATTAAAAATGTGGATAAACATAAATAAGGCTATTAAAATATAAGAAAATGAAATAATGACATGTATGACGTTATGACAAAATGCATGTCGTTACGAGTAAAATCAAGTGTGTATCGACTATATAACCACCACATAACTTCCACCACATATTATAGAAATATTTAGTGATTTAATTGCATCAATTTGAATGTTATTATCCATCGCACAATACAATTGAATGAAACTTAACTTTTCACATTGTAACATTCTTGTATAAGCGATGATATTGGATACTGTTTCTCAATTAAACTCAGTTTCATTCACAAACTCAGTGTTCTTTAAATAATATGTTTTGACATTATAAATTAAAGACGTTTGAAAACTTAGGTTCCCGAATTCATTCCATTTTTTAATAACGATTGTTAAAGCCTCATTCGGCTACTGTCACGTGTTTGTAGCTATGATTAAAACAAAAAATGTGGATAAAAACATAAATAATTAAATGTATTAAACCACTAGCAAATGGAATAATGATACACATGTTGTTATAGCGGAATGTATGTCGTTATGGACACTAACGACTATAAATTCACCATTCTTCTATCATTATGTCTTCTTTATTACGTTTAACATAAAAAATGAATGAGACAATACAAATTAGAGGTTGAGATCATTAGAAATCATAATAACAACATGCATGAAATTATAACAAAACGTGTGTCATCATGGATACTGACGACTATAAACACATCATTTATCAACTTTCCCGGGTTAAATATTATGTTTAAGATCAATAATAGACAAGACAACAAGACTGTGTTTGTTTTGGCATTCATACGGATGAACTTAGGATTCTGCACTCCACGTCTCATATGAGTTTGGGATTTAGAGTCTGATTTTCAAAATTTCACATTCAGTTCACACTTACAAATACCTATAAGACCTATTATTACTCTTCTCAATACGTCATACTTTATACACTTTATTACTCTTCTCAATATAATATAATAATACAACATCAATACTATTAAACATTGATTTGCCATAAAATTAAATCTCACCCTACTAAAATTCCAAAACAAACAAATGCATTGTAAAATCGTTGAGCTAACTCAAAAAATCCCTTTCACGCTGTCATCTTCTCATTAGGACTTCCATTTTGCTTCCAATGCTCTGTTCCCATGCTTATGTTTGTGCATATTGATGGGCTTTGAAATTAACAACCATTTTCTCTCTTCATCGCTGATCAACTATGCTGGCCAAAGAAGTTCATATCGCCGGCAAATCCCCAAGTACCAAATTCATTTAACAAATTATTGAATTAAATTAACTAATTATTCAACTTTCTACAAAAGACATCAATTTTTATGCTTGAAAAATCCATCATTGTGCCTCAGCTATTCTCTATCTTAGTTTTCTGTAAATAAGTCCATTAATTGTGCAAATAAGTTAAACATTAGGTAATATATTTGAGAAGATGAATGATAACTTATATGAATAATCATAGTTTCTTTATTTAACAACTCCAATCCATCATTCTTGACCACAGCGAGAAGAAAACAAAATGAACAAATCAAAGTGAAAAAGTCAGGGGCTAACATCGTGCAGAATGCGAAAATTGGCGAGCAAAAATTTTGCATAAAGAAAGTTGTAGTCTTCTTTGACAAGAAAGTCCTAAACTTATATTTATTTAAATAAAAACCCTTAAAATATTAGTATTACACAAAACGCCATTTTTTAAAAAGAGGGTCATTTAAATAAAAGATTATAAATGAAGGCTTTTTAAATGAGACTTTATGTTGACTAGGCTATTTAAATAAAAATCCCTATAAATATATATTTATTGTTAAATTTTAAATAATACTCCCACCTATTTCTCTTAAATGTCATTCTGTATTTTTTTCAAACAATTTAAAGATATTTTTTTATGCCAAAAATTAATCTTAGTTAATAATAATTAAATATTCTTAACAACAATTATTATTTGTTGAGAAATTGTTCACATAACACATTTAAAAAAAAATTAAATAACCATGTTAAGGGTATATATATGAGATAATAGGGAGAGAAAAAAATGTCAAAATGATATTTGTTATACAAATGTTACAGTAGGTTAAAACGACATTTAATTTTTTTTGAAGGAAATATGTATTATAAAACTTAATATATTTTTAATTGTATAGCATGTTGATTATTAAGAGACTAATATTTTTTATAATATAATTTTATTTTCTACCCGCATAAATATGTATAAACTAGTAAATATGCGAGGTTATAACCTAGTAATAAACTAAATAATTAAATATAGTTCATTGGGTAGCATAAACTAAAAAGCATAGTTCTCGGGCAAGTGATACCATATGTATAGCAACGTTACAAGATATTTTGCAGCGATTAAATTTTTTTAAACAATGTAATAAATAATTGTATTTTTTTAAAGAATAAATAATTTTGCTAAAATAAATATATTGTGCATTATATTTTAGTTTAATTATAAATAATATTTAAAAGTTATGTTAAATAATTTTATAATGTAAATTTTTACTCTTATATCACTGAAGACATCTCTTGTATCGCAGCTATACATATAGTATCTGAAAAAATTCCATTCAATAATAATACATATGCTACTTTATTCAATAATCTAATATACCCAATTGTTTAATTATCTATAATTCCACTTTTACCATTTAACTTAATTCCCATTTATATACAAATATTTTGAAAAAAAGATGTTGCCTTCACAATCATATTCGATTCTTGCTTCCTCCTTTTAAAGTTTTTTTTTTGTGCTTAATTCAAGAATCTGAGAATGAAGAAAACAGGTTGATACTTGATAGCAATATATATGTATGTGTTGGTCCCAAGTAACGAGTCACACAAGTGTATAGGGGGGAGGGGGGAATACACGTGTATAGTGTTTTTCTAATTTTTAAAACCTTTCAATCAGTGAGTCATGATTCTCTGAGTTTAAGCACTGAAAAGTACAAGTACTCTGAGTCCAAGTCTACTGAGACAAGACCTCTGAGCAGCTTTCAATCCTTTGGATAAGCTCAACTGATTCTGAGTGCTAGAGTCCTGAATAGCTTTGCATAGATAACCAACTTACTGAATGCTCAGGAGAGCTGTTCAGTTTGGTAGCTATCTACGCTAGCTATCTAAGGTGTGGAAAGTGTAGGCCCTAAGTTTATACTCGTTTTACTTTGCTGAAATAACTTTTCCATTAGTTCATAAAACTGTGATTAAGGTTGTGATTCAGTTAATGCAATCTTCAGTAGATTGGTTCCAAACTGAATGTAAAACCTTTTGTATGCTCTCAGTAAAAATATGCAGTATGATATGCAAAATAGAAAGCAAAACAACACAGAATTATAGTGGTTCAGAGATTCAAGCTCCTACGTCCACTTTCTATGATCCTCAGGGGAATTCCTAAACACTTGGAATTCACTTGGTTTAGAGTGCTAAGGTACACTGACCAAATTACCTCTCAATAGTAATCTGATCCCTAGGAACTACTTCCTGAGTCCTAGTACTCAGAACTACTACTCCCTCAAGCTTTCAGACTGAACGATCGTCAGCTTACTTGTTGAGATATTTTAGTTTTGATGAATTATGCCAAAACATTATCAACTTGTGTTTTTGAAGCTAATCTACAGATAACAAGTTGAGGGGGAACGAGAGAACAAATTAAGGGGGAACTCACAAAATCAGACGTAGATGATCGAGATCAGACGAGGCTGCAGACGAGACTGATCGAGATCAGATGAGTTAGATGAGTTCCGAGTTAACTGATGAGCTGTGCAAAATCAGAAGAGAAGAAAAGCTAAGTCAGCTGATCAGAAGATCAGATGACCAGAACAGACCTGATCAGATGATCAGAAGAATAGTCGAGCTAATATGGTGATCAGAAGAGCAGACAAGCTGATCAGAAAGAAACTGACCAGAAGATCAGAAGAGAAGGTTGTAGATCAGAAAAGGAGCAGATGAGACTGATCGAGATCAGACGTGATCGAGATCAGATATGAAGATGAGCAGATGATCAAGATCAGACGTGATTGAGATCAGATGTGCTAAACTGATATGCTAAACCTAATGTACTGACCTGATGCTATCCTGAGATGTTGATCTGAAGATGTGTTGATCTGATCAGTCGAGCTGATCAGATCAGGCAAAGAAGAAATCAGATAGCCTGAGTCAAAGTGACCTGAAGGTTAGGATGTCTGAATTCAGAGAACTGAACTCAGTCAGCATGAGTGTCAGTATGCCTGATCAGACAAGGTCCGCTGAAAAGAAGTCTGCTGAATCAAGTATCCTGAGGCTTAGATAAACCTGAGGCTCAGATGAGAAATCTGAGACTCAGATAGAACTGAAGACTCAGTATGTCTCTGAAGACACTGAGACTCAGAGAATCCTGAATGATTCCAAGGCGAGGAATCTGAGGAATATAGCCGTTAGAATCAGCTGACGTGGACCAATGAGAGGAAGACAACCAGCCTGAAGAAGCTGCTGTACTTACAAGAATAGTATGGATTTGAATGTGATTCTCTCCAACGGTAACATTCAAATCCACACTATAAATACAAGGTATTTCATCATTCTAATGTGTGGAAGTGCGTAGAAGATAGCAAACAATGCTACAGAGCCAAAGAGAGTTATACCCAAAGCATTCCCACCATAGAACACAAGTCTGTAGATATACAAATATGTTCAAGAGTGTTCTAGAACCCAATCTAAGCAACCCACGATGTATCCTAAGCTTAGAGAGATTTTCCCAACCTTAGCATTGAGGCTAAACAAATGTAAGGGAAAATCTCAACCTAGTTGGAAACCAAACAAACCTTACCCAAATCAGTCGGTTAAGTTTGTAGGTGAGTGTGAACTCGGTAAACATCTAGCAATCCCGAAAGGGAGGGTAGGCAATCCCGAGTGAGGGTGATAAGTCCCGTTGGAGTGTGAACTCGGTAAACATCTGTAGGCAATCCCGTGGAGGGTGATAAGTCCCGAGGCGAACCCGAGAGGGTGATAAGTCCAGTTGGAAGGAATTTCCCTAGGAACAGGGAGAGTGGATGTAGGAGCTTGAGTCTCCGAACCACTATACTTTGTTGTGTTCTTTATTGCTTTATGTTCTTATATTGTCATATGCATTCGATTATAAGCAAAACACAACACATGAGCTTAAAACGCAAAAATCTGGAATCACTCTGCCCTCACCCCTATTTTATTTGCATTACAACATGTTTTCGCTTCCGCACTCGCAAAATGGGTTTTCAAATCGGGACCATCATTACTAACTTTACAACTCTCAACTTCCAAACAACAACTACTTAAACTTCCTAACACTTAAGGTTTGGTTTTTGGTTTGGTTCCAACTAGGATTGAGATATCCTTTACAATAAGAACAAATAAAGGCTAGGATATCTCTACTAAGCTTTGGATAATGAAATACTAGGCTTAGTATGTGAGCTCTCTTCAAAGTAGAAACACTTGGGAAATCTTTAGGGTTTCGAGTGCTTCAAAGGTAAACTTGAATAAGCTTGAGATCGTGAGTTGCTTGATTTCCCGTAACCTTGTGTGTGTGCAAGGCATTCGGTATTTATAGGCAACTCTAAGAGTCACTCTTGAAAAACTATCCGTGGGAGAGATAGCCATCTTGAGTTTCCTCTTATGGTAACACTTGAACGACTATACTAGGTCTTAAGCAAGTCCTTGCATGGTTTGGGTAACATGCAGTCAAGCTAGCAATGCATTGGTTCTGCAGACTGGAACACAACAACTCTGACTTCCCCAGTGAGATGTCGCTTTCAGTGTCAGTGTTGTAGGTTGTTGTCACTCTCTGATTAGTTCTTGACTTCAGTGAATATAGACAAACAAAATGGCTCTTTGTAGGTCAACTCTTCTGAATGAGACAACCTTAAATGACACTTAGTTTCAATTCCTTTTGTCTGGAAGTTGCTTTGGACATAACATTTATTTTTCTTAAATGTTCAGGACTTTTGACTCAGTCCATGTGTCCTCAGTAAGATTGTCCTCAGTCCTCCAGGCCTTCAGGTCTTCTGGACTTCAGGTCTTCAGTTCCCCATCAATGTATGCAGTCTTCAGTAGACAAACAAACCTATATTGTCCTTAACTATATCTGCTGACTATACATTGTTCAGATACTCCTGAATACTTAACCTATACTGAAACTTGTTCTATCTATCAAGATATTCTGAACATGTCATACTCAGAGGTTTTGGGATCTAATCAAAATCCTTATATTAAATTCATCTCCCAACAATTTTCTCCTTTTTGATGATGCCAAAACCATCTTGTTACAAAGAAAAAGAACCTAACACTTATTCAGGTTCCAGTGTCTATCAACACAAGAAAGTTCAGTATAATAAAATTCAGAACAAGATAATGAGATATTATCTTTTGAACAACCCAAACTCAGTAGATTTCATTGATAGGTCAATAGGGTTTACAGGATACAAGAGATCCTAATCTTACTGATACAAAATAAGACTTAACAAAATTCAGTCTTCTCCAACTTCATCTTTAGGTGTCCCTCTTCTGAATAGATTCAGGATCATTTCCAGTCAAACCAAGGTACTCAGCAAACTCAGCAATCTCCTGGATAATTGCTCCCTCATTGATCAAACCATTACTGAATCTTGGTGGAGGATATCTAATATGTCCTAGAGCAACCAACTGATAACCCAAATTCTCAAACAGATGGCTCCACTTCTGGACATAATCAGGATAGAAGGTCAGCAGGTATTCCAAGAAGGCTTCATCCCTGTCAGAGCTTACATTCCATTCCTGCAGAATGTCAAAGTTGAAGCAGAACCTCCTCTTGATGTCTTCCCATGCATCATTCATCTCAATGGGCATCTATTTATCAATATGAGGCCACTTCATTCCTTTTGGCTTAGCTCCCCTTCTTCTAAGGACAAACTTCTGGAATCCTCCTCTTCTCCTCTTCTCATATTCCCTCTGCTTCCTGGTCATGACATTGGCTGTGATTGAGCTTCAGCTTGTTTCCTCTTCTTCTCAGCCTCAATCAACTTCAGCTTGTTGTGCCAGTCAAAATCAATCCTCTGAGATCCAACATCATATCCACCGAACCCTTCCTTGAACAACTCTTCATTTTCTGGTTCCTCTGTAGAAGTAGCCTGAACTTCTTCCAACTCTAACTCTGGAAGCAACTGTCTCTTCAGTGCTTTCTCATGCTTCTTCTTGGTGGTTTCTTTGATGATGTAAGTAGGAGCACGTTTCTTCTGAGCTTCAGGTTTCTGAACTTCAGTGAGTTTAACCTTCTCAGCAGCTTTCTCAGCAAGTATAACATGTGCCTCAGCAGCCTTGCTTGACTCAGTTTTCCTCTTTTCAGCCAGCCTCTTTGCCATTGCTTCCTTTGCTGTTTCAGGATCCACTAAAGTATGAGAAGTTTCCACCGGAACCTGACTTTTTAATTTCTCAGTAGCCTCAGAAGCCTTCTTAGCTTTCTCAGCATCTTCAGCAGTTTTCTCCATCAAAGCTTTCTTTTCCTGACCTTTCTTGAAGTGCTGCTCGAAGTTTCCTTTGACATGCTTACTCCTTTCCCCCTTTTTGGCATAATATAACTTAGAGATTTCAGAGAGGGTGCAGTCCATGTGGAATTACTCTTTGCTGACTGCCTGGATTTCAGCCACGAGCCTATCCTGCTCATCTTCCACTCTCCTCAGCACATTCTTGGCCACACTAGCTTCCTCAGCCAAAGGAGCAAATTGAGTAGCAATTGTCTCATGCATCAAGTCTGTGATCTTGGCTATGAACATTGAGCTCATGTCCTCAACAACTTTCTTGATCATGTCTTCATTCCTTTTCTCCACTACTTGGATCAACTTCTCAGAAGCACCAGTAATCCTAACATCTAAGGTATTTAAGTTCTGAGCAACAGAATTTGAAACAAGACATACCTTTTCTTCTAATGCCACCATGTCGGATGCTGTGCTCAAGGTCTCCAAGATGTTGCTATGTTGAATTCCAACCTCTTCCAACTTGTTTAGCTTCTCAATGATTGGCAGTTGATCACTTGGTTGTACAGATGGAGGAATCAGATAGATTGGCTCATCATCAGTCTGAACAAACTGGGTCTTCTTCTCAATAGGTCGTTCCCCCTGAGCCTGTTGGCATACTGCCTGACCGTCCCAAATGCCTGACTCTCAGCAGCCTCTGCTGATTCTTGAGCCTGGTCAGCAGCCTTCCTCTGCTCATCAGCAGGATCATCTCCATCACCTCCACTTGGTCCTTCAACCTCAGTGGGTTTCTTCTCAGCCATTTTCTTCTTCACCAGCTCATCAAATTCAGAGTTCTTGATTTTGAGCGTAGTCTTCCTGAACCCAGAAAACTCTATCAGTACAGCAGTTTCCTCAGACCACCATTTCTTTTTCTGAATGAACTGATAGTTAGCATTTCTGGCAAAGTCTTATTGAGAATATAGACAGTTGTCCTCAATCGAAAGAAGATATCCTGCAAATCAGGAAACTCAGCCAGTCCAGAACATCTATCAAGTACAAACCTTTCAGCCTTATTCATCCACTCCTTCTCTTCAGCTTCTCCTTCTTTGGGTGGGGTAGGGCTAGGAATGTCTGGGATTGGGTCAGATGTGGGTTCCTCAACAATAGGTTCTCCAGGGTTCAGAAATGGACCAGAAAGAATATTGTCCAAATCTATCAAGGTTTGGTGTTCATATGGCTCTGGGTTGACTTGGGTGAGTGGGATCTGAATTTGGCTATCTTTCACAGGTTGTTGAGAACCTGCAAAGATCTCTTGAGACACTCTATCTAATGCGATAGTGGTCCCCATGATATCAACAAAATCCTCCTCCTCTGAGGTTCCCTTCTCCCTTACCTCTTCAACAGCCAGAGCCAACCCCTCCATTGGCGATTTCTGCCCAACAAGTTCATCGTCCTGAGTTGCTTCAGGTGAACCTTGCTCAGTCCTTTCGGCCTCTGCCTTAGCAATTGTGTGCAATCTCTTCTTCTTTGTTTTCTTCTCTTCTCCCTGAGCCTTCATCTTGGCTCATGTCTCCCTTTTTACTTTTAGTAACGCCTTAGCCCTGGCTTTCTTCTTTTCTTCTCATTCCTTCACCTCAACAGCCTTAGTTGATTCCCTCATAGTCCTCTTGGTAAGAACTTGCTCAGCAGTAGATGCCTGTTCCCCCTCAGACTCAGCTTCTATAGGTTCTTCCTGAGACTCAGTGGTTGAGGACTCATCAGCCTTTTCCTTCTTCCTGTTTAAGGCTTTCTTTGTCAAAGGGCGAAACATCACCCTGGTTGTAGGTCCCGAATGGGTTTCAGTGTGATAGAAGTCTAGAGGGGAGGGGTGAATAGACTTCTGAAACTTTTTCTTGTGATCAGTGTGTTTGGCAAGTTTACTGATATAGAGTGCTAGTGATCAGTATAGACTGATATCCAACTTACTGATCGCTGGTGAGCTGATCAGTTTGGTGTCTATTAGTTTAACTGATTGTTTGCGGAAGCTTTAAATTAACCCATGTGAAAAACCAGTTTAACAGAAAACAATCTTAATGTTTTCTGATCAGATCAGTTGACAAAGTGTGCAACTGATCAGACCAGCAGCTTGGTACTAGACTGATCTCTGCTTAGGATATACATGGCAGTTTATCAAATCAGTAGTGTGCAGTAAGTGTAAAATAGATAAACACACAAGATTTATAGAGGTTCAAACTAGCTTATCCTACGTCCACTCTTCTCTATCAACAGGGGCACTCACTACCAATCTGACTTAGTTTAATGTGTTAGTCAAACACAGTACATATAAATATTTATGGAGCTCTCACTCAACTTATCCCAGAAATCAAGACTAGAAACCCTAGCTTGAAATCTTGCTTACAAACTTAAGGATAAGAATTCTTGCTAAGAAACTATGGGATGAACACTTAGAATATTTGCTTGTTCTTCAGTGTTCTTCGTGTGGAAATGGCTTGATGTGTTTAAGCTTATAGAATTTCTGTAACCTTACTCTGAAGGTTGATCCCTTATTTATAGGCACAAAATCAAACTAGCCGTTGGAGAGCAATTCGAATTTTAGTCTATTTAAGGTAGGTTTGCAGGTCTGATTTGATGTGCTCAGAGACAGCATGGCCAAATGCGTGCTATGTCGTCCTTTATAGCCGTTTGACTCTGATACACCTTGTCCTGCACTGTCAGCTCTGTACATACGTGTCTCGCTCTTATTGGTCATCAAGTACACTTATTCGGTGCCTTGAACAACCAACTTAGCTTCCTCAGCTAGTACCCCATTTAAAAATGCACTCTTTACGTCCATCTGATACACAGTAAACCCTCTGTGGGCAGCATATGCCAGAAATAGACGAATGACTTCCAGGCGAGCGACTGGTGCAAAAGTCTCATCATAATCAACCCCTTCTGATTGTGAGTACCCCTTCGCAACAAGTCTTGCCTTATTTCTGGTGATGATATTGTTCTCATCCCTCTTGTTCTTGACAACCCACTTAGTGTCAATCACATCTTGGTGAGTTGGTCTGTTTACAAGTTCCCAAACCTGATTCCTCTCGAACTGCTCTAGTTCTTCTTGCATGGCTAGAATCCAGTTGGCATCTTGTAGAGCTTCTTCTGGTGTTGTAGGTTCCTTCAACGAAAGATAGGAACAATACATTGCACTTTCACCAATCTGATGTCTAGTTTGAACTCTATCAGATGGGTCTCCGATGATCAGATCAGTTGGATGACTGGTTATCCAGGTCCTTCTTTTCTAATTTTCATCAGTTTGGAGATCATCATCCTCTTCTGATAGTAATTCATCACTAGAGACTGGGAGAGGCACTTCAGTAGGATCCACTTGACATGGACAAGTCTCAGCTGATGTTGGACTCATTATAGACTGATGTCTGTCCGCCGGAACATCAGATGTTCCCCCTGAACCAGATGGTTCAGTTGTTACTGTCTCAGCTGTACCAGCTTCTTCATTGACAGTTGTACGTACCTTAGGGTCTGACTAACCTGGTGAATCGTCAAGATCAAAGTTAGGAACATACACCGTTACGTGATCTGATTCCCTTTCTTTAATACTCAACTGATCCATTTTCTGAGCATCAGGTACTGGTTGATCTGGTACTACTTGTTCTGAGGCAGATTTCTCTTGTTCAGAAGATGTTTCATCAAAGACCACATGTGGTGTCTCCTCCACAACTATGGTTCGCCTGTTGAACACCCTGAAGGCTTTGCTGGTTGAGGAATATCTTAAGAATATACCCTCATCTGACTTAGCTTCAAAGGTTTTCAACTGACTTTTCCCATTGTTGTGAATAAAACACTTGCACCCAAAAACATGGAAGTAAGAAACACGAGGTTTTCTGCCCTTCCACAGTTCATAGGGTGTTTTGAAGTGAATCTTAGTCAGAGAGCATCTGTTCTGAGTGTGACATGCTGTGTTGATAGCTTCTGCCCAGAAACGGTTTAGAGTTGCATGTTCAACCAAAATTGTGCGAGCAGCTTCTTTGAGTGTTCTGTTTCTCCGTTCTGCTACACCATTCTGTTGTGGTGTTTTGGCGGCTGATGTTTCATGCTGTATACCAAACTTAGTACAAAAATCAGTTATAAAAGAGTTCAGAAATTCTGTACCTTTATCTGATATGATTTTTACAATGCTAACACCCTTCCCATTCTGCAATTTCTTGAGCAGCTCAGGTATCTTTGTTGTAGTTTCATTCTTCTTATACAAGAATACAACCCATGTGAACTTGGAATAATCATCCACGATTACCAGAGTGTATTTGCGTCCGCTGAAACTAAGTGGTGTAACTGTTGGGGAATGAGTTGCACAGATCTATTCGGGGTGAATATTTAAATACAAATTTAATTCATTAATTATTACTAGCATGAATTAATCCTATATTAATTCAAATAATAATTGCAACAACATATCATGCATATAAAAAGCCACGTAAAACCTACGCATGCGGAATCTACGGGTTTACGTGAACGTACCTCTCGGGATGACAGTGGCTTTGGTCGGACGGACTAACCAAAAGGACTTCCCAAGTATTCCCTTAGCCCTTGCTCGACAATCCGGTGGAAGGATACTCGCGAACAATTAACAAAAGGAAAAAATAAACTTTGTTGCACCACTTATGTGGATTTGCTAATATTTCCAGCACATGGAATTGTACTTGGGAATGAACTAATCATCCCCTAGTTATAGGAGAGGGAGTGGTCGAAATTTTAGTGATATTTCAATGTGGGAAAAGACTTTTCTTGGTCACCATGAAATCTTGAATATATCCCTTATATTCTTTTTCCCATAATTAAAATATTCCACAAAAATCCCACCTCCTCAATATATGGAATTTTCAAAAATTTGGAGTGCAAGATTTCAAGATTTGGATCTTCTTGAATTTATGAGATATTATTGTATTTCAAGAAATACATATCTTCCATAATATCTTTTCAAGAAAATCTTTCTTGCCCTCTATTTTCAAAATTTCGAAATATCCCTTATGAATAACCAAGTGGGAGATTTCTTGAATTTAATGAGATAACCTTGTATTCCTAGAATACATATCTTCATTCCATAACAAAATTCAAAGAAAATATTTCTCCCTCTTTTATCCATAAATTTCGAAAATTTAAGGGAAATATAAGCAACAATATTTATTTTATTTTAATCACCTTTTCAGTTATTGGACTATATGTTGGGCTACTCAGGGGGCCTTTAGGAGAATTAAGATTGGACCTTCTAATGGATCTTGAATATCTAATATTGAGCCACAATATAATTCAAGCCCATAAATATTAATTAATCTCACTACATAATTAATATTGCACTATCCATCTTAACCCATATTACAGTCAATATGGCTCCCGGTCATTATTTCCCGTGTTTAAGATTATCTAGCCCATCAATTAATTCAAGCCTCTGAAATAGCTTTCCGTTAATTAATATCTTTTGTCCTTGGTCGAGGAACGATTCAACATTATTATCCATACCGAAAACTAATTCCACTTGCAAGATTTGGTATGATAAAACTTATGAACCTCCCAAGGGGGCAAATCAAGCAAGCGTACTTGCACACGATTCTTCGTATTAAATCTTAGCAATCACATGTGACCAATAATATTGCCCAAGATAAAAAGTATTGAATCTCTCTGATTCGCTACCCATGATAAGTCAAAGCAATAGTTACCAATCCCACGTGATCCTATTTAAGGGACGAAGGTTAAGAAACAACGAACCACTGAGGTCTAATTCTTCCTTGTTCAGTTCTGAAGAATTTATCCTCCTGTAGGTCCTATTCAGCTCATCAGTCATGCACTAGTGTAATCTCTTGGTCAAGACAAACCAATCTGAGCCTTACACCTCAACCTTTCGCGATGGTTGTTCATTTCCATCTAGGTCGTGAATGGCGTACTTTTAGTTACAAGGACTGTTAATTTAATCTTACGTGATCCGGTATCACTAAATTAACTACTGATGTAACACGTCATTTAATTATTGAACAATTATGCAAGAAATATCTATAACATTCAATCATATTTAAAGCATCGATGATAAACAATTTATTTCAAGAAATAAGTCGGAAATTAGGTTTAGATTATACAAAGTAAAAAACATACTTTTCAGTATAATCCCAACAATCTCCCACTTATACTCAAAGTCTGCTTTTAAGTATACTACAACACGTCTCGCGTAGTCCGTGACATCTAATGTCACCTACACGAACCTAATAATTTCTCCCACTTATACTCAAAGCAGATTGCAAATCTCTTGACACCCATTCCACTCACATGTCTCTCGAATGTATTCAGAGGCGATGCTTTGTGAATGGATCTGCTAGGCTGTCCTCAGACGCTATCTTTGCCACATCTATATCTCATCTCTTAACGATTTCTTGTATAAGATGTCTTTCCTTTAATGTGTTTGTTTGACTCGTGGACTCTTGGTTCTCTTGAATTTGCAAATGCCCCTAGCAGATATTGCTAGACAAATTCAGAACGCCATCCAAGTCCACTAAGAAGATCTAGAGCCCAATCGGTTCTTTCACTGCTTCACAAGCAGCTACTTACCCGAGTCCCATGGTTGAGTCAGTGATGCATTTCTGCTTCACACTCGTCAATTTGATGGCTACACTTCCCAAATGGAAACACACTAACTGAGGCAGATAATTTCTGGAATCTATATCTGATTGGAAATCCGAGTCCGTGTAGCCGATGGGGATTGGAGTATCTGACTGATAAATCAACATTCTATCCCGAGTTCTTTTTAGACACTTCAGAATGTTTTTAACTGTCATCTAATGTGCTTTCCCTGGGTTACTTTGATATCTTGCTACCATGCCTACGACAAAGCAGATATCCGGTCTCGTACACAGCAATGCATACATAAGGTTTCCGACAGCCGAAGCACAAGGAATACCTTTCATGTCATCTATCTCCTTTTCGTCTTAGGGAACATTTTCTTGAATAGATGGATTCCAAGTCTTAAAGGTACGAATCCTTTCTTGGAATCTTGCATGCTGAATTGTTTCAAAAACCAGTGTCTATGTATGAAACTTGCGATAACCCGATAATCCTTTTCTGGCGATCTCGAGTTATCTTGATCCCAAGGATATGTCCGGCTTTCCCTAAGTCTTTCATATCAAACTGTTTTGAAAACATGCCCTTACGTCTGATCACACCTTCACATCGTTCCCGATGATCACAATGTCATCTATGTATAGTACTAAGAATACCAATGCAGTTCCGAAATGCTTTTTATGCACACAACTTTCAAACTTGTTTTGATCAAACCCATAAGACTTTATTACATGATCAAAACTTTGGTTCCAAGCTCTGGATGCCTGTTTGAATCCATAAATGGACTTCTTGAGCTTACAAACAAGATGTTCTTGGCCTGTTTCAATAAAACCTTGGGGTTGTTGCATATAGATCTCTTCATCAAGACTTCCGTTAAGGAAAGCTGTCTTGACATCCATTTGCCAGATTTCAAAGTCGAAATGCGCAGCAATCGATAAGAGAATACGGATGGACTTAAGCATGGCTACTGGCAAAAAAGTTTCCTCATAATCGATCCCTTCTTTCTGAGTATAACCTTTCGCCACTAGTCTTGCTTTGAAGGTTTCAACCTTCCCGTCCGGTCCTCTTTTCCTCTTATATACCCACTTGCATCCAATGGGTTTGACCCCATTAAGTGGTTCGACTAGCTCCCACACTCTATTATGAAACATAGAACCCATTTCGGCTTTCATTGCTATTTGCCAAGAATCTGCATCCTTATCTTGGAGTGCCTCGTCATATGTCCATGGGTCTGATTCGTCTTGTCCGGGAATCAAGTCCGAGGACTCTCCTATTCCCATGAATCTCTCGGGCTGTCTAACAACCCTCCCACTATGACGAGGCTCCGGTTGTGAAAGCGTATCGTTTGGTATATCATCTAGTACAGTTGACACTGAGGTTTGCCCTCTAAGCTCATTTAAGGTAATCTCACTTCTGGGTTTACTTTGGTTCATATAGTCTTCTTTCAAAAAATCTAAAGTGGGTGCTATTACCACCTTTTGATCTTCGGAACTATAGAACATACACCCTTTTGTTCCCTCGGGGTATCCTACAAACAACCTTAATTCTAATCGAGGATCCAACTTACCGACTTCCTTGTCCAACATGTAGGCCGGACACCCCAAAGTTCTCATGTGTCTCATACTAGGCTTGCGCCCGGTCCACAATTCTTTGGCAGTTTTGGGAACCGATTTGGATAGCACCAAGTTCAGAATGTAAGTCGTTGTTTTCCAAGGTATGACCTCAGAACGACTCGGGAAGATCCGTATAACTCATCATTGATCTAACCATTTCCAAAAGAATTATGTTGCTTCGCTCTGCAAACCCTGTTTTGTTGAGGGGTTCCGGGTGCGGTGAGCTGGGATACAATCCCTTCATCAGATAAGTAGTTTAAAAACTCATCGCTGAGGTATTCGCCTCCATGATCATATCGTAGAGACTTGATACGTTTTTCCATATGATTCTCTGCTTGAGCCTTAAATTCTTTAGAATTTCTCAAAGGTCTCAGATTCATGCTTCATAAGGAAAATGTACCTTGAGTAATCATCAATAAAATTACTCATAACCTCCTCTTGCTTTGGTTGACATTGAGCTACGTTCATCTATGTGAACAATCTCTAACACTTCTTTAGCCCCATTCCCCTTGGCTCCAAATGCCATCTTGGTCATATCACCCTCCAAACATGATTCGCAGGTTAGAATCAGTTCAACTTGGAGAAGCCCTAGTGAACCGTCTCTTACCAACCTTTGGATCCTCTTTGGATTTATATGACCCAATTTATAGATGCAAAAGAAGTGTCTCATTCATGTCTGATGAACGCTTTCTTTTCTCGAAAACAGTTGATGTGTTATAGGATACATTTCGTGAGTGGTGTGCACAGTTAATTGTATAGAGATCATTCAACAACGTTCCATGACAGATAAATTTATCAAAAATAAAATTGGTAACAACTTTATTAAAAAGTAACCAAAATATCCATCATAAAAGTTTAGAAACTGAAAATGAATTCTTTCTAAAAATCCGGAACGTAAAGAATATCTCAAAAATTAAAGCACTGTCTTCAAAAGACAGGTGCACTTCTCCCACTGCTTCAGCTGCCACTCTCGTAGCATCGCCCAGTGTGATGAGGACCTCACTCCCACTAAGTTGCTGGGTCCGCTTGAACCCCTGTAATGTGAAACAAACATGATTAGTGGATCCCGTATCCACCACCCAAAAAATGGGAGGCATACGCCGCTAAACAAGTTTCAACAACTAGTGCGTGAGAATTACCTTTCTTTCCATCCCTCTTAGGTCTGGAACAGGCTGACCTCCAATGTCCTTTCTCACCGCAGTTGAAGCACTTCCCCTTAGCTGGCTTGTTCACTCCACCACCCTTCTTCACCTTATCTTTGCCATTGGCAACACTTGAGTTCACTTGCTTGTGGCCTTTGTTCATTTTCTTGTTCTTACCACCCCTTGGTCTAGAAGAAGAAGAAGGTCCGGATTGCCACCAAGGCTTGGCTCTTTCTCGCTTTAATATCGCCTCTGCCGAGACTAAAGCTTACCTTGGATCGGGCATCGAGAACTTCGATTATTCATCCGGTAGTTCAACCTTGAATTGTTCAAAGCTTTTCGGCAGAGAATGGAGCACGAAAATCGATTTGGGTCTCGATATCGTATTCGGCCCAAGTACCTCAAGTTTATTAAGGTGAGCCATCATCTGGAGAACGTGCTCCCTTCACGGGCGTTCCCTCCACCATTTTCATAGAGAGCAAGTCCTCATGGTGATCGGACGAGCCACACGGTTCGATGTTGAAACATCGCTTTAAGACTAGTCATGATTTCCGCAAGGCCGGTCTCAACGTTACGGTGTTGGTATTGCAACACATCGACATAAAGCCAAGATGGTACACTTAGCCATTTCGTTAGACCGCTCGGTCGGCATACTCTTTTTTCTTAACCGTTTTTAGTGGACTCATCGATGGTTTATCCGGTTTAGGTGTGGTTAGAACCCGATTATGGCTTTGTGCGATGAGGACAATAGTGAGTTTTCGATTCCAATCAACAAAATTTTCTCCAAAGAGCAAATTGTCTTTTCAAAGATATTGAGCGATTGGGATTAAAAGGTTGCGACATGATGAACTGAAATAAACAATAATATGCATAAGCACAAATATATCACAAGGTTTGATCACATGCATCATATTAAAATCCAAAAAAAAAATATGAACATGCATCAGCCAACATCTCAAAACAGTTTAAATAAGCCACGTTGGGTGGGTCATTATTTAAACACATTCAAGCGGTTACAAACAAAACGATTACAAACCCTTAATATCCAGTTAATAGTTGGCTCCCACTTGACCAATATAAAATTGACAGGGACTTCGGAGAAGTATATGCATATCAATTTTATACCTAAGTAATAACCATGATTAAATACAGGATTACTATTTCGCTTTGATCGAGGCTCGTTGGGAGGGTCATCGTCGCCACTAGTAATAACCCACATTCATCCGTTTGGAATTCATTCATGTGAAACCTATCTTTTGACCGTCCCGTTGGGGGAATTTCTCCAAAAGAATTCACAAATGAATAAATCATGGAGGTCAAAATTAATTCAATTTTATTATCCTGAATAAAATTGTCAATTAATTATTTAAAACATACTTAGTAATTTTGAAGTTGAGATTTTTCCATTTGGCAACCCTCATGCAAACACATTTAAACAAATTAAATAAAGCATAAGATAGCACAAATAAATCAAGCAAAACAGAAAAATAAACATATTTGGCACAAATTATCCAACTGTCATGGTTTGATTTTTCTTGACTTGATCTTGAAGAAACACGTCTCGAATTTCTCCCAATCGTTCGTATCGAAAAAAAACTTCGTCTCGAACCGCCACACCAATTGGGCTTTCGCGGCCGGGATGCACGCCCCCATCCGGCGGTCACCACTTGGCTGGGGATGACCTAAGCGACCTCGACACCGCCCGTGGTCTCGTGGCCGATGCCCTCGACTCGCCTCGGCGACACGCTCGGGTCGGCATTTCTCGGCGGCGACGCGCGTCAAGATCTTCACCCACTCCCGCTTCCCCGTGTCTCCTGTCTCGACCGTCTTGTAGCGCCGCGACATCCGCCCGTCCGCTGTCCTGGAGCCGCAAGACCGCCCGTCTTGTGCCCCCTCATCCTCATAGCAAGCTCGTCGCCTCGGCCTCGCCCAAGCGTGCCAGTGCTTCGCCACGCCGCCCTCGCTGGTTACGGATTTAGTCCTTTAATTCTTCGTCTCTTCGTTCCCGATCCGGTTACAATTTATTTACAAAAAATAAATAAACCTAGATCTAGACTAGTCTATTACATTGATCAAATCAAACAAATCCTAGTCTACTCTCGTGGATTTTCTCACGAGGCAAAACAAATCGAGCGAATCGAATTAAAAAAAACCACGGTTTATATGCATGCAAAATAAAACATTAAAATCCATGACAATTGGATACACGCAAAAATGATCTAATGATTCTACTATCCAATTTCAAATTTAATGTCCACGAATTAAATTACAATTTTAAAAAAAATTGAGAGTCAAAACAAAGTGGCTCGATATGCGATTGTTGGGGAATGAGTTGCACATCTATTAAGGGTGAATATTTAAATAAAAATTTAATTAATTAATTATTACTAGCATGAATTAATCCTATATTAATTCAAATAATAATTGCAACAACATATCATGCATATAAAAAGCCACGTAAAACCTACGCATGCGGAATCTACGGGTTTACGTGAACGTACCTCTCGGGATGGCAGTGGCTTTGGTCGGACGGACTAACCAAAAGGGCTTCTCAAGTATTCCCTTAGCCCTTGCTCGACAATCCGGTGGAAGGATACTCGCGAACAATTAACAAAAGGAAAAAATAAACTTTGTTGCACCACTTATGTGGATTTGCTAATATTTCCAGCACATGGAATTGTACTTGGGAATGAACTAATAATCCCCTATTTATAGGAGAGGGAGTGGTCGAAATAGTGATATTTAAATGTGGGAAAAGTCTTTTCTTGGTCACCAAGAAATCTTGAATATATCCCTTATATTC
Organism: Stenogyne calaminthoides; assembly: GCA_037126765.1. Lineage (NCBI taxonomy): Eukaryota > Viridiplantae > Streptophyta > Magnoliopsida > Lamiales > Lamiaceae > Stenogyne > Stenogyne calaminthoides. The sequence goes on along the minus strand of JBBCBC010000005.1, from coordinate 27,229,626 downwards.
TTTTTCCCATAATTAAAATATTCCACAAAAATCCCACCTACTCAATATATGGAATTTTCGAAAATTTGGAGTGCAAGATTTCAAGATTTGGATCTTCTTGAATTTATGAGATATTCTTGTATTTCAAGAAATACATATCTTCCATAATATCTTTTCAAGAAAATCAAGAAAATCTTTCTTGCCCTCTATTTTCAAAATTTCGAAATATACCTTATGAATAACCAAGTGGGAGATTTCTTGAATTTAATGAGATAACCTTGTATTCCAAGAATACATATCTTCATTCCATAACAAAATTCAAAGAAAATCTTTCTCCCTCTTTTATCCATAAATTTCGAAAATTTAGAGGAAATATAAGCAACAATATTTATTTTATTTTAATCACCTTTTCAGTTATTGGACTATATGTTGGGCTACTCAGGGGGCCTTTAGGAGAATTAAGATTGGACCTTCTAATGGATCTTGAATATCTAATATTGAGCCACAATATAATTCAAGCCCATAAATATTAATTAATCTCACTACATAATTAATATTGCACTATCCATCTTAACCCATATTACAGTCAATATGGCTCCCGGTCATTATTTCCCGTGTTTAAGACTATCTAGCCCATCAATTAATTCAAGCCACTGAAATAACTTTCCTTTAATTAATATCTTTTGTCCTTGGTCGAGGAACGGTTCAACATTATTATCCATACCGAAAACTAATTCCACTTGCAAGATTTGGTATGATAAAACTTATGAACCTCCCAAGGGGCAAATCAAAGCAAGCGTGCTTGCACACGATTCTTCAGTATTAAATCTTAGCAATCACATGTGACCAATAATATTGCCCAAGATAAAAAGTATTGAATCTCTCCGATTATTTACCCATGATAAGTCAAAGCAATAGTTACCAATCCCACGTGATCCTATTTAAGGGGCGAAGGTTAAGAAACAACGAACCACTTTGAGGTCTAATTCTTCCTTGTTCGATTCAAGAATTTATCCTCCTGTAGGGTCCTATTCAACAAGATCACCATGCACTAGTGTAATCTCTTGGTCAAGACAAACCAATCTGAGCCTTACACCTCAACCTTTCGCGATGGTTGTTCATTTCCATCTAGGTCGTGAATGGCGTACTTTTTTTTTAGTTACAAGGGATCGTTAATTTAATCTTCTCGTGATCCGGTATCACTAAATTAACTACTGATGTAACACGTCATTTAATTATTGAACAGTTATGCAGTAAATATCTATAACATTCAATCATATTTAAAGCATCAGTGATAAACAATTTATTTCAGTAAATAAGTCTGGAAATTCAGTTTCGATTATACAAAGTAAAAAACATACTTTTCAGTATAATCCCAACAATCTCCCACTTATACTCAAAGTCTGCTTTTAAGTATACTACAACACGTCTCGCGTAGTCCGTGACATCTAATGTCACCTACACGAACCTAATAGTAACTGGTCCGAATAAGTCCATGTGGAGTAGTTGTAATACTCTGCTGGATGCTGGTCCTGGGATCCCCTTGAATGAGGCTTTAACTTGTTTTCCCTTCTGACATACGACATATGTCTATTCCTTAAAGAATACCTCATTCGGGAGACCCTCAACCAGGGACATCCTTGCTATCTTGTTAAGAGTCTTAAAGTTCAGATGGCTCATTCTCTTGTGCCAGAGCCAACTGCTACTTTTGGAACTCTTAACAATCAGGCATGCATTTCTTGGACAACTGTCCCAATCTGCAGTATAAATCGTTCATTTTTTAGAACCAGTTAGCAAAATCTGTTGAGTAGCTCGATTTCTGATAGTGCATTGATCAGTTGAGAACTCAACGCTGAATCCGTTGTCACAAAATTGTGAAACCGATAACAGGTTAAGCTTTAAACCATCGACATACGAGACTCCAGTAACCTGTACATTATCATTAACTAAGGTTCTGAATCCTCTGGTAAAACCAAAGTTATCGTCACCAAAGAGTACACGTGGGCCTTCTTGTTCTATGTATGAACTGAGGAGATGTTTGTTTTCTGTCATGTGTCTTGAGCATCCACTATCGATGTACCAATAGTTGCTTGTACACCTCCTTTATTGGCCAAACCCACGCGAACCTGCAATCAAATCAGGCTTTAGGTACCCCAGTAGGATTGGGTCCTGGGGGGTTAGGATTTCCTTTCGGGATCCAAACAAACAAGGCACTTCTATGGTAATCATCAAGATCAGAAGGCCTAATTTGTCTCCCATAAGCATCTACATAATCATACATCTCTTTATGTGCTTTCTGGTTAATATGATTACGAGTGGGAACCTTGGATGAGTTAGAAGACTTGGGATTTTTCTGATTGATCTTTCTTCTTTTAATCCAGTGTGGTTCAGGTGCCGATGTCCTGGATTTCTGGTTGAAGGGATAGGTACGACTGCTACCATTAAAAGATTCATATCTCTTTTGCACAAATGATTTCAGCAGTTTACCCTTAGCATGCTGGTTAGGCAGCTTGACCTGATTAGGTCTCAGATTAGACTTTCCCTTATGAGATTGTCCTTTCTGAATCTTAATCTGCTGATTAGGCTGAGGTCTCTTCAGAAGAACAAGGTTATTCTGTTGATTCCTCGGCTGATGCTTGATCAGGTGGGGTCCATTTATGTTCCCTTTCTGATCAGACACTCACCTTTCCTATTCAGCAGGTCTTTTTCCCTTCTTCGGTACAAATTTGGCATATCGTGTAGCTTGTCCAGAAACCTCCCTTAATTCACTTTTGGAATGTGAATCAGATTGGACATATAAGGATCCAGAAGGGCTATCATACCCAATACCCTTCTTATCAGTTGGCTTCTGAAAGTAGCTTGTTATTGCTTCAACATTTTTGGAAGCTTTTCCAAAAACCTCTACTTTCTTTCGCAAACTGTCCTCACTTTGTTTTAGACTCATTCATTCGGAAGAGTTCATCAAACTTAGCTTGAAGGATTTTGAGATCATCAGCTTGCTGTTCCTTAACCAGTTTACCCTGATCAGAAGAGCTGACTTTCAGAAACTCCAGTTCTGTAGTCATCTTCTGAACAATCCCAACTGATTTCAGTTCAACAGCTCTACTTATCGCTATATCCTTGACAAGCTGAATGTTCTCAGCCCTTAGCTTATCGTTCTCAGCTTCCAATATTGTATAAGTGTCTACTGCATTAGAGAGATCATCAAGCAATTGCTCATTGTAGAGCTGCAGGTCAATCTCTCCAGCAGGTGTGCTTAGCACAACAGGTGTGGAAACGGAAAACACAGAAGATTTAGAAGTTACCTCAGTTTGATCAGCATCTTTGGCCATGAGGTAGATGTTGTCATCAGATGAGAACATCAGATCGTCGTGATCGTCGAAATCATCAGTAGTGGTCATCAGGCAGAAATCTTCGACAGATGAGTAACCAGAGTCATCTGATGGCAGATAAGAGTCATCGATACCTGACGTATCAACAACCATGGCTTTCCTGTCTTTGTACCTTTGCTCTCTTCTATTCCGCTTATCTTCTCTTTCTTTTGGAGTTAGGTCAGGGCAATCTGCGCTGTAGTGACCTGGTTTTTGACAGTTGAAGCATGCTCCAGGTTCCACGAAATTTCTTCTGCCAGGTGAATCATTTCTTCTATACGATCTATCAGGTGACTTTCCAGTTTGCCTGTAATTAGAATTCCTCATTTATGATCTGTTGTCTCTTCTATCATCAGAACGATCATCTCTCTTATCTCCTCTACGGTCATCTTTATGATCATGTCTTCTGTCATTAGATCGATTCTATTCTTGTGATCTGTCAGTAGATCTCATATCTCTTCCTCTGCTTTTCTGATAGTCTCTATAAAATTTCCGATACTTTCCTAGTTGAACATTTGACCTTCTAATTTTCTGGTCAGCAAAGTAATCTGTTCAGCTTGACTTATGATGTTTCCCATTGGTTCAGTAGACCTCAAATTGCTGCTAGCTGCCTTGAATGCAACAGCCTTTGATGTGGCAGATGTAGCTTCAGCAGGTGAATCGTCTTCTTCTTCTTGACCTCTTTCAATCAGGTCAAACTCATGGGCTTTTAGGCTTAGGAACAGGTTGCTTGACTTCATCTTTGCAATATCTTGGCAATCTTTTATTACAGTTACTTTCATGTCCCATTTCTTGGTCAGGGACCTCAAGATCTTGTAGTTGATGTCTTTATTAGACATTTCTCGTCCTAGTTCACGAAGCTTGTTGACTGACATGGTGATTCTTCCATCAAGCTGGTTTATCGTCTCATTTGGTAGCATCTTTAGTTTCTCAAACTTCACCAGTTCAGCCTGCAGTCTACTGTCTTTGATCTGATCGTTTCCTTCACATATTTCAGCAAGAGTATCCCACATCTGCTTGGCAGTCTTAAGATAATTGATCTTCTCACGTGTTGTCTTGTCCATCGTCTTCATGATGATGTGTCTGGCTACTGTATCCAGATTGGACAATTTTCTTTCTTCGGCATCCATCAGTGAAGGACTCTTTCTGATTCTAGCTCCAGTTGGATGTGCTGGATCACCTCCTTCAGCTGGGTTGTAGTGATAGATGATGATGGGTCCTTGTTCAAGAACTTCCATCATTCTGTTGCTTATCGCACCCAGATGGTTGCTCATGAGTATGGTCCAGTCCGCATACTCATCAATAGAAAACTTAGGCAGATCATGATACATACCCGAAGTGTTATCCATGCTGAATATGAGTTTTTTTAAAAAAAGAGTCTTAAAGTAGGTTTTTCAAGGATCTGTTCAAGTGACCATAATGATTCTTCCTCAAGAACCGATGATACTCAAAGCCAGTGGTCCGTAGAACCACTGCTCTGATACCACTTGTTGGTCCCGAACGGGTTTTAGTGAGGCAGAAGTGTAGAGGGGAGGGGTGAATAGACTTCTGAAACTTTTGCGTGCGATCAGGTGTGAATGGCAAGTTACCTGATCAGAGTGCGTATGAATTAGTTTGGATTGATATCCAACTTACTGATCGGCTGAGGGCAGATCAGTTTGGTGTCTATCAGTTTAACTGATTGTGCGGAAGATAAGTTTAACCCGTGTGAAAAACCAGTTTTCTCAAATCAGATTCTAAGTTATCTGTATTGGATCAGATGACAAGGTGTCAAGCTGATCAGATCAGTTGCTTGATGCAAATCTAATCTTTACTTAGAATATGCATGTAATACTTAAACAAGTAGGGTGCAGGATGTGTAAAGCAAGTAAGTGCACACAAGATTTATAGTGGTTCGGACAACTTGTCCTACGTCCACTCTTCCCTATCAGTAGGGGCACCAACTTAACCAAATGAACTTAGATTAATGTGTTAGTCCAACATAGTACAACAGATGTTTCAAGAGTTCTCACTCAATCAATCCCAGAAATCAGAAACTAGAAACCCTAGTCTGAAATCTTGCTAAAACAAACTTAACCTAACTTTTGGTTTGGGTATAAGATTTGTTGTGTTCTAACTGGAAATCTATCCTAGTATTTGTGTAGCCTAAAGCTAAAGGATAAGATTTCTATGCTAAGAACTATGGGATGAACACTTAGCAAATATTCTTGATTTTGTGTTCTTCGTGTGGAAATTGCGGATAACTTGAGCCTGATGATAATTTCCGTAACCTTAATCTGAAGGTTTGATCCCATATATATAGATCTTGAAATCAAGGAGCCGTTGGAGAGCAATTTGAATCTCAGGCTATTTTAGGTAGCTTGGAGGCTTGATTTGACGTGCTCAGGAAGGCCATGCCATCTTCGTGCTTATTTGTCCTTTCTAGCCATTTAACTCTGAATCACTGTACCTGCACTGTCAGCTCCGTACATACGTGTCAATACCAGATCAATTGTTGAATGTGCTCCATTCGGCGCTTTGAACAAACAACAACAGATTGCTATCCTTTTTGTTCTGATAAGCTTTGTATGCCTTAGGTTGACATTGAGTTGCCACCAGTTTGGAACTGAACTAATCAGTTAGAACTGATCCGTCTACCTGATTGAGTCTTCTGTCATAAGTTGTCTTAGCTCAACTTATTTACTCTTCTGATGTTTTCTTCATAGCAGGTCATCTGGTCTTGATTCTTCATCTTCACTATCAGATTAATTCTGATCTGATTGGAAACAAATCAATCAGTTTCTTGCCTTCTGAACGTTAATCATCAGATCTTCTGTTCTGTATCTGATCTTTGTCATATCATCAGTTATTTCTGATCTTCAAGATTTGTCTGATACATATTGAGTTCCCCCTCAATATGTGACCTATACTATTACATCAGTTGCTCTATACAGTAATTATCAACTGGTCAACCTGACCTGATTTCTAGATCGTCAGTCAGCTAACCGGTTGACTGGTCCTATTACAACTGTTTTGGAACTTTCATCAAAACTATAAATTTCCCAACATATACATATTGAGCTCCCCCTCAATATGTGATCTATCTATTACATCAGCTGTCTATACAATTCAGCTGGTCATCCTATTCTGATTTCTAGTTCATTAGTTAGCTAACAGGTCTGACTAGCCCTATTACAACTGTTTTGGAACTTCCATCAAAACTACAAATTTCCCAACAATTTCCCCCTTTTTGATGGAACCAAAACATTTATCAGAAAAACAGATAATTGAAAAGTAAAGAACACATGCACAAATCGGAAGACAATGAGATGTCTTAAGATCAGAAAGGTACTGCTTCTCATTAATGACATGGAAAAACATTACAAGTACAGAGAAAAATAGAAAACCTATCAACTGACCTTAACAACGATCTTATGATTACAGTGCAAACTTATAATATAATCGTCCTCAGACCTTGAGGGATCTCAAAAATCTTGTACATCATTTCCAAGACATCTCGCTGTCTGTCCTCCTCAATGATTTCACCTCTTTCCAAGAAATCATAAAACAGCTTCTTGAAGGCAACTGGATCAAATGAGTCATCATCTCTAAGTGGTGGGATCATGGGTTCAAATCTGGGTGCAGTGGGCACCAGCGTCATGGTCCGTCCTTCATACATCACGACTTTGTAGAAATCTTCGTATTTGATCTTTAACCAATTGAGGAATTCTTCATCAAACTTGCCTTCGTCAGGGTTTAGTATCCTCTGAATAATGTATACATCGCTTGGCCAGTCGCACTTGATTTTGTTCCACTCAGGGAGCAGGTCTTGGCGCCATATCAGAATACTGAGTACGGGAGCAGGAAAGGTTTCTCTTCCCAATCGATTTCCTTAGCTGCAACAGCTTTCTTCCTTTGTCTCCTGATGTAACAACCCGAATCCATTTAGGACTTATTTTTTTATTTTTCCTAATCTGTTTAAATGTTATACTTGTTTTTAAAAATATGTGTACAAGTTTCTAAAATTTTCAGGTGACAGACGAGCTTTACGAGCCGAAAAACTCTACTAGCACTTTTTAGACTTTTATCCGTAAAACAGGCCCGTTAATAATGTCAAAATTTAAAGAATCCAAAATGAGAAAGGAGAACTTCAAATGAAATCCTAAAAATCATGCGAGTTTAACGGTACGTTTAAAATAATTTTCGAAGCCGAAAACCGAACCGAAAAATACAGAAAATACACCGTCGGAGCCGGAATCGCGTCTAGAACTGGGACTACCATAATGGCAGCCCCAAATTCTGCCTAAGTACCCCCCCTTGAAGAGTAAAGAGATGGGATTTGGCCTTGAGATTTCTTGTAACTAGCCCCTATGATTTCCATCTCATTAAACCAACTCATCATCACCTTTCATTAACTCCTTTGCCAACTCTCCCTTCTCCATCTCCCCCTTATAATTTCGGACACCACCACCACCATCACCATTCTTGGAGCCAAGAGCTTTTAAGAGTTGGGTTCTTTACCACCTTGAGTCCTAAACCATCCATACCAAGAAGGAAAACTACAAGGGTAAGTCCAAATGACCTCTTTTTCTTAGTTTTATGATCACCCCTTGTCTTGAGCATGAAACCCATAGAAATGGCATGCTAAGAGCTCCCTATAATCTTATTTAAAATGTTAGAATCATGTATAAAGGCTTTGTAGGTGATCTCTTATGTGTTTGAGCATGTTTATTTTGTTTTTGTAAAAGTTCGATAAAACCGAAGAAGGTTTGTATATGCTACTGCCCTCTTTTGATGTCTTTTGTTCAAAGCCTTTTTTATGTTTTAAAATCGTGGAAAAATTCCTAGATGTATTATTTGAAGTGTAGAACAATATACAAAAAATTTGTGGTCATCTGATTTTTTTCCAAGGAGAATAAACTCGTGGAAATTTGTATGTCTAAGACTATGTGAAACTGGGAGCAGTGACTCTTTCGTATTTTTTTACTTATTTAAAAATATGATAAAATTTTAGGAAAATTTAAGGATGTTCCAATTGATGTTTTTTAAATTATATCCAAAACTCATAGTGTTTTGTTTAGAGAATCATGAGATATGCCTATTTTAATTTTATATGACAAATGATTGACGAAGATTGAAATTGTTAGTACAACAATTTATTTATCACTGTTTCTTTAGGATAAAAATCATGGAAAAAATTGTATGTTCTCTTACATGAGTCCAAAATTGCATATTAAAGTTTATTGAATTTTCGTTAAGTTTACAGTGGGTTACGAATTTTTATATGAATCATGTACTGTATGACGTACCCTGTTACAAACCCGTTTTACTCAAAAACCTGGTTCCGACTCTTAGCTCAAATGTCTTAGGTTTCTAAATTAAAGTTGCTTATTTTTAAGTGTTGTATAACATACTAAAATTTTACATTTTTCCAGTAAGTCTAAGTGCTCTTTTCCATTTATGCATGATTACATGTCTTTATGCCGAATGAGTAGTACTAGGAAGAAGAAATGATAATACTTTTAGAACCAAGCATGTTTTAAGTTGTTGAATGTCTCATGTTTTCTTTTGTGAATATATGTTTTGATTTTTTACTTGCATTATTAAGTTTTGATTAGACCCGACCCCGATCTGTGAACCCTTTCACAAAATAGGGAAAACGTACCAATCCAATAATCGAGTTTTCGACGCCAACGTCGAACTCAAAATGAACTCTTATAACTTTTAAATACTAAATACCCTTAATTCGATGCGAAACCTTTTATTAAATAAAAGAATGAACGATGACTGAACAACAGACTGTGCTAGGTCCTTGGGATTAGCTCGGAAGCTTGAAAGACGTGCTGGTTCAAAAGCTTTCAAGAAGTTAAAACTTTTACTTGAAAAGTTGACAGGTGGGTGACACTATCTGTATAGCTAGATAATGTTATATGGACTGTTGACAGTTTTAAAAGCAAACTAAATAAGTACTGTTAAAAAGTAAATATATATATATATATATATATATGTTTTCGAAACTTGTGGTTTTGGTAAACAATGCACTGAAATTATGTGAGTACTATTATGAGTTTTGTGAATATTGAGACATGAACTGTATGTGTCGTTTATCGGTTGGGCCTCGTGCCAATGATTTGGGGATGAGTCCCGTGTGGAGGAATTGGTGGTTTTGCGGGGAGATAAGGAAGCGATGATATAAGGAAGCAAGGGGATATAAGGAAGCTATCGGGGGTTGGACACGGTAGGGAACCTACCGGTGCCACCCCATTTTGTTTGAATGATGCGGGATTGGACGTGGTATACGCTACGAGTGCCACCCATATGTGTGATTGTTGAATGATATGTTTGATGTTATAAATGTTGGATATTGTATGAACTATTAATAAGGAATCGTGAGTAAGTTTTTTTGTGTTATAAAGAGAATGAGTAAAAGCTTCTACCATTTTGAATTCCTGTCAATCTGTTTAACAGCGTACAGGTGGCCCGCTGAGATTTTTATCTCACGCCCCTTAAACCCCCTTTTCAGGTTATGATGCTGAGGGTCGGGAGCTGCAGTAGACGACCCGCTTTCCCCACTGTCTTATTCAATATACAAACTATTTTCTAAATTCGAATAATATGTCTAATTAATACTCCGTGGATCTTGTACTAATGATGTTTCTGCACTAAGTATTGGATTTATCTACCCTTCTATTTTTAAACTTGTGTTAAGTTTTATTCCGCTGCAACTCAATTTGTTTGTCCTACCTTTTAAAGAAATTTTTTGGCTCAGTTTTACGGTTCACTAAGTGATGACTCGGGTTTAGGGCGTTGTGACCTCGGAGATCAACGTTCTGAATTCCGGGGCGTTACACCTGACAAACGTTCTGCTGAGCCCAGCCGCTTCCAAGAGCTTCTTTCTCTTGATGGCTTCCTCGATTACCTTCCTCCTTCTGGCTTCTTCTTCGTCCTTCCTCAACTCTTCTGATGACTTTAACATTTGAGATCTGGTTACAATAGCTTTCGGTTGAATTTTCTTCAATTGTTTGCCCTTTTGTTGTTTCTTTATCTGAGCCTCCGCAGCTTCTTCTACCTCTAGCCTCCTTGCTAGTTTGAGACTCTTTGCCAGATCTGCAGCCTCCATCTTCTTCTGAACAGATGACTAGAAGTCTTCAATCTTGTCAACTCTGGCCACAATATGTCCAAGTGTCTTCTTCTGTTCAACCATGACCTTGTCTTGCAGATCGAGTTGCTTGATGTGTTCCTCAATAGTTGTGAATAACTCAGCCAATTCAGTGTCAGGAACCTCAACAACGGCTTTAGCAGAAATCTGACCAGTAGCAGGTGCAGTTACCAGAGCAAGTGGACCAGTCTGCATCTCTCCAGCAGCAGATGTTTCAGCCTATTTTTCTGCTGGTCCTTCTTCCCCCTTTTTAGTTTCATCAAAAAGATGGGAAAACTTCCTCTCAAGATTTCCAAACTGCCTTAACATCTCCTGCTTTAACTCCTCAACTTCCAACGGAGTTATCTGGACAGTAGAGGTGCTTGATAGGGCTGGGCCTAACTTCCTGGAAACAACATCTTCCAGGGCATTCTTAGCCATAGTCATGGACGTCTGAAACCTTCTCCAGGCTATGTCAAAGCTATTGTCCGTCTTCATCAAGGTTTTGTACACTTCCTCCAGTAGAATTCTGACCTCCTGAAGCGTAGAAACCTCAGCACCAATCTTTTCTGCCTTTAGCTCAATTCTCTTCATTTCTTGTTCAACAACCTCAATATATGCAGTTTAAGCAGTTTCTCAATTGAATAATTTCTCTCAGATTCGGCTATCTGCTTAGCTTTTTGTTCCATTTGCTCTATGCAAGTCTAAATAGTTTTGTCCATCAGACCAGTTGTCAGACTATTGATTTGATCAGCAATAGTGACCTTCAACCCTTCTTGGATAGTCTTCGTGATTTGATCAAGGGTCATAGGTGGTATGGCAACTGTCCTCTCTGATGTTTGAGCCTCACCAGCCAGGGTCTCATCTGCAGTACCCTCGACAGGTTCATCGGCAGCTTGCTCAACATCCACGTATTCATGAGCGATGTCTCAAACAATCTGATCAACCTCTTCAACATCTGGTAAACCCAACTTCTTGTTCACCAGCCATCTGATATCATCATCAGATGCCAACTCTGCAGCACTATCCACACCCGCCAACTTCTTCATCCTCAACTCCAAGTCAACAAAATGAGATGAACCCAGGGCCTCCATCAGGATCAGAAAATCTTCAATGTCATGCAGCCTGATGTCTCTCCAAAATATGATGTCTGCCATCTGCATTCTGATCCCGGGGTGATTCACCAAATCAAGAATTTTTTTGTTCAGGTAGTTCTCTATTTTCCTCTTCAAGAACTTCACAGCAGGGTGAACAGGTTCAGGTGAATCAGGTTCAATCACAGACTTCTTGTTGAAATGGTTGTGAGAGATAGAGACAAAAAATTTCTCCTGTTCTGGTTGTTGAACAGCTTGGGTTTGCTCTTCTGGTTTCTCGGGTGATTTGGTGGGAGTTTGTGGTTTACTGGCTATTTGAGGTGGGGGTAGTTGGATTTCTGGTGGGGTTGGGATTTCTGGTTGTTGTTCTGGTTGTGGTGAGGGTATTTTTTGGGCAGGTGGGGGTGATGGTGATTTGGGTTTTTTTTTGGGGTAGGGGATTGGGATTTTGAGGTGGGGGTTGGTGATCTTTCTCTCCTAAACACAGTACTGATTGGAACTGAATCAGATGGTTCAGACTCTTGCTTCTCTGCCCCCTTCACCCTGTCCTTCGACACCTTCGCCTTCCTTTTCCGCATCTGCAGAAACTTCCATCTGCTCAGCCTCTTCCTCAACATCCAACTCCTTTACAACTTCTTCCACAGCGGCCTCCTCTGCTGGTCCAGCTTCCTTCTCTCCTGGCTCCTCAGTAGTGTCCTCCGATTCTAGGATCTCTACATCTGAATCCTGGTCTTTCAAACCCTCAGTTGGCATTCCAGAAGTCTTTGTCAGCATAGAAGTGAGTTTTCTCTGATGTTTCTCACTCATATCTTCAGCTTTTCTGGCTGGTTTGGTAGCCATCTGCTTTCTCTTCATGGTCCTTTTAGGAGGTTCTTGCTCCTGTGCCTCAGACTGCACAGAAGAAGTTGCAGCCTTCTCCTTCTTGGATTTTGGAACGAAAAATATGTCATTGACGCATAGTTGCTGATCATTTTACCCATTCCCTTTTTGGCTACTAGTTTTGGTGCCATTTCTGTATAAAGGGCAAAAGTTAGTTCATGTAGGTGTGTATAATATGATAAATAAACCAATACAACTATGAACAATCAAAAACCCAATTTGTCATTTGAAATATATCACATAAACCATTTAACATTTGATAGATCTGTTTTCTCAGAAATTTAGATCCATAGCTTATTAGTATGAATACATAAAAGAATAAATCTATGAAACTAACAATTATAATGAACATATTCATCTTTAAAAAATGTAATTACCAGGTATGCGATTCAGTTTTAGAAAAACTTGAAGAGTTGGAATCACTAGTGTGAGCAGTGAAAAGTGTTTGCAGAGATTTAATTTTGCTCGGTAATGTTTGTAGATGAATAATTTGAAAAGGTTTTCTGAGAGTAGAATAGGGTTTAAATAGATGGGATGGAAAACATTTTGCACGAAATCCTGTAAATACTCAAGTATCTATATTTTAAATCGGATAGTCGAGATTAAGCGGTTTAAAAAGGATTTAATCGTGCGGTCGAGGAATTTAAGTTGCAGACTTTTGGACTTAAAAAGGCTCAATAAATGAATTTAATACAAGTTCCCCACGTCTGCATTTAATGCTTGCAGGCGTGACGTCATAAAGTAATGCGCATAGTAATGATGAAAACGGAAAGGATAAGCTCAGATAAAAGGAATCAAAATACATATCTGACTGACTGATGTTGTAATCAGTCAATTACCACTTGTTCTTATCCGGCTTGACTGATTTCTGTTTGACCTTACTTATTGTTGCCTTAATTCTCAAAAAATTTCCCAACAATGTCCCCTTTTCTGATCAGTACTCTACTGATCCTTTCTTATCAGTTGAAGTTTCCCCCTTCAACTGATACCTCTTATCTGATCAATTTCTTAACCAACTGGTCTTGGATACCAGTCCACCAAAGAATTCAGGTACATTTTCTCCTAAGTCCAGTAGTCCTAGCTCGACTGATAGTTCCCTGAATATGGTTTCAGCTAGTGGTTTGGTTAAGATATCAGCTCTTTGCTTATCAGTATGGATCTTTTCCATTCTGATGTTCTTCTTTTCCACATGATCTCTGATAAAATGATGTCTGATGTCCATATGCTTACATCTTGTGTGTAGAACTGGATTCTGAGTGATTGCAATAGCACTATTACTATCACAGAATATAGGTACGTTCGTAGCTATAATGTTATAATCCCTCAGCTGCTGACTAAGCCAGAGCAGATGGGAGCAACAACTTCCTGCAGCCATGTATTCTACTTCAGAAGTAGATGTGGCAACAGATGTCTGTTTCTTTGAAAACCAAGAGATCAGTTTATTGCCTACGAACTGACATGTTCCTGAGGTTGATTTTCTGTCTATCCTACAACCTCCATAATTAGAATCAGAGTACCCACTAAGCTCTAGATTATCATCTGATGGGTACCATAAACCAAGGTTTACAGTTCCTTTCAGATACTTAAGAATTCGCTTAGCTACTTCTAGGTGGCTTTGCATTGGATTTGCCTTAAATCTGACACATACACCTACTGCAAAGGTTATGTCTGGTCTACATAAATGTTTCTCTTGATCTTACATAATTAAACATTTAAGTGGGTCATCACCATCAGACCCACTAGGGCTTTTGAGAGGTGGCTTACCCCTCTCTCTCTCTCTCTCTGCCTGAAAGTCATAGCAATGTTCATCTCGTTAGATCTGTTCATTCATCGTCTTTTAATTTTTTGTAAGTTTTAGATTGTCTTTTATTTTTTTAGGTATTAGATCTGAGTTATCTGCGCAATCCCTGTGATAATTATATTACTCTGTTGTCATCCGCTGCCTTTCCTGTTGCCCCTGATTTCTCTCCTTAGCAATGTCCGCGTGCGATTCAATCGCTGGTAATTTAACAATAATTCTATTTTGACCCTGTTTTTAATTTCAAAAATTCTAAAATTGCCCCCGATTCCCCTCTAAAAAATCCCTCCTCCTGTTTTATTCCTTTCTTTCATTTTCACGCTCAGACTCTCTGTTCAAGTTTTTGAACTCTCTTCTCTTGCGACCAGTTTTTGGCTAAAATATTGGAATTGAAGCCCGATTTGAGAGCTAAAAGAGAGGACAGGTCTATATTGGACATATTGAGAGATGCATCAAAACAAACTCCCACATAAAAAAACATAACACTGCAGCTATTTGTTTTCCCATGATTCACTCAAAATGTTGCACTTTTTACTTATGAGTATAATCTGCGTATATATAATAAATGACGCTAATGTTCGCATGGAATAGTTTAGAAGAGATAGACTAGATAGAGAAGACATGAATGGACTAGAGTAACAGAGACGTCCATTTCAGTATAATGACAATTTATATTGACTCGAGTGTTTTTCCCTGTATGAAGATTTTGTTTCTTACTTCCAAACTCAATTATATAATTTTAAAAAATTAAATTCATTTTTTAAATGATAAATTATAATCGAGGGGTTGATCTCATAATTAGAGCCTCTCTTGTTTGTTGAACTTTTTAAGATGCATGCTATATTTTAACGGAATGATGTGAAATGTGTGTTGTTTCCGTCGTGTGGTAGTCACGACAGCATGTGTCTCGGTCGTGCGGCGCACACTAGACGGGAGTGGTGCTATATGCACATATGGTGGATTTGACAAGGAGAGATTAGATGATGATTATGGTGATGATGTGAGTCAGTGATGGGGTGATGATGGCCAAATTTTTTTTTCTTAAATTTTTATTCCTTTTATTATTTAGTTTATTGTATTGTATAATTATGTAAAAATACTTTAATTATTATATTAAAAAATAATAGTTATTTAAGGTTCAAAGTATTAGTTGTTTAGATTTGAATATATTAGTTGTTTCATTTAAAAATATTTGTTGTTTTATTGAAAGACATTCAAATCGAACAAACTTATATGTAAAGATTTATAAATATTTTTCATAAAAGTAAATAGTTTTTTAATTATAAAGTTATTCATTTAAGTAAAATACATTTATGATAAATAAAAAGCAAATAGTTTAACAACTTATAATAATAGACAGCTTAATTGATATTTCACAAACATTAAGCACCAATTTGATACAATCTTAATTAATAAAAAATAAAATACAAGAAATTTAAATGTATTTTCCCCAATCCAAGCACTTTCTCTTTTTTATACGTGACCCTCCAGGACCGTCAACATATATTGGGGCGTTTCTCATGCCTTCACGCATGAACGTTGCACAAACCCTGAAGAATATTATTCTGAAATCAGTTGGATCTCCATTAATCCTGAATTTACCCTGTACTTAAAATAATGTAAAAGGCAAATGTGATTAAACTTACTGCGAATACAGTCCACATGTGTTCCCGGCACTTGGATGGAACCATGGGACAGTTTGTCCATTTTGTGTCAAGATACTTGCAGCATAAGCCCCTGACCACGTTATTTACACAAGATCCAAAACGTGTGACGAAACTGTCGTGTCAAAGTAGTAATTTATATTAAGAATGATGATGTAAGAATAATTTTTTATTTCAAACGTGATTATATTTTAAAAAAATAGATCACCTCCCCGTATCTTTATCCAACCACAACAATGTTAGGGGTCTTTCCTGGTTATCTCCACTGTTGACATTTCCTAACGTAATTTTTTTTGTGCTCATCTATTCATTTGCGTAAAATGAATAATTTAGTTTATATAGATGTAGATAAATAACTTATTATCACTGATATTTAAATTAAAAAAGTAGTATTAAAAAAATTTAAAAAAATTCTTTTTTTATTATTACTATAAAAATAAATTAATTAAGATAAATAACATTGATTTTAAATTTACTTTTATTATTACATATTAACTTTTCATTTCTAAAAATTAAGAGAGATGAACAATATGTGAAGAGGAAAGTTTCAATGATTTTCATCGTTATGCATTCATTTAGATGGATTTTCAAGTGATCAATTTATGTAAAACATATAATAGTGAACAAGAGATAAAATTTAAATAATAATTCACCTTAATTAATCATCCATCTAACAAACAAACATTAAAAAAAATTATGGACTAATCATCGTTATTGTCATTAGGGTTGTTAGGCTGATTTTTCGGGGTAAACCCACCAACTGTCCGGTACTGGTTCTGCGAATTGGTGTGACTGATACCTGTGTTGTGGTCCCCACCAATCCTCCACCGGCTGTCGCGTTTTTACATTTTTTACGATTTTGTTAATTCACTCCGTGGTGGGCCTCAGCTCTCAGTTAGAAAATTAAATAAATACCCAACCCAGTTGTCATAAAAGCGGCCCAAATCATTCAGCCCAGTATTGAGCCCGTCTTCTACTCAGCGCGTCGATAGAATTAATTGAACTGCACGATATTGTCACTCTAATCCAACAACCAAGATGTAGCATGGTACGAATATGACACCCTAGTGGACATCGCCATGGTAACGGTATTTACAGTGGAGCATGGCAGAAGTGTGTAAAGTGTGAGAGATGAAGCTTGTTGAATCGTTGAATTGAGTATCTAGAGAGTGATTCCTGAAATGACGAACCTCACGTCCGGCGGATCACTGTTGATTACGGCAAAACACAGCATTCTCTTGGTTATCAAGGAGTGAATTTCTTTTCTTAGATGTTATTTTCATTTTGTTAAAGAAGCTCCCCCCCTGAACTTGTGTTGGTTAAGATTTATGCATTTTATATGTTAATTTATTGTTGGGACATCGCAAGTGGTATCTAGAGCCAATTCGCTGTCTGTTAATCATGGCCGAAGGTTAGCAAACCCGTTTGAAAGATTTATATAAGTCTATTCAGAAGCATGAGAAGCTATTTGTTGATAATGAAGCACGTTTCATATGGATGGGAAAAAAGATAGATGATATGGAAGATCTATTGGTGAAGTGGGTCAAAATGTGAAGAATATAAGCCAAAACATGGACTATCTCATGAGAAATCCATGGATCCTAATCAAGGCTCATCTGATTCGGCTAAAGAGGACACTAAGGGAAGAGAAGAGAGATGCACTCCTCCACATGCCAGAAATCAGAATCAAGGGCAGATGAACCAATACCATGGCCAACTGAACCTTCAAGCCAACAATCACATGGTAAGACTCAAATTCCCTGGGTTTAATGATGAATGTTGTGCCAGGTTGATGATTTTGGCCAACAAGTATGTATGTGATGTTGATAACGAAAGGAAAATGTAAATAACGCATGGTTTGTTTATCTAGTTTGTCTTTGAATAGACTACCTTTGGGGGCGATCCAAGCCAGGAAAAATTCACTATAATTTCTGCCTAAAAACTAGAATTCGATCCTCTACAAAGTTGGCCATTGAGGCCTATTTATACATTTTTTTCTGCCTATGGGCGGTCAAGGGTATTAATGACCGCCATTATTAGGGCTTCAATCCCGCCGTGAGTGTATTCCGCGTTGTCGGGTCAATGGTCGTCCCGTCATTGGGCACCATTTGCGGGCCGAGCATCATGGGTGGAATCAGTGGCTTATCTTGCGCTTGATCTGTTATCGTGGCCTTCGAGTTGTGGTTAAACTCGGTAGGACGTTCTTCTTCTCCTTCTTCTTGGCAAGGTCCCGACCTATGACATGCATGCCATGGTTCGCCACAGGTCGGTCACCTTTGTCTTGGGCCTTATCTGGGTAGTGTTTTCTCAGCTTTGTTGCCCCGTGGTAGGTCGATTATAGTATGGCCACAACAATTGCCCCTCAGGTCGAGGTCCCGAGTTGTGCTCTTGGACTTTGGCCTGACTGCTGATTCTCGAGCTACGACCAAGCGACCTGTGGATCCTTGATTCTGACGTGCCAACTTTTTTGGTTATGCGGAAGGTTTCCTCTGTTACACAAATCGACGTGATAGGGCGATTTAGGCAATGATAACACTCGTCGTTGTCCTCTCCAATTCAAATCCGCGGTGACTTTCACGTGCGATTTTTCACATAAATCGTGCAGATTGGGGGCTCGTAGTTCGCGTTATTTGCAAATCAACCCCTCCTCATATCTATAAATACATACCTCCTTCTTGAGTGAGTCTTCTTCATTTTTGCATCTTCCAATTTGCAGAGCCTTCTCTTCTCAATTTCAGGTAACCACTTTCTTCTTTCATCTCAAAATTTCCAATGGCTAAGGGTGTCGCTCCATCGCCGGTTCCTAATCCGAGCCCTACCAATGTGTCTTCTTCGTTCAAGGACGATGTTCCATTGGTTTTCCATCGATGCTATCGAGGTGCCGCTTTAGGTGTAAACTGGGGGGAATCATCCCGTGGTTATCCGATGGCTTCTCCGATGTTCCAGGGTGGCTCTTCGAGTGGCTTTCGGGACGATGATGGCAATGATGGGCAAGATGTGGAGCTTGATGCGGCGTTTATGGAGGAACTTGATGAAATTGTTCATCTGTCTCCGGTGGATGTCAGCCCGATCCGTACTGTATTGCCAGAGAGAGAGGAGGTCGTCGGTCCGTCGACTTTGGCACATGGAGGGGATGCCTCCAAAGAGATTTTTGACTATGATGCTTACGTGGCCAGATTCCCGTACAAGCGACCTACGCGCGCCTATCGACCTTCCGTCCTTTCGTCTTTTGCTGCCTCCGATGAGAAGTATCGATCTTGCTTGTCGGACGGATATAAATGCAGTCTCATAAAGTCCCCAAAGATGTTCACTTCTACGCACCCCATGGTGATGAGAGCGCCGACTAATCGCCTAACGGGATGGTCACAATCAACGAGCATTCTATGGAGGTCGGGCTTCGATTCCCCTTGCATCTGACCAACGCGAATCATCTACTTATGTGATGGCAAGCCGCAAGAAGTCGCTCTTGGGATCGATGAAATCGAGGTCGGGGGTCGCTGCTCCTTCGGCACCAGTATCAACAGGTCCCTCTGCTGCCTATAGGGGTAAAAGGCCAGAGGTGGCCTCTTCTCCGCCGCCCGAGCACACGCGGAAATGCTCTCGTAGGGCTGACCTGCAAGCCAGGTCGTCGCCTCCATGCCCGGCAGCCCGTGTGGTGCCCACGCCTACTAGAGGTTGGCACCTAGATGACCATTCATGGATCGGATGGGATGAGGAACGAGTTAATGAGCAAGTATCACCTTTTCATGCCTTAGAGTAATTTCATTTTCATAAAGTTTTGACCTTCTCTTTTTTGCAGTCCTGAACGTACCCCTGCCGAATTCGCCCCCGAGGTACTGAGCTTCTTGAGACCGGGGGATGTCAACTTGGAGGGCTTGCCCGAGACCTGGCCGAGCGATTTGGGCCGAGCTATCAAGAATCTTCCCCGGTGCTAGACGAAGGATGACAATGCCAATGCTCACCATCAAAAAGTTATCGGAAATCTTTATGCCACCTTGGTTCATGCCCAGCAGTCCGTGGTGTATATTAAGAGGGCCTGCGGCCAGTCAAAAAGCGAGCTGCGTAAGATGAAAGAGATCAGCAAGAACTGCAATGAGCAGAGCAAGGCAATGCTCACCACACGGGAGGCGCAGAAGAAGACGGAGGTCGCCAACGCCGAGCTTACCAAGAAGATCTCAGAGCTCGAAGGTCGGATGAGGACTGCGGAGGACCGCCACAAAGCTGAGGTCACCGAGCTTAGAGCCGTTCTATCCCGGTCCGAAAAGAAACTGACCTCCTAAGCCACCGAATTTGAGGCGAAGAAGGAGGTCGATGCGAATTATGCCTATTACATGGCTTTCCCAGAGGCTATAATGGCTCACCGCCGCATGGACCCGACTGGTAGTGTCTCCAGCATGGTTGAGGAGTTGGCGACCTTTGTTCGCGACAATCCTCCAGATCCCAATCTTTTGCATGAGATAAGGGATCTGGAGAAGATGGGGGTGGATCTGTCCTTCTTTCTGGATCAAGGGCAAATTGTGTCGCCAGCGGCCTCCGATCTTGGTGAGGCCTCGCAGCCCACCGAGGATGTTGGGACTGTGAGGGGGCTGAGCAGGTTGCTCCTGGGACCGAGACTAGGCAGGGAGAGGAGGTCGATGGCTCGGCAGGGGACCCTGTGGGCAATGTTTGAGGAGTTCGGGTATATAGTGGATTTTACTTTTGTTGCTTTTGCCTTCGGGGCTTTTGATGTAATCGGCATGCGGGCCTTCTTTGTACCAGCCTCTGGGCCTTTTTGATTCAATGAAGAATACTTCCTTTTATTGTGCCTTTGAAACTTGATTTCCTTCTGCGACTATAATAAATGCTATGTTCTTATCGTCTTATTGTAATTGTGATTTAGTTGAACTAGTTCTTGTCGTCTTATGTGCGGCTTGTTTATTAACTTTGCTTAGTCGTCTTATGATGTCGCGATAAGGTCATGCCCTATGGGTAGTGGCCTAATCGGCGGTGTGTCGAAAGTTTTACTTTGGGAGGTCGCCATTCTGGTAGGTGACCTCCCTCAGTTTAAGCACAACGTAGAAAAAATCTTGTTGAAACGGTGAATGATTTAATTGATTTTCATACTTCACAAAAACAATGTGGTAACTCGTGATCTACTGATAGTACCTCCTCAAGTGGGTTGCGTTCCATGGGTACTGGGCCGGTGTGCCATCCTGGCTCTCGAGCTCGTATGCTCCATTTGGCAGACACTTGGATATTCTCCAGGGACCTTCCCAATTTGGTCTGAATGTCCCTTTAGGTATCCCAATACCTTCTTGAGCATTATATCCCCTTCTTTGAATTTTTAAAGTCGCACTTTGGAGTTGTAGTACCTCTCAAACTGTTGTTTGTATCTCGTGTTTCTCAGGTTGGCTTCCAATCACCTATCTTCAAGGAGATCAAGATTGCGAGCTATGACCTCATTATTGCTTTCAGTGACGACTTGTGATGTCCGGTGACTTGGAATGCTCCCTTCTGATGGGATGACTCCATCTGTTCCATAGGCTAGGGAAAATGGTGTTTCGTCAGTTGAGTTTTGCAGGTCGTTCTGCATGACCACAAAACTTCCAAGAGCTCGCTCGCCCATTTTTCTTTTACTCCTTCCAGCTTTATTTTTAGTGTGTGCTTGATTATTTTGTTGATGGCTTTGACCTGTCCATTTGACTGGGGATGGTAGGGTGTGGAGAACAGCTTCGTGATCTTTCATTTACGGAAAAAAACATCGATCTTTAATCCGTCGAACTATTTTCCGTTGTCGGATATGATCACTTGTGGTAGGCCAAATCTGCAAATTATATTTCTCCATATGAATTTAATGATATGGTCCTGGTCTATGGTTGCTAGGGCCTCTGCCTCGGCCCATTTTGTGAAGTAATCTACTGTGACCAAGGCGTATTTGACTTTGCCCGGAGCTGTCGGGAGTGGCCCGATAATGTCTATCCCCCACTTCACGAAAGACTATGGACTGAGGATACTTGCGAGCTCTTCTGGGGTGACTTTGATTGATGGCGCAAAAAATTAACATTGGTGGCATTTCTTAGCATATGTGGTCGCATCTCCCCTAAGGGTTGGCCAGAAGTAGCCTTGTCTTATAGTTTTGTGGGCCAAAGATTGCCCCCCAGCGTGGTTTCTGCATACCCCTTCATGTATTTCTTTTAGGATGACTTGCCCCTGTTCTGGAGTTATATACTGGAGAAGAGGTGTGCCGAAACCTCATTTGTATAGCTCGGTTTCAATCAATGTGTATCTTGCTGCTCGCATTTGTAATTGACGAGCTTTGGTCCTGTCCTGCGGGAGGTCGCCAGTTTTTAGGTATCTGATGATGGGTGTCATCCAGTTGTACTCTTCCTCTGCTGGGGGATCGAGGGTTTCTACCAGCGGGTAGCAATTAAAGAGGTAGGTTAATTTTGTGATCGTGACATCCTTCATCTCCGTAGGTCCTTCCAGACAACATGAGCAGCATGAAGAAGAATTGGCTCACATTTCTACTACAAGTACTAATCTCAAGCCTCAATGGAAAGAAGAAGTGATATCTAGCTACAATGGAGATGACGACACTCAGAAAATCCTATCTCAGGCACTATTAACACCAGGAGAGAATGAAAAAATCTCCATTCAGGATGGGTTGTTGAAGTATAAAGATAGAATATGAGTGGGAAATGCTAATAAAATCAGGCTCAAAGTGATGGAATCATTACATGAATCTTCCATTGAAGGACATTCAGGAATACAAACATGTTATCAGAAGGCCAAGAGTCTATATTATTGGGTTGGAATTAAGAGGGACTTCCAGGAGTTTATTAATGCATGTGATACATGTAAGAAATGAAAAACTGAAAGTGTGCCTTATCCAGGGTTGCTACAACCCTTAGAAGTTCCTGAAAAACCTTGGACTCAAGTGACTATGGATTTCATAGAGGCATTGACTGAAGGAAGAACAGTTATTTGGGTTATGGTGGACAGACTGGCTAAACACAGTCATTTTGTAGCTTTGAAACATCCTTATACTGTAGAAGGGTTGGCTGAAATCTATCTGAATCAGATATATAAGCTTCATGAATTTCCTGAGACAATCATTAGTGATAGGGATGTAGTGCTTCAAACCATGTTTTGGAAAACTCTTTTTAAGTTGGCTGGAGTTCAACTACACATGAGCACTACTCATCATCCTCAGACAGATGGCCAAAGTGAAAGAGTTAATAAGTGTCTAGAAACTTATTTAAGGTGCATGACCAACACCAAGCCCAAGAAGTGGGTGAAGTGGTTATCATTGGCAGAACTGTGGTACAACACTAACTACCACCAGTCAATACAAATGACACCCTTTGAGGAATTGTATGGATACAAACCACCTCAGTTGGGATTAGGTCCATATCTAAGGGGCAGTTCAGGAGAGCAAGAGGATGTATTAGCTGAAAGACAAAGGATGTTACAAGTTTTGAAGGAAAACTTGCAATCAGCTATTAACATGATGAAGATATATGCAGATAAGCACAAGTCTGAGCGGGAATTTAATGTTGGTGATTGGGTCTATGTGAGAATGCAACCATTCTGAAATGCACCCGATCAGTTGAGGAAGCAAACAAAGTTATCAGTTAAATATTTCGGCCCCTATGAAGTGTTGCAGAAAATTGGAGCAGTCACATATAAGCTAAATCTACCTAAAGAGAGTCGCCTAAATCAAGTATTTCATGTATCGCAACTCAAGAAGAGAATTAAGAACAAGTACACCCCATAAAGATAGTCGCCTAAATCAAGTATTCCATCGTCGTACCTGTGGAAATCTTGAGTCAGCGAGTGGTGAAGAAGAGGAATCGCGCGGTGCAGCAATGGCTCGTGCACTATAGTAATGGCTCACAAGAAACGACTACTTGGGAGGAAGAGACCATTATCAAACTCAAATTTCTCGATTTCATGCCTTGAGGACAAGTAGAATTTTGGGGGAAGCATTATCGTGTTATTACATTTTTTACGATTTTGTTAATTCACTTTGTGGTGGGCCTCAACTCTCAGTTAGGAAATTAGATAAATACCCAGCCCAGTTGTCATAAAATAACCCAAATGATTCAGCCCAGTATTGGGTCCGTCTTCTACTCAGCGCGACGATGAAATTAATTGAACTGCACGATATCGTCACTCTAGTTAAACGATCAAGATGCAGCATGGTAGGAATGTGACACCCTGGTGGACGTCACCATGGTAAAGGTATTTACAGTGGAGCATGGCAGGGAATAGAAGTGTGTAAAGTGTGAGAGATGAAGCTTGTTGAATCGTTGGATTGAGTATCTAGAGAGTGATTTCTGAAATGACGAACCTCACGTCTGGTGGATAACTGTTGATTCCGGCAAAACAGAGCATTCTCTTGGTTATCATGGAGTGAATTTGTTTTCTTAGATGTTATTTTTATTTTGTTAAAGAAACTCCCCCCCTGAACTTGTGTTGGTTAAGATTTATGCATTTTATATGTTAATTTACTGTTGGGACATCACACCGCCATTTGATCCGTACCAGCATATCCTCCCATGCCAAGTTGTTGGTAAATTATGTCGGCATCCTCACGGACATAATTAGGAACGTTTACATCCTAACGAACTCGCTGGGAGAATGATAGCGCCCGTTCCCGCACCGATTGCAACCTATGTTGCACGGCAGCATGCATGCCAAGGACATTAACAACTTCGTCGAGTGCTGGGTTGTGCACCTTCTGATGTGTAATTTTTGGATACCATTCAGGATATTTCGGTGTGGTGTCATGCGCTTGTAGAGCTGGTTCACCAAGATTCCCCAGCCCATAATTGTGAAAAGCTATCTGTTGTCAGAGTGCATCCGACCACCCATACTCCTTCTTGTAAGAACTTGCCTTGCAACTAAAATATGATCTGCTTTGATCGAATGTGAGCAGTGCCCGGGGGACACGCTGAATTCTCCCAAATTGTCTTGCAACCCTATCAGGCATATATGCTTCGAACTGGTCCATAAATTTAATACAACCACGGCCAATCATGTCGTACGGAGTCCATAAGATCTCTGTTGATGTTGCCACCGATATTACAACATTGGTTATAACATCAGTATTCGTCCTTTCTTCTTAACCACTAACACTTTTGTGTTTAATGTTGTCTTTAATGTTGTTGATTGTAGGTTGACGATCTAGGTTGTTCTACAAGATTCTAGAAGGTTCCACAAGCTTCAAGAATCGAGTAGAAGAAACTAGATCATGCGGTGGTTTTCAAAAGATTGGAGAAGACCCACTAAGTGGAGCAGTTACAAAGATCATGGGTTAGTGGATGGAATAGTTTCTAGATCCTTCAAGGAGGCTCTAGTAAAGCTACACGGAGTCTATAAATAGAAGACCTTGATGTTCATATCAAGTGCCGCAAATCGTGTACTGTTTAGTCGAAGCAACAACCAAGCATCAACTGTAGAGTGTGTTAGTGCATCCAGAGTGATAGGGTCGTTGTTGTGGAGTTTTTAGCCATAGAGGGTAATTGTAGGGTTTACAATACCTCGAGTTGGTGTTGGATTTATTTTATGTGGAATGTTAGTCTCGGTGTTAGATAGTTTCATACACATAGAATAGTCACCTTTGGTCGTGTAGAGATACACTTAGCTTTTAGATCATATGCTTGATCTTGTTTCAAGAGGATTCGATTTGTGAACCTCTTTGTACTCATTATTTTTTATAAATAGTGATTTTATTATAAGGCATCACAATCTATATATTGATATAGATTGTGCAAAGTCTTATTAATTTCGTGTGTTGTATTTCTGAATCTTTCGTTGTTATTATCTTTGTTTTACTAGTGTTACTTTGAGTGTTACAACATTCAATGTAACATCAATTTGTTGTACTAAACACAACCCCATTTCGCACACTTTCAGTTGGCACCAAAGCGATAACTTAATTTTACTAAGTTAGATCCTGTGTCAAGTGTGTTGTTTTTGTTATGGCGATGGAATATCCACTTACTCCACAAAGTTTGAGACCACCAATTCTTGATGGTACAAACTATGCTTATTGGAAACCTAAGATGAGGATGTACATCAAGTCAACTGATGAACGTGCTTAGAGAAGTATACTTTCAGGATGGACACCTCCTAAGAATGCTGCAGATGAAGAAGGAGAAGTTACAGTCAAACACGAATTGGATTGGACTAATGATGAAAGTACAATTGCTAGCTACAATTCTAAAGCTTTGAATGCAATATTCACATTAGTTGATATGACCATGTTCAAGATCATATCAACATGTGTTTCTGCAAAAGAAGCTTGGGATAGATTGCAAGAGCACAATGAAGGTTCGGATAGTGTTCGAAGGTCCAGACTTCGAATGCTTGGGACAAAGTTCGAGAACTTGAAGATGAAAGAGGATGAAATAATTTCTTCTTACAATGAACGAGTTACTGAAATTGCAAATGAAGCTCAATCTCTTGGAGATCCCATCTCCAATGTGAGATTAGTTCATAAGATTTTGCGTACTGTACCTAAGCGCTTCGATGCAAAGATTTGTGCAATTGAAGAGGCAAGGGATACATATACACTAAGTCAAAATGAACTGATCAGCATCCTACGTGTGTATGATATGAATACAACTGAAAAGGATGACAAAGCTGATGCAAAGAAAGTGGTGGTGTTCAAAGGTGAAATATCTTCAAAAGCTAAACAAGTGCCTATTGTGACTGAAGCTGATTCAGAGGATGATGTTGCTGATTTATGTTCCAACCCCGAGGAGTACATTGCTTTTATGACAAGGCAATTCAAAACTCTTATGAAAAAGAGGAATAACAAGTCTAAAGGAAACATTCAACCAAAGATTCAGATCAACAATTTTCCACAAACCTTTGAAAAGAAAGGTAATGCATTCCAACCAAGACAAATTGGTAATGGAATCAAAGGCAGGTATGACAAAGTTGACCCTGAGTATAGAAAGTATGTTCAATGTAATGCATGTCATGGGTATGGTCATTACGCGAATGAATGTGCTAATACCTTGCTTAAACTGAAATTGAACTTCAATGCTACTTTAAGCGATGAATCTGATGAAGAGCATGAAGAATGTATTTTTTTATGCTAGAATAGACTATGATGATTCCTTAGATGATGATCTGGACTATTCTGATTCTGATGTTGAAACAGATGTTACCACATCTGGAGTAACATTAGATGAAAATTGTTCTGATAAAATTGTTAACTGTTTTAATGGTTTAATTAATGATAAAGGAACATCTGATGTGAATAGTGAATCATGTGGATCAGTTTGTAAAGAGTTGTTTGATAAATGTGAATCTCCAAATCAGATTCTAAAGTCAATGGCTAAGGAAAATGATGACTTGAAAGACTCACTAACCAAACTTGAAGCTGTCTTAACAAGAAAGGATTTGGAAATTTCAAAACTTAAGGAAGAATTGAAAAATTCAACTTTGTGTGTTTAAGAAATAGGCTAAAGGAACTGAAGTTTTAAACAATGCTTTGATGATTGGTAAATCTAACACTACTGGTCTTGGTTTTGAAACTACTTCTAAAAGCTTTAAACCTGTGAAATTTGTTAAAGCCAGAGACAAGACAAATGTTGAAACTCCAGTGAAAATAAAAGTTCACATCAAGAAGAAGAAAAAGAAGTATGTGTGTTACTATTGTTATAGTCATGGTCATATTCGTCCATTTTGTGATAAATTGAAAGAGGACATAAAGGTATTACATCTTGAAGTTTCTGAGTCACAATGTCCTAAAACTGAATTGGTCAGTGAACAAGATGTGACTTGTAATGTTGTGTATACATCTCTGAAAGCATGTGTTCCTGGTTTATGGTATTTTGATAGTGGTTGTTCAAGGCACATGACTGGTCAAGTGAATTTCCTGTCTAATTATGAAAAATTTGATGGTGGAAATGTCACTTATGGTGGTGGTTCTAAAGGAAATTTTTTTGGGAAAGGTACTCTCAATGTTGAAGGATTTCCTAAGTTGTCTAATGTCTTACATGTTGAAGGTTTGCTTGCTAATTTGATTAGTATAAGTCAACTATGTGATGACAATTTGCATGTCAAGTTTGATAAGAATTCTTGTTATGTTCTGAATAATGAAAATGAGTGTCTTATGAATGGTAATAGGTCAATTAATAATTGTTATCTTATTGGGACTAACAATATTTGTAATCTTGCCAAAAATGCTGAAGAAGTTTTATGACATCAAAAACTTGGACATGTTAAATATAGGAATATTCAGAAACTTGTGAAGGTTGGTTCTGTAAGAGGTTTGCCAAATCTGAATATAGGAGAAACCATGATGTGTGGTTCTTGTCAGAAAGGTAAACAAGTCTGAGTGTCACACAAGATGTTGTCACATTGTTCGACAACACGGTGTTTTGAGCTGCTACATATGGATCTTATGGGTCCTATGGAAACAGAAAGTCTTGGAGGTAAAAGATATTCATTGGTTGTGGTAGATGATTTCTCTAGATATACCTGGATTGAGTTTTTGAAAGAAAAATCTGAAACTTTTGTTGCTTTTAAGGTTTTGTATAAAAGGTTTAAAACTGTATACAACTTGAAAGTGAGTAAGATTAGGTCAGATCATGTTAGGGAATTTGAAAATATCTTGTGTTTCTAATTTCTGTGAAAAGAAGGGTATAATGCATGAGTTTTCTTCTCCTAAAACTCCACAACAAAATGAAATAACTGAAAGGAAGAATATAACTCTTCAAGAAATGGCCAGGGTAATGTTACAAGCTAAACATCTTTCTAAAAGGTTTTGGGCTGAAGCATTAAACACTACATGCCATATTATTAACAGAGTTTTTATGAGGCCACAAAGTTCAAAAACTGCTTATGAGATTCTGAACAATAAGAAACCAAATCTGAAATACTTTCATGTGTTTGGTTTTGTGTGTTACATTTTGAATGATAGATATCAACTTCGAAAGTTTGACTCTAAAAGTGACAAAGGTTTTTTCTTTGGCTATTCTAGAAATAGTAAAGCCTATAGAATTTTCAACCTTAGGTTAAACACTGTTCAAGAATCTGTGAATGTTGTTTTTGATGATACAGCTAACATAGCAGGGAAAAGTACTGAAGAAGATGTGTCTGAGCATATTGAGATTTCTGCTGGAACTGGAAATTCTAAAAATTCAAAGGATGTTATACCTAATGCCACGACATCTGGGACAACATTCTCTGAAAATCCAAAAACAGAAAGTTCAGAAAGCAATACTCAATACACTCATGACAAGGTGCCTGCTTCCAGAATCATGAAAAGTCATCCTTCAAACAAATTCATTGGTGATTCTTTTGTTGGGGTACAAACCAGAAGAAGGGTAAGCTCAAAAGATGTTGTGATATCTATTTTTATGTCTTCTATATGCAACATGGTTAATTCAGAATGTTATCATTCTACAATTGAGCCTAAAATGTCAAAGAAGCCTTAAGTGATGAAAGTTTGATAAATGCTATGCATGAGGAACATAATCAGTTTGAAAGGAATGATGTTTGGTCACTAGTTCCTAGACCTAGTAACACTAATGTCATTGGAACCAAGTGGATCTTTAAGAACAAAACTGACCAGTCTGGAAACATAGTAAGGAATAAGGCTAGATTTGTTGCCCAAGGATACACTCAAGTTGAGGGTATTGATTTTGATGAAACATTTGCACCTTTAGCTCGGATTGAATCTATTAGATTATTGTTAGCTATTGCATGTTTTATCAATATCAAATTACATCAAATGGATGTAAAGGTTGCATTTTGAATGATATACTTGTTGAAGAGGCTTATGTTGAACAACCCTTAGGATTTGAACATCCTCACTATCCTGATCATGTTTATAAGCTTAAGAAAACATTGTATGGCTTGAAACAAGCTCCTAGAGCTTGGCATGGCAGATTGACTGACTTTCTTTTGCAGTTTGGTTTTGTTAGAGGAGAAGCAGACATGACTTTATTCATTAAACAGGTTGATGAAGGGTTGATGATTGCACAAATTTATGTTGATGACATAGTATTTGGAGCAACATCAAACAAGATGCTGAATGAATTTGTTGAGGCAATGTCATCTACATTTGAGATGAGCATGGTTGGAGACTTGAATTACTTTTTAGGTCTGCAGATCAAGCAAAAATATGATGGAATCTTCATTTGCCAAAGCAAATATGCAAAGAACCTGGTTAAGAGATATGGTCTTGAGAACTCGAAGCATATGAAAACACCTATGGGATCATCTCAGAAGTTAAACAAAGATAGTGCTGGTCAAGATGTTGATCACACACTGTAAAGATCCATGGTAGGTAGTCTTCTTTATCTTACCTCTAGTAGACCTGACATTATGTATAGTGTTTGTGTTTGTGCTAGGTACCAAGCTAATCCAAAGGAATCTCACATGAATGCTGTGAAGAGGATTATCGGATATGTTGCTGGAACAACAGACCTTGGTATATGGTACACAAAGGACACAAGTAGTGTACTGACTGTGTATAGTGATGTTGATAGGGCAGGAGACAATGATGATAGGAAAAACACAAGTGGTGGATACTTCTACATGGGTAACAATTTGATTTTCTGGCATAGTAAGAAACAAAACTGTCTCACAATCTACTGCAGAATCTGAATACATTGCTGCTGGTAGTTGTTGTTCATAACTTTTGTGGTTGAAAAAGATGTTTGATGACTATGGACTTGAGAATGATATTCTAACTGTGTTTTGTGATAATGCTAGTGCTATTAACATCTCAAAAAACCCAATACAACGTTCTCTTACTAAGCACATAAGTATAAGACATCATTTCATAAGAGACCTTGTAGAAAAGGAAATTGTGAAGTTAGAGTATGTTCCCACTGATAATCAACTTTCTGATATTTTTACTAAAGCCTTATTTTCTGAGGAAATCTCTTGGTTTGTGTCTATCTGAGTTCTGTAGAGTGGATGTTACAACAAATGTTACAACATTTGAAGCAACATCAGGTTTGATTTTTGTAGCACTTGGTTGATTTGATCGATTCTCATGGTTTGGATGAGATTCTGAGTAAAATTCTTATGGAGTCAAGTCATTGTGATTTTCTGGACACACATTCCTTAAATGCACAAAAGATAAATAAACACACATTGGATGGATTGTTCACTGAGTAACTATGGATCACAGAGTTCGCTACTACGATGTCTTCTTTTCAAAAGGTGAACAATATAACATCAATTTGCTCATAATTCACTGAGTAACAATGGGGCACGGAGTTCGCTACTACGATGTTCTCTTTGCAAAAGGTGGATCAATATGAGTTAAGTGTATGAAAAGAAAAGAAAAGATGAAAAGTGCAACATTGGCTGAGAAATTCAGATAAAATGAATGTTGAAGTGTGTGTGTGCCGTTCTTGATTGCTGCATTGACTTGATTTGACTGAGTTTTACTTGAATGATTATTTAATTGTGACTATTTGATTAAATTGATTATTTAATACAAAAATTGGCCACACTTTATTTAATTTCAGGTTTTACATTGTTTTTATTTTATTTTCGGGCATTTTTTTTAATTTGTAAAAATGGGCAGAACATGTTTTTGGAGTGGAAAGTAGTGGGAGTGATGGTTTCATCAAATTGCACCCCATGATCTCCATTTCTAGAACTTTCACATTGTGGGATCATAGCTTGTAACATTGATGATTGGATTCTATTTAAGGATTAAATGGGTGTTGCTTTTTGTACTTAAAACTTGAATTGAGTTTGTGCGTACGAAAGTTTGAAGAGTTTAAAGGTATTACTGGTTTTTATCATAAGGTATTAGTTCGAATTGAATTTTTAATTATATTTGTCACTAACACTTTTTGATATATATAGCAAAATGGCTGGAAATCAAAACACTTCACCAAACTCGCCTTCAAACCCTTCCTCACCAAACCCTAAAATCGCGAACCCGCTTGATCTTCTTACATCAATGACGACTTCGGTCGATTAACCCAATTCCACACCTACTGCTGAAACATCCAACTCAACACTCCAGAATCTGTTGAATCCATAACCAATTTTGGTTGCATTCCTAAAAACCGAACACCCGCTGAATGTTGGCGAAGCGATCATATCCCATCAGCGCTATGATCCTCCCGCGATGATCATGTTTGGATATTTCTCGGTGAACATTCTTCCATTTTTGAATGTTTCATCCTCAAATCCTCCACATGGTGTTTTTCCAGTTGATTTCATTGTTGGGGCTAAAAATCCAAAACCTACTGCTGAAAATGTTGAGCCCGCATAACTCGATGCTTAAGCTGATGTTGAGATGGAAGATACTTCCATGGGGGAGCCCATTGAGAAGAGTACGATTGACATTACTACTTCTGGTACTTCCTCAAAGAAGTCGGAGAGGAAGGGGAGCCCTGTGAAACCTAGAAGATGTTCGAACCGCAACAAGCAGAGGGTTGATTACTCTGAGACAAAAAGGGGTAAGACTTCTGATTTAGGTCAAGCCTCAAGGCCAATTGTTTTGTCTGATTCATCTGAATCAGAGAAAATTTCGAAAGAAGCTGAGGAGAGTGAGAAATCTGCTGAGGAAGTTGAGCACTCTATTGAGAAGAGTGTTGCTGAGGAGAGTGAGAAATCAATTGCTGAGGAGACTGAACCAAGTGAAGCATCTGAGCCTGCGGCTGATGCTGATGATGATGATGGGACTGCTGATGTCCATGTTGATTCAGAAAGTTCTAATGAGATCATTCCTATTGCTAAGTTACTTACAAGGAATGAGAGAAGAACCAAATTCAGAAATGATCCTGAAGCTGCTACAAATGCTAGAACTGAGTTGAGAACAAAGAGAATGCATGAACCTGTTGCTGACTCTGATGTTGATGAAGATTTTGCACAAGGTGCTGCAACACCATCAGAAGAACCAGATGACTCTAATGATCCTGATGAATCAGACTCAAGTAGTTCAGGTAACACATCTTCTGAATTTGATGATGATGAAAGTGATGATGAGTATCATGGTGTTGATAGTCCTAAATTTGTTGTTATGAGAAGGAGACTCTTATTATCTGAAAGGAGAATTAGAGTTTATGAGTTCAATAGGCAAAATTTGATTGAATTCTTTGAGGAAAGGAGTCTTTTGCATGTTGCAGAGTTTGCTGCACCTTTTCTATGACACTTGGGTTTATGAGTTCTACTGCAATTTGAGAAAGGGAACTGGTAGAAGGAATTCTAGGAGATATGGTCATGTAAGGTTTAGAGGTCACAATGTAGGCTTTAATCCTGGTGTGATCAATGCATTTTTGAGGACCCCTGATGTTGAGGAACAAGTTGTTCCTGCTTTGAATGAGATTGTGACTGCTATCACAGGTGGTCTGGTTAGGAGATGGTCAACAAGAGTGTTGTCATCAAAGTTGACAAGTCTGTTTTCAGTTGTTCACAAATTTTGTGTGTACAACTGATTGCCAACTACTAACACCACTAAGATCACTGAAGCCCAAGCTATTCTGATGTATAGGATAGTAGTCATGAACAATTTCAATTTGGGGAGAACCATTTTCAATCAGGCTATGAAGTTTGCAGGTGGTAAGAGTATGAAGAGTGCTTTACCATATCCTTGTATGATCTTTGCATTGCTGGATAGGCTGGACATTGATAGAGAACTTGTTGAAAGTCTTGGTGGAATGATTCCTGACTTAGGAATTTCCAAAGTACTGTTGAGAGGAAACAATATTCTTGATTTACCATACAGAAGGCCTAATGCAGAGGGAGATGAAGCTGAGCCTGAGGTTGTTGAACATGTTGTTCATAATCCGGATGGTACACCAAATGCTGTCAACAATGATGGTGACACTGACTTGAGAAACTCTCCAGTTCAGTCTGTTACTATTCATAGGAATTTTGTACTTCAGCAAATTGAGAATTTGCAGGATCAGATTGCTGAGCTGAATGTGATGAAAAGCTTCTGGGAGAGGTTGCTTTCTGCTCCACCAGGAGGAGTAGCACCTGATGTACCTGAAGTTGCTGTTGAGGTTCCTGCTGCTGAAGATGTCTCTGAGGTTGTTCAGGATGCTGTGCATGAAGATGATGAGCCAGACCCTCCGGTTGAACAAGGTGAAGGTGATGGACATGAAGATGATGAAGAAGCTGACATTGATGATATCATAGATGAACTCTATGGTGATCTCCCATGATGGTTGAATGGGGGAGTTTGATTTGAGATCATGAAGATAGGGGGAGTCAAGAACAAGTTGAGGGGGAGCACGTGCAGGACTTGTTGATGTTGCAGCTGATTTTTCAGTTTGATCACCTCCATCTCTCTATGTTTGTCCGTCTTTATTCATGAGATCTTATATTCTATTTTTGAGTATTTATTGTTGGTATTGCTCTGATGATCATATTCTGATGGTTTTAGGTTAAGAATTTTTTCATTGCTCTGATAGTCTTACCTTGTTGTTTTGGATAAGAGTAATTTTTGTAGATTGTTCAGTATGATCTATTCATATCTTCCTGACAGCTCTACTCTATTCTTTGATTTGTGGAAATATTTTCAAATAACATATGTTCTACTTTGTTTGCAGGTATAAGAATTGGTACATGTTGTACTTGTATCATTTCCTTTTTCTTTTTGCTCTGATGAGTTTTAATGTAATACACATATGCTCGGATATGTTTTAATATCCTACATTATGCTCTAATAAGTTTTTCTGCAGATTGAAGTTTCTCAAACAAATGAAATTGTTTGATAATGTTTATTCGATTCTTGATAGCTACATAATGGTTTGACACTTAGTAGTGCAGTTGATATGATTATGAGCTCTATCATGCACATTACCTGATGTATTTGTTATTTCAAGTGTGTTGTAGAAGAAAGATCGAATGGGGGAGATTGTTGATGTTGCCACCGATGTTACAACATTGGTTGACAACATCAGTATTCATCCTTTCTTCTTAACCACTAACACTTCTGTGTTCAATGTTGTCTTTAATGTTGTTGATTGCAGGTTGACGATCTAGGTTATTCTACAAGATTCCAGAAGGTTCCACAAGCTTTAAGAATCGAGTAGAAGAAACTAGATCATGCGGCTATTTTCAGAAGATTGGAGAAGACCCACTAAGTGGAGCAATTACAAAGATCATGGGTTAGTGGATGGAAGAGTTTCTAGATCCTTCAAGGAGGCTCTAGTAAAGCTACACGAAGTCTATAAATAGAAGACCTTGATGTTCATATCAAGTGCCGCAAATCGTGTATTGTTTAGTCGAAGCAACAACCAAGCATCAACTGTAGAGTTCGTTAGTGCATCCAGAGTGATAGGGTCGTTGTTGTGGAGTTTTTAGCCATAGAGAGTAATTGTAGGGTTTACAATACCTCAAGTTGGTGCTGGATTTATTTTATGTGAAATTTTAGTCTCGGTGTTAGATAGTTTCATACACATAGAATATTCACCTTTGGTCGTGTAGAGATACACTTAGCCTTTAGATCATATGCTTGATCTTGTTTCAAGAGGATTCGATTTGTGAACCTCTTTGTACTCATTATTTTTTATAAATAGTGATTTCGGCCATAAGGCATCACAATCTGTATTGATATAGATTGTGCAAAGTCTTATTAATTTTGTGTGTTGTGTTTCTGAGTCTTCCGCTGTTATTATCTCTGTTTTACTAGTGTTACTTTGATTGTTACAACATTCAATGTAACATCAGTTTATTTTACTAAACACAACCCCGTTTCGCACACTTTCAATCTGTAATGACGTAAAATATTTATAAGATATTTTTTACGTAAATTTTAAATGACGTAATATTTATTAATGTGTATTGAGAATAAGAAACATACTAGATCTGCCGTGAAACCATCCAACATTTTACGATAAGAGATAAGTTGCGCTTTCGAATTTCTGCAATGGTAAGAATAATTGGTTCTCCATCTCAATACTCGTGGGGTTCCATCTCGATATTCAAGATTATGGGTACGAGCGGGCAAGAAACTGAAGTACTCAAAGATCCAACACTGCAAAAGTAGTTTAATTAGTTGGTGTTATATATATGAATAAGTTTTCAGGGCAAATTCTGCTTATTTAAATGACGTATTTTACCTAGAGCAATGTTAAGTAGCCACCGATCTGTTTAACCCCACATCTGGACGCCACCCAAAGATGGTGATAAAGATGCGCCGATACGGCGGCTCCCCATGCATAATGAGGGACGGTATAGCGTATATCACCCAAGAACTTTAAATATTTGATGGGGACAATAGTTTGGGTCTTATCAACGAATAGGCTACACCCCATCAAATACCATATGTACCCTCGAGCAAGTGATGTTACAAGCTTTTCTGGTGCATGTCAAACATCTACAGTATCCCTATAGACTGTATTGATGTGTATTGGAAAACATTGGATATAGATTTTTCACTTATTCCTACCACCAGAACAAATGATGACGGTGGTGGTAATACAAGGAGAAAATTATTTGATGACACGGACATGGAAGAAGACCTTCTTGCACCTCCAACAGTTGAAAAAAAGAAGAAGAAGAAGCTTGCAAGCAACGATCGTGAACCTTCACTTTGGGAGAGACTGATGAAAGGTTCCGGACTAAAGAGTTCTAACAAAAGGGTAAGGGGAGAGTGGCGGGAAATAATGCATATCAGGATATTCCACCAGAAGGTCGTAGAAATAGCACATCTGAAGGGAGTCGGAGTCGGATGAGCTTTTCGCACAATCAGGGACCGACCGACCAAAATTCCCCAAAAACTCCAACTTCAAAACCCCCGAGGTCCCCAGCATCTGCGCCGAAAGAGTAGTTCTCACAAGAGTAAGACTGATTTTCAGAATAATCTTAACTCACCGTTACGGTTTAAAGGTTCTCCGGTGGAGGAAGACTTTCCTCCCTTTATGAGAGAATATATTCAATCATACACAGATGTGGTTGGAGATGGAAATTATAGATTTAGAGTTGTTGCACTCGCAATCTACGGAACCGAAGACGCCTGGGCTAGGGTACGAATGAATATGATATTTGAACTAAAAAAAAAAAAAGAATTATACGATGATGTTATAGGTGGTCTTATAACCATGTCGGACTTTGAGAAAAGTCTATCTTACTTCGATGGTCCAACCACAATAGATAAATAATTTTTGTTACCCGACTGTGGATACTTGGTTGCAACCTTTTATAATATTTTCGTAATGTCATTTGGTGACACTGGCGGAGATTTATGTCTTCCCGCTGCCTTGGAAGACTGTCGACCACCTCCGACCGCGAAGGTCGTGTTAGGGAACGTGAACAACAATTCACATTGGATATTGGTAAGAAAAACTATTTGTTATTTTATTATATTTTTATAATAATATATTTTAACCCTTAATTATAACTAAAATTTTTGAACTTTAATTTTAGTTGCAAATGACATCTGAGGATCATCCAGTACCGTCAATCTCTTCGTTCTGGCTCAGCTACCATCACCCAACTGCATATGGTTTACATTTTCAATTTACAAGTAGAGTAGAATTATACAATGTATTATTCAACAGGGATGCACCGCGACGTAAAGCTAAACAAGATGCTAAAAGAAAAAAAAGGCTAATATTACCATTTATTTAATATTTTATTTTAGTTTTTCTAGCAGGACGTCGCTGTCCATCCTCATTGTGCACAACAGGACACACATTTTTAAATTACTTACTTAATTGTTATGTACCATTTGTTTAATATTTAATTATGCTTGTTTTTTTCACTAACTTGCTTAATTGTTATTTGTTATATCATTCATTACTTACAATCGGGGAACTAATGAAACAACTGATACTTTTCAAAGAAACAACCAATACCTTTCAATGAAACAACTAATACTTTTATATGAAACAACCAACTAATACTTTTCAATGAAACAACTCATACTTTTCAATGAAAAAACTGATGCTTTTTAATGAAAAAACTAATGCTTTTTAATGAAACAACTGATACTTGGCTTTGAAGTTGTGAATAAATGAAGTTGTGAATGTTAGATCTCTATACAAACACGGTTGCTTGGCTTTGAATTAGAGTTAAAAATAAAATGCTTAATAACTATAAGTAAGAGCATATGAATACTCAACAAATTCATGAGGGCCAATAAATATGATGCGGTAGATGCAAAATGTAAAAAATAATAAAATAAAAAACAAAACAAAACATGGTAGTGACTTGTGATGAAGGAATTAAATGTGTAAGGTAGAAGAGATCACGTGAGATAGGCGTGTGTAAGGGGGTTGATTCCGCGCGACGTGGAGCATGGGGAAGGAGCATAAAACAAATCCAGTATTCAAAAAAAAAAAAAAATGGTTGCGTCATGTATAGGACACGACGGGGACCTGCCATGTCGGGTGAGACAAATGACTGGGACATGCTTGCGTCGTGTATAGGACACGACGGGAAACCTGTATGCATCGCACCTGTTAAACGACGGACCATCGCGTAAAACGTACACATCACCTCAGTTCGATCAAAATGTGCATATAGCACTTATGGTTAAATAAGAGTGAATAAGCTTATTAAATTAAAATAATAAAGAAATATTTCACCAGAACATTAAATATTCTATACCAAAATTTAAATATTAAATATTATACATTTACATAAGAACAAATATTAGTTCGTCTCCGGAATTTGTTTTAAGAAATAAGAGGTAAAAAACTAATTTTGAAATAAAATGTAATATATTCAAATTGAAAAGGAGGCACACTCGCATGAGACGGTCTCACGATGAGACGAAATATAAATTGGGAATTTGCGCTTTAACACTTTGGGAGAAGTGGGTGTAATTTGTGCTAAGTTGTACCCTATCTCATGCATGAGTTTTTGTCATTGAAAAGTAATATTCACACTACAAAATTTAGGGGAATAAAAAATGATCAAGTAACTCTCATCATATTTCATAAGGTAATAAGACTTAAAATGAATTAATTGCTAGTGTATATTCAAATATTTTATTTACTTAGTCATTTTATAATTTAATTAACTACTAAATATTTTTTTACAAGAAAAGCTTGAAAAAATTATAAGCATGCTTCATTAAAAATTACTAAATTAAATATTTATATAAAATAAAATCAAAGATTTAAGGATAGAATTAAATAAAAAAATTAAATTATATAGGCAAATAAACGATATTATTAAGATAAAAAGAAAAAGAAATGAGACAAAGTGAGAGGTGGGCCCAAAAGTGACCCCCAAAAAGTAAATCATGTCCCTGGCCCAAAAGTGACCAGACGACCAAAACAGTCCAGCATGATTGTGAATCAACTACCAGCCTAACACTGTCCAAGATTGTCAGCTCGAGTGGACTGCAAGGAAGCCTGCAAGGCAGCTTCGATCTGCTTAGCTTTCTGTCTCGTGTTGTAAGCTTTTCTTCTCTTAATTTCCTCCTTTCTAGCCTGCTTCTACTTGGCTTTTACATCCTGCCTAGAGGATCCTTCGGAGACACCTTACCCCCTGAATCATGTAAGTAACGACGCTCCACCACTATAAGGGGGTCTTCTACATACGAATTAACTTCCTTCTCCTCGTCTAGCATGTCCGACCATCTGTTGGAAGTAATCGAAGTCGGACCCAAGGATGTCGTCTTCTTCCCAGTCGAAAAATCTTCAGCCTCTGCATCTATTCTGAAGCTGTAACATGGTGAAAGTGCTTTATTCTGCTGTTTTCTATCAGAAAAGGAACCTACTGAGATTGAAGAAGCTCTACAAGACTCATTCTGGATTGTTGCTATGCAAGAAGAATTGAATCAGTTCACAAGGAATGAAGTTTGGGAGCTACTGGACAGACCTAAAAGGCACAATGTGATTGGAACTAAGTGGGTGTTCAAGAATAAGAGAGATGAAAACAACAACATTGTGAGAAACAAGGCAAAACTAGTTGCACAAGGTTATTCCCAAGAAGAAGGCTTGGATTATGAAGAAACCTTTGCACCTGTTGCAAGACTAGAAGCCATCAGATTGTTTCTTGCATATGCTGCCCACATGAAATTCACAGTCTATCAGATGGATGTGAAAAGTGCATTTCTGAATGGTGTGCTTAAGGAGGAAGTATATGTGGAACAACCTTCAGGATTTTGTCAGAATGACCAAGTTTACAGGCTCAGGAAATCCTTGTATGGTCTTAAGCAAGCACCCCGAGCATGGTATGATACCCTTTCTCAATTTCTTACTGACCATGGTTTTATCAAAGGAACTGTTGATAGGACTTTGTTCAGGATAAAAGATGGAAATGATATTTTACTAGTTCAGATCTATGTGGATGACATCATATTTGGATCTCCAAATCATCAGTTGTGTGAAAAGTTTTCTACTCTGATGAAAGGAAAGTTTGAGATGTCAATGATGGGGGAGATGAATTTCTTTCTTGGACTTCAGGTGAAACAAACTAAGGAAGGAATATTCATCAATCAAGCAAAATACACCAGAGATATGATTGCAAAGTATGGAGTACAGAATTGAAATGCAGTTAGAATTCCCATGAATACTAACTACAAGATGGATCCTCGATCTCAAGGCAAATCAAGAAATCACACCGATTATAGAGGATCATTGGATCATCGCTATATCTCACGACAAGTATGCCCGATATAACATTTGTTTGTTGGGATATGTGGAAGATACCAAGCTAATCCTAAGGCTTTAATCACATGGAGGCCGCCAAAAAGATTCTCAAATATCTTAAAGGCACCGTGAATAGAGGATTATGGTATCCAAATGGTGATAACCTCAATTAACCGGTTATTCAGATGTCGACATGGAGGATGTAGAATTGACGAGAAGTCTACCACGAGAACTTGTCAATTTCTTGGAAGTAAATTGATTTCATGGTTTTCAAAGAAACAAACCTCAAAGAGCAACCAAGATTACCGGTTTAATACATGGTCATGCGGAAGTCAGGCATGATTCTTTAGCTCGCATAACAATTGAGGGATTATAAGATTATAGCCAATGAAGTACCTATATTTTGTGATAATAATAGTGCAATTGCTATTACACAAAATCTGTATTGCACACCGGATGTAAGCATAGAGTCTAAGATTGCATAGAGTCTAAGATTACGGTGTTGCATTTGGAACATAGTACAAAATATGTGGATTTTGTTAGGGGAATTATATATTATTCCTAAGAATCAATGCCATATATGAAAGTTAAGTGATAGAGGTGAAGACCTACGGTATACATGATGGGTAGGGAAAAAGAGTATTTGGATAAAATTATCGAGCATCCTAGAAAGTTTGAAGTTACTTTGAATAAGAGGCATTTGAAGCCTAAATATCGAGTATTGGATATTGTAAGCAAATGCATCATGAGTAGATCCGTAGTTTCAATGGATAAGCACGCATAAGTTAAGGCTAATGGCGGCGATTGAAGATTCACCTACTACTGCGTTCAATTGGTTGCACTATTTGATCAAGGTGGTGAGTGATCAAGCCAAACAAATTCGTAAGGTGAATGGCTCAGAAGTTATCAAGGGAAAAATTCTACATGCAACCAAGATCAGATTTATCTTGGAAACGCAAGAGAGACGAGGAGGACATTTTTATCGATTCCACTTCCTTTCCAAAGTAAAAATCATGTACAAACCAACGGGCTAAGACTTTGAGAGGAAAGAAAGAGAAAACACCGAGTCTCTGGAGGAGATCACCAAGAGGAAACCGAGGAAGATACAACAAAGGGTGGAGCAAGTCGTGAAAACAAGACAGACTTCTCGTAAATCCACCGAGACAACTAATGAAGAAGCCAAACAAGCTAGGGGAAAGCCCCGATGCAAATTAAAAGAGAGAAAGGCGAGAAATCGAGAAGAAAGACTGCTCCTCGTAAGCAGAGGCGCTTCAAACAATCATGAAAAAGCGAGGCCAAATAAACTCAAGAAACTCAACTCAAGGCCGCCAGTGGTTGAATTTCCACTTCGTGTTCTTGCTCGTAGTGACAAATGCGCAGGAGCAAGAAACCGAGGAGCGTGTTTTTCCTCCGAGGTACTTGAAACATCTCGAGCTCGCATAAAATCTCTCAGAAATCTTCAAGGGACCTCGATCTCTTGATCAAGAAATACCAAATGCAGACTTGGTCGGTCACCAACCTCAAGAATTGTTGAACTTGGATACGCTCCTGAATGAACCTTTTCTTGATCCATCAGCACTGGAACTTGTACAATTTGAGCAAACAGCTCCTGAAAGCCCAAGATTGAAGAAAGGAGAAGCCGAAGAGATTGAATGGAGGAGCAAGGGGGAACGGTTCATCCCGGACCGATACCGAAGCTAAATGCTTATCCCGACCTTCGGGATATGCTCTTCACGCTTCGAACAACAAGATACATCCCGAATCGACACACTTCCGAAAAATTGAACATCGCGTCATTCGGGAGGAGAAGAGTGGTGGAATCTTTGAGATGTACCGCCTGACCAATTCTCGGGCTTCGGAAAGACAAAGCTCGGGATGAAAGTCACGACTTTGATGAATTGGTGAAAAGAAGTTAAATGAAAGGAAAGATATTGATAAAGTAGATGATCAAGTTCTCATGATCGTAACAAAGATGGAGATCGCGAGGTGATGCGAAAAGGCAACTCTGGGGGGAGAAGGAACCTCGCATGACATCGAGAAAGAAAAAAGAGATCGAAAGTCGATGGAGAAGGACACCGATGTCAAGCATGGTCGATATCACACATGCTCGACCGAAAGTTAAGACTCTTCGCATCTTTTTCGCACTATTATACATTATGCCAAAGCTACCAAGTTCCTATCTTTAAATATGTTATGTATGATATGCAGATCGAGGCTCAATCGAGCAACCAAATTTCGATTGGAGACAATTGTTTTGCCTCCGTAAATTGATTTCATCTCCTATCCTGGATAAATTGAAGAAGGTGGTGCCAATGGTGGAGAAAGTGACTCAAATTTAAGAAACCTTGGCAAGCCAATCTCAAAAGCTGGAAAATCTGAGTTCGTCTTCAAACATGCTGCAACTACAAACAACTCTTGCAGATAAAATGACTACTTTGGAAGGAAAGATTGATGTAGTCAAAACTGAGCTCAATGCAGAGATGGAGCAAAGGTATCAAACCAGAACTGCTTACCTTGAAGCTAAACTGATTGAGAAGAATGATTAGATAATCAAGACAGCTATTGAGGAAATGGGCTCCCTGCTCATGACCAAGATGACAAACATGATGCATGAAGTGTTCTCAAAGCAGTTTGCTCCACTCGCGGATGAATTCTCAATGGCCAAGAATTACATGATGAGACTAGAGGATGAGCATGATCAATTGGCAGGGGCAGTACGCAGTATGGGCAAGGAGCAATACTATATGGATACTGCACTGACTCAACTACTCCCAAGGTATGGTGCCAAAAAGGGGGAAAGGCCTGGTGGCAAATTAAGTGAGTTGTTGGCACAAACCTTGGAGAGAAAGACTCAAAAAGAAGCTGAAGGAAAGAAAATTTTGGATGTCGTAAGTGAGATAGAAGCCACTGAGAAACTGAAGTTCAAAGAAGCAGAAAAACCTACCTTCACTCAAACATCTGAGCAAACCATTCAGGAAGTAATTGGTGAAAAAAGCCGAAAGTGATAGAAGGATGATTGAGACAAGCAAAGCCGGTGAAGAGCAAGTCGACACGAAAAGAGAAAGGTTGTTGCATTAAGTGGAATAAGAAAAAAGAAAAAAGAGCTAAAGTTTTAAAACCTACTCGGAGGAAGTTGATAATGGAATTTGAAGAATCTGAGGAAGAAGTTCGGGTAGCGAAGAAACCAAACTCGTAAAGAAGTCTTCGATACCAAGAAAACTCAAAGCTCTTCGATTGAAAAAGAAAGAAGACCGGCCGTCGGGCCAGTGTTCCAATCCATCGATCGGAAGAAGAAAGAAGAAGAAGAGAAAAAGAAGAGGTGGTTTTAAAAAAGTTTTTAAGCAAAAGGAGGGTACGGAAAAAAGACTCGAAGGGCGCGCATTGACAAGTGGATGCCTATACTGTTTCAATGATGCATGGGAAGAGATCAAGTGGATAATCTTGATAGTCCGAAATCGTTTCAAAGATAGATTGTTCAGAAGATATCCGCAATGTATAGTTAGCAGCTTATAGATCGAAGTTAGATCTTGAAGTTATCAAGAACTCGGCGGTACTTGAGTAACTAAAGAATCGAGAGAATCAAGAATCGTGAGAATTGAATGTTCAAAAAGGTACTGAAGATGCTGAAGAAATGAAGACTCAGATATTACTGAAGACTCAGTAAGTTGTTGAAGACACTGAAGACTCGGTAAGAAGTTGTCAAGACACTAAAGACTCCTAGAAGTTGTCAAGACATCAAGACTCAAAGAAGTTGTCAAGACATCAAGACTCAAGAAGATACTTTGAATACTCAAGATAACCCGAATGTTCGTAGGCAATCAATAATATCTATCTGAAGACTACAAAACT
This sequence comes from Stenogyne calaminthoides, assembly GCA_037126765.1. Taxonomy (NCBI): domain Eukaryota; kingdom Viridiplantae; phylum Streptophyta; class Magnoliopsida; order Lamiales; family Lamiaceae; genus Stenogyne; species Stenogyne calaminthoides. The sequence continues at coordinate 27,185,342 of JBBCBC010000005.1, read as the reverse complement.
GAGAAAAACGCACATGTTCAGAAAAGTAGATATTTCCCAAAACATTCTAGTGCAGACAAAAGGAACTAAGTTTAAGTGTTGTTTAAGGTTGTCTAATTCAGAGAGATTGACCAAAAAGAGCCGTTTTGTTTGTCTACATTCACTGAAGACAAGAACCAATCAGAGGAAGACAACAATGTACTTCAATGACACTGAAAGAGACAAGACCCTGAATTATGTCAGTAGTACTAAGTTCCAGACTGCAAAAATTGGTGATTGGCTACATGACTGCATATTTCCTAAAACATGCAAGAGAGTGTTCAAACCCTAAAAATAGTCGTTCATCAAACACCAGAAGAGAAAACTCATCAAGCTATCTCTTCCAACGGATAGTTTTTTCAATGAGTGACCTTGGTGAAGTTGCCTATAAATACTAGTTACCCTTTACATTGAGAGGTTACGGGAAATTTCAAAGCAACTCAAGAGCTCATTCGTATTATTGCAAATTGAAGCACTCGAAAACCCTAGAATTTCCCAAGTGTTTCACATTGGAGAGAGCTCACTATTCTAAGCCTAGATTGATAGATATATCCAAAGCTTAGAAGAGATATCCTAGCTGTTGCATTAGTTCTTATTGTAAAGGATATCTCACCCTAGTTGGAAACCAACCCAAAACCCAAACCCTTTGTTAAGGTAGTTTGTGTGTGTTTTGTTGGTGAGTTAGAGTTGTAAAGAGTGAGTAAGCTACAGTGAGTTAGCATGAAAACTCTAGAGAAGAAGTTAGTAAGCTACTTGTGGTAGTCTGAACACTTGTGTGTGTTTGAGTTAGTAAGCTGCAGTGAGTCAGCCAGAAAACTCAAGGTAGAAAAGTGAGTAAGCTACAGTGAGTTAGCATGAAAGCTTTAGGAAGTGGTTAAGGAATTTATTTGAAGATCAGAGAGAGTGGACGTAGGAGCTTGAGTCTCTGAACCACTATAATTGTTGTGTTGTTTGCTTTTCATCTTTGCATTTTATCATTACATGTTTTTCAAAAATCATATTTCACCGATATTCGATTGGAACCAATCCAATCGAATCTGCATAAAATTGGTCACACCTTAATCACTGTTTTATTAAAGGAAGAAGATATTTCAGCAAAGCTAAAAGGAGTATAAACTTAGGGCCAACCATTCCGCACATTTGAGTAGCTAGAACAGATAGTTACCAAACTGAACAAGCTCCTCAGGATCTCTGATAAATTCAGGATCAGTTGGGCTAATCTAAAGCTTCTGAAAGCAACTCAGGATCATTGTCTCGGTAGACTTTGACTCAGGGCAATCCGTGCTTCTCAGGACAAAAAATATCGGGATAACTCGACCCATCCGACCTCGAAGAAGAAAAAAGTTTGAAAAATCACTGAACACGTGTATTCCCCCCCCATACACGTGTGAGACTCGTTAGCACCGAGACCAACAGGTTACCATTTAAAAGATACAGAAACGTTATGAGGCGTCGTATTTGCCTTCAAAAGACACAAAAATGATGCAAGGTTATCGTCTAGCGATGGTGCAAGCGGTGGAAGAGTCGCATCCTGCGACAAGTGCGGCAAAGCCCTAGGATTTTGCTCCACGAATCTCGGAGGTGCCGCCAAGGTCAACGTCGGGGTAAGATGATAAAGTCCAGGCATCGCGGAGTTTGCCGGTGTTGCCATGTCGAGGGATAAAGCCCTGGATAGTGACGGCAGATTAGCCACCACCGTGGAAGATCCAAATCTGCCGCGGTCGCGGTTCGGCTTTTGCGCGTTCATGAAGGAATGCGGCGAGCACCGCTGGATCCGTAAGGCGTGCGAAGATTGAACTGAAGGCCTGGGCCATATCATTCGCATTCATGATGAAATCGCGCACAAGCGCCGCCGCACGCGGCGAGAAGAGCCGGGAAGATGACAGCGAACGACAGACTGAAATTAGGGTTTGGAATTGCACACAGTGATGGTGTTTTCTCACATAGTGTGTCTTTTGATGGGTTTTAGGGGTTCTTTTTCTTAATTATACAAGGATATAGTGATTTTGAATATATTCTTATTACCATTTTTATGAAGAAAAAAAATGGAATCAAATGTAATTTGATTCACTGATTTAATGATTCTTATTACTATTATTATTCCTCAATCCAATTTTTATTATTTTCTCACTTTCTTGTTTAAATGAAAAGTATTACTTGTTTAAATAAAAAAGTAGTACTTGTTTCAATGAAAAGTATTACTTGTTTAAATAGAAATGTAGTGCTTATTTCAATGAAAAGTATTACTTGTTTAACTGAAATTTAGTACTTGTTTAAATAAAAAGTATTACTTGTTTAAATGAAAAGTAGTACTTGTTTAAATGAAAAGTATTACTTGTTTAAATAGAAATGTAGTACTTGTTTAAATGAAAAGTATTACTTGTTTAAATGAAAAGTATTACTTGTTTAAATAAAAATGTAGTGCTTGTTTCAATGAAAAGTATTACTTGTTTAAATGAAAAGTAGTACTTGTTTAAATAAAAAGTATACTTGTTTAAATGAAAAGTAGTACTTGTTTAAATGAAAAGTATTACTTGTTTAGATAAAGAGTATTACTTGTTTAAATAGAAATGTAGTACTTGTTTAAATTAAAATAATTACATGTTTAAATGAAAAGTATTACTTGTTTAAATAGAAATGTAGTGCTTGTTTCAATAAAAATATTACTTATTTCAATTAAAAGTAGTACTTGTTTAAATGAAAAGTAGTACTTGTTTAAATAGAAAAGTATTACTCGTTTAAATAGAAATGTATTACTTCAATGAAAAGTATTACTTGTTTCAATGAAAAAGTAGTACTTGTTTAAATAAAAAGTATTACTTGTTTAAAAGAAAAGTAGTACTTGTTTAAATGAAAAAAGGTACTTGTTTAAATGAAAAGTAGTACTTTTTTAAATGAAAAGTAGTACTTGTTTAAATGAAAAGAATTACTTGTTTAAATGAAAAGTAGTACTTGTCTAAATTAAAGTATTGCTTGTTTCAATAAAAAGTATTACTTGTTTAAATAGAAATGTAGTACTTGTTTAAACTAAAATTAGTACTTAATTAAATGAAAAGTAGTACTTGTTTAAATGAAAAGTATTACTTGTTTAAATAGAAATGCAGTACTTGATTAAATGAAAAGTAGTACTTGTTTAAATGAAAAGTATTACTTGTATAAATAGAAATTTAGTGCTTGTTTCAATGAAAAGTATTACTTGTTTCAATGAAAAGTAGTACTTGTTTAAAGAGAAATGTAGTACTTGTTTAAATAAAAAGTATTACTTGTTTAAATAAAAAGATTGCTTGTTTAAATAGAAATGCAGTACTTGTTTAAACGAAAAGTAGTACTTGTTTAAATGAAAGTATTACTTGTTTAAATAGAAATGTAGTGCTTGTTTCAATGAAAAGTAGTACTTGTTTAAATAGAAATGTAGTACTTATTTAAATGAAAAGTATTACTTGTTTAAATGAAAAGTATTACTTGTTCAAATAGAAATGTAGTGCTTGTTTCAATGAAAGGTATTACTTGTTTCAATGAAAAGTAGTACTTGTTTAAATAAAATATATTACTTCTTTAAATGAAAACTAGTACTTGTTTAACTGAAAAGTAGTACTTGTTTTAATGAAAAATATATTACTTGTTTAAATATAAATGCAGTACTTGTTTAAATGTTTGAACACTAATGCACATGAAATATCAATTAAACAGTCTATTATTATAAGTTGTTAAACTATTTACCTTTAATTTATCATAAATGTATTTTACTTAAATGAATAACTTTATAATAAAAAAAGAGAGAAAAACATCTCACTACAAAGCTGTGTTTTAAAAACCCGGTCCGACCGACCGGTCGAACCGGTCGGACCGGTGAATCGCCATGAACCGGTCCAATAGAGGTGTATAAAACCGCTATTGGACCGCTACCCCGAAAATCGGAAAAACCGATTGAAAACAGGTCAAAATCGGAAACCGGTCAACCGTTAAACCGACGGTTTTGATCGGTTTTCATTAAAATATTTTTATTTATTTTTTTATTTTTACGGAAAAATGGGATTAGAAATGAAAAGTGGTGTTTTTTTTCCTCATTCGTTTAATTTCTTCGACTCAAGAGCAGAAATGCCCTAAGCAACACAGCCGCCGCCGGCCCGCCGCAGAAAACTCAGACCGTCGCTGCCTCGCTGGTCGCCTGCGCTCGCCGACGCCGGACGCCCGAGCTCGCCGCCGATCGCGGTGAGTTTTGTTTTTTTTTTTTTTATGTGAGATTAGTCCGTTGAAATCCCTGCTTTCTTGTTTACAATTTTGATGAAATTCTCTACCCCTGATATCGAGAATCTCGTGGGCTTGATGCCTTGATAGAGCATAAATTATTTAGGTGTGGAAATTTAAGTGACACACGATGAATAGGGCAAGTGTGTGTGCAAACTGCACGCAGGGGTAGTTGATTTGATTGTGCAATAGACTATAAAGAAGAATGAGACTCTTGAAGAAGCATATACAATTTGGTAGATGGGGCACTAGAATTAAGAATTGAAGCCGAATTAAGAATTAAGAATTAAGACTAGAAAGATGAATGGGACTGTAGTTGATTTAATTCTTAACTGAAAAATTGAAGCCGAATGCATATCGATTATTAAATCCCTGCTTTCTTGTTTACAATTTACATTCTTTTAAATTGGGAAGAAGCATCTTCTTTGTGTTTGTGCAAGCATAATGTGTTGTTGATTATTTTAGTTTTGAACTTGATCAATCAATTCAAATGTAGTAGTGAATTGTAATACCCTTTTTTTATTATGTTTGGAAGTTGAAATTTGAGAGTTGGAACTATTTATGTTAATGGGTATTTCTATTATATTTAGAAATTTAAGGTTGAACTTTGAAGTTTGAAGTGACTTTAGATATTTTATATATATATAATATTTATTTATTATGACGTCATCTGAACTCAATCCGTCCGACCCAAATCAACCTTTTTTTGAGTCGTCCAAACCAACTTCCTGCCCTGGTTTTTAAAACATTGCTACAAAGTAGGAGATTTTATAACAATTTGATACAAAATGCTTTTTACACATACATTCCACTACAAAAAGACAAAATAATTGACCCAATTGCTCTTATTCTCACTCCTCTTTGGAACCGCCTCATGAATAGTAATTCTGCAGCCACTTTTTGACTTTTTCTACAGACATGTCCCATCGATGTACATTGCCCCGTATATGAACAGTATCCGAAGTGAGATTTTTTTTAACTAAAGTACATTTTTTCTACTTTTGACCCATTTTTTTTTAATTTTGACCTAATTTTAACCCAACACAAATTTAAATCCAAAAATTTAATAAAACACTTATTTCTTATATCTAATTGAACAGTTACCATTGATATTTTAATTATAACCAAATTAATTGAAAGCTAATTGAACATTGTATGGATTTAATTAGGATTTCGAGAATTTTAAAATTAATTGGAATTAATTAGAATGACGATTTTTTTTTTCAAAATTTGTAAGCTTTTGTAACGCTCCGAATCCAGAATGTCGGTCCTTGCGGCTTTGACACTCTAAACTCGAGTCGCTATTTAGTGACCGTAAAATCTGAGCTTAAAATTTCTTTTTAAAATATAATAACAAGCATAAGTATTACATTTTGCAGCGGAAGAACCTAATCATAAATATTAATTGAGATACAAAATGTGGAAGGGCCCATTAATTTATATTGCAAGATATATATTTATAAAGGCGATGTTTATAAAAAGGGTAGTGTAGATTGTTGTAACATAGATTTTACGTCTATGCCACAAACAAGTAATATATGAATCATGAATGAATAATAGAAAACGTAAAGAGCACTCGAGTTTGTTGACCCAGTTCGTCCGGAAGGACTACGTCTGGGGGCATACCAAGCCAGGATCTTTTACTATCTTTTCCCTATGTATTTTTCGTGTCTTTTCTCTTGGGGTTTGTCCCCTATTTATAACAATTACAAGGTACAAAGATGAAAACCCTAACGGGCCACTTAATGGGCCTTCTAAACAGGGAAATACAAGATACACTAAATCTTCGCCCGGATCTTCAATAAATGTGTAAGGTCTCTCTTTCTATAACGAACACTGGGAATCTTGCTTATCTTCGATATATGGATGTCGACTTTGCTCGTGGGGCGACCTTGGGGGAGGTTGCCCAGTCAATGGGTCCCTATTCTCTTCTTTACGACCTCGCCTGCGGACCCTCCTCGAGGGAGATCGCCCGTTAAGGCGAGCTTGATCTTCTTTGCTCGTCGCCAAGTCGCCACTGAGGGCCGATCTCGACATCTCGTACTCTTCAGCTGGACTTGGTTCTAGCCGCCATGCCATCACCATTTGCCACATCATCGTCATTTGTCACGTGGCTATTGACTGATTATTATGGCTACAACAATTTCCCCCAAGAGCGGACTTCGACTTTGTTCGGAGGCGGTCTTGACCTTTGTTCAAATATAACTTATCTGATTTTCGCCTTTGAAGTTACATTCTTTGCCCGTGTATGCTACGAATGCCTTCATGAGGTCTTGATTGTCCACACTTTGATGGTACTACTTCCGGTATCAAGTTTGGATCTTTAACTTGACTCGGGTGTGCTTTAGCGGGCTTGATTCTCCCTCGTGCCCCCGGGTCGGGGGGTCTATCTTATGCTCGCTGTTTGTCAGGAGGTTAATCGTCTGAAATTGCTATTTGTTGAGATTGAGCTCGTCGAGAGGCTGGGCTCGTTGAGAGTCTTGGTCGCTGGTTCATGCTGCGAGTTGGTAGGTATTTGATTTTCTTTATTTGTGCCCGTACTTTGAGGTGAGCCTCTTTGTACGAGTCTTTTTTGTGCTCGTACCTCGAGGTGAGCCTCTCTGTACGAGTCTTTTCTGTGCTCGTACTTCGAGGTGAGCCTCTTTGTACGAGTCTTGTCTGTGCTCGTACTTCGAGGTGAGCCTCTTTGTATGAGTCTTGTCTGTGCTCATCGACGACCATTTCTGACCGAGCGGTTTGCGACTTGATGTAATTAGCCTTTGGGCCTTCCGTTAATGAAACTCATTCCTTTTTCTTCCTTTAGCATGCCGACTTGATTTTCTTACACGACTTTAAAATTGCATATGTTCTTGCCGTCTTATTTGGATGCGACTTATTTATGAACTTTTGCTTAGTCGTCTTACAAAGTCGGAGGAGGACCGCACCTGCTAGGGTGGCGATCTCACCGCCAGTATGTCGAAAGTCTTACCTCGGGAGGTCGATGTTTATTCATGCGACCTCCTTCGGTTTAAACACCCAGGAATTATGAAAAGAAAGGTAACATTTTGACTTGGCCAAACTAATACAAAGTTGCGATTTCTATTGGCTTGTGACGGATAAAACCAGTGAATCTCGCCGAACAGACAGAAAGCCGACGCCGAAGAGGCGGGCAGGTCGATGCTAGTGAAGGCGGACAAAGTCATTGCCAAGAAGGCGGAAAGCCAACGCCGAAGAGACGGGTCGGTCGACACTAATGAAGGCGGATAAAGTCATCGCCAAGAAGGTGGAAAGCCGATGCCGAAGAGGCGGGCAGGTAGATGCCAATAATGGCGGACATAGTCATTGCCATTAAGGCATATAGGTCAGCGCCGACAAAGGCTGACCAAGCCAACCTCGAAGAGGTGGCAGATCCATGCCGATGAAGGCGGACGATCTCATCGCCGAGAAGGTGGGGAATACTTTTCTAAATCAGCGGAATACAACTCACGAGGTAATGAAAGCCGACGAAAAAGACGATGGTCGACGCCACATAATGACGGACGAAGTCATTGCCATTAAATGACGCATTACCGCCAAAGGCGACCAAGCTGACCTCGAAAAGGTGGTAGATCCATTCCGATGAAGGCGTACGATCTCATCGCCGATAAGACGGAGAATACTTTGCTAAATCGGCGGAATACACCTTTAGTGACGCCAAAAAGGCGGGGCGGGTCGACGCCAATAATCGGGACGAAGTCATCGCCATTAAGGCGACAGACAAAGGCCGACAAAGGCGGACCAAGCCGACCAAGAGGCCGGGTCCATGCCGGATGAATGCGACCCGATCTCATTGCCTTGAAGGTGGAGAATACTTTGCTAAATCGGCAAAATACACCTCACCGAGGTAGCGAAAAGTCGATTACCAAGAGGCGGCCAGTCGACGCCAATAATGGCGACGGTCATCGCTATTAAGGCAAGTATTGTGTCAATACGACAAAAGCGGACCAAGCCAACCTCGGGCGAGGTGGCAGGTCCATGCCGATGAAGACAGGCGATCTCATCGCGGAGAAGGCGGAGAATACTTCGCTAAATCGGCGGAATACACCTCGCCGAGGTAGCGAAAAGCCGACGCCGAAGACGTGGGAGGTCGACGCCAATAATGGCGGACAAAGTCGCCGCTTATTAACGCAGAAGCCGTGTCACGACAAAGGCGACCTGCCGACCAAGAGGCGGGCAGGCTATGCCGATGGCGATCGAGATCTCATCGCCGCGGAAGGCGAGAATACTTTCGCTAAATCGGGCGAATACACCTCGCCGAGGCAATGAAAAGCCAATAGCAAGAGGCGGGCGGCAGTCGACGCTAATAATTGGCGGACGAAGTCGTTACCCGATAAGGGGCAGATTCGGTAGCGACAAAGGCGGACCAAGCCGACCCTCGAGGAGATGATCCATGCCGATGAAGGTGGGCCGATCTCATTCTTGAGAAAGGCGGAGAATACCCCTTCGTCGTCGAGAATACACCTCGTTGAGGTAGCGGAAAGCCGGCGTCGAAGTGGCGGAAGCGGTCGACTGCTAATGTGGTGGGACGGGTCGTTGCCATTAAAAGCCCAGACAATCACCCAGTAAAAAGCCGGACCAAGCTTCACCTCGAAGGAGGCTAAAGTCCAATACCCGAAGGCGGAAGATCTCATCGCCGTGAAAGGCGAAGAATACTCCATTCATCGGCGAAATACACCTCGCCCGAGGTAGCGGAAAGAAAAAACGCCGAAAAAGCCCGGCGGTCGGCGCCAATAATGCGGATGAAGTCCCGTTAAAGCGGGCATTAAAAGACAAAAAGCCGGACCAAAAGCAGAGCCTCGAAGAGGCGGATCCACATGCCGATGAAGGCGGATGATCTCATCGGCGAGAAGACAGAGAATACTTCACTAAATCGGCGGAATACACCTCGCCGAGGTAGCGAAAAGTCGACACCGAAGAGGCGGGCGGGTCGACGCTAATAATGGTGGACGTAGTCGTTGCCATTAAGGCAGACAGGTCAGCGCCGACAAAGGTGGACCAAGCCGACCTCGAAAGGGTGGCAGATCCATGCCGATGAAGGCAGACGATCTCATCACCGAGAAGGCGGAAGTGCCATGGTTTGTTCGACCATTTGAGGAGATTCTTTGGGAGAGAGATTTAAGTTTAAACCTTTTGAAAATTTCGTAAAGAATATATTAGTATGTCAGAAAATGTTTTTGATATTCTTTGGTAGAATTGACTTTTATCGGTGTTTGGAAAGGAGACTTGAAATTTTAAACTATCAAGATCTTTTTCGATTCTTGTGGTATAGAAATAACCTTTGAGGTTTTTGAGGTTTTGCCCCTAGGATTGGGCTTTGATGTCTGTTAAAAACACATTTCGTGGATATGAAGAGGTTTGGGATCCTTAGAGTTTTGCCCCTCGAACGGAGATTTGATTCTCGTTTGTATGGATCGTCTGAATCAGAGCTATTTGTTGTTTCAAGAATGTGAAAGAAGATTGGCACATAGGTTTATAGTCATTTCGGACTGTATATGTTTATAGTCATTTCAGGCTGTACAGGTTTATAGTCATTTCAGATTGTATATGTTTATAGTCATTTCAGACTGTTTGCCAGTGACTTGAATAACTTCTCGACTCTGAATCGAGCTATGTTCTTATCGTCTTATTGACATTGCGATTTAAATGAACTTGTTCTTTGTCGTCTTATGAAGTCGCGACAAAAATTAAGTTGTTTAGGCTGCGACCTCATAGACCTTGAGATTCGAAAGTCATGGCTACGATGTGAGCTGGAGGATATTCTGAAATGTGACTTTAACCAAGTGTTTTAACTCGGTGTCAACTTGGATTGAGATATTTGTTTGACATGAACATGATGTTGTCTTTGGAGGTAGATTTTATTGAGATTACAACTCCCTTCGACTTGTGATTTGAAGGGCTTATTTGTCGTCTTACTTATGTTACGACTTAATTGCCTTCTGGTTTGACCATTGTGCTCGTCGGGGTCGACAGGGTCATTTGTTTAAGATCGCGACCTCGCAAACTTGAGGTTGTCGGGTTTGCTTGTCTGAGACCGCGACTTTAGGAAATTGAGATTGTCGGGTCTGCTTGTTTGGACCGCGACTTTAGGAAATTGGGATTGTCGGGTCTGCTTGTTTGGACCGCGACTTTAGGAATTTGAGTACTTTCCTTAATCGTTTGATGCGATGTAAGTTTGAAGTTGGATTATAAGTTCGTTTTATTTGTATGAGACTTTTGAGTGCTGGTAGATGTTTTGTGAGAGTCCCTTTCTAGAGTTTGTGCTATTAGTGAAAGGTAAGGATTTGGAGTTCGTTTTAAATAACCCTCTAAATTTAGACATGCTAGATTGAGTTTCTAACGTCAACTAGTGTTCTGAAATTAACTCGAATAACTCGAGATATGAGCACATATGCCCCCGCCTTTTAATATATGTGGAAGCATGAACACTGTAACATATATTAAAAGGATAAATAAAATAGAACCTGATGCGAATGGGCTAAAGGACTGCCCGTAGATTATTTGAGTTGCCTCCGAGGATTCGAGTGCCTCTGCAGTTTTCCTTTGCGAGAGTCATGAGCATTTCCCTCGCAAGAAAACAAGTAAACCGTTAAATATCGAATTACTCTCATTCATCTTTGGTAGGAATTAAACACATCATGAAAGCAATAGTCATATTCATGCTCTGGGCTGAATTTCCAATTGGACCTCAAGGTCTTGTGCCTAATCATTTCCATCATAAACTGTGTTTGTGAATTCATTAAACACGTTCGGACCTTGACCGTGAATTACAAATTCAACGTCCTAATTGTTGGGCTAAGTTTTCGAAAACAGATTTTTATTTTATTATAAGTTATTTCATGGCTGGTTATGGAATATTACCAACAAATAAGAACCGGCCCAACAATTTATTTATTCAAACAAAACCGGGCTCATACCTTTATCAGACTTGGGCCGAAAATCATGCCTTGGGAGCCATGCATGTGTGAGACTTTGTCATAAGATGTCCAAACCTATGTTAATGATATCGGGCCACTGTATTTAGCCAGAAAATGTCCAACTAGAGAGGCTTCTTCAAGTGTCCATGGGTAATTAATTTTATGAGACCCGGCCCAATATCAGTGTTAGGTCAAGCCCAATAGATTGTGTAGACTTCCCAAAAAATCTGCGCTGCGCCCGATTTCTGGCATCGAAGCGCGGCGGCAAGATAGACTAGTACTTTGACGATGGCGGATGGACTTTGGTGGTGCGACTCCTGAACTACCCGAACGGACCTGTGAGTTTTAGTAACTTATCTTCAGATTTCAGTTGCAGAAAGTCCGGCATGGCAGGGGTGGCTGTCCAGTCACGGATTCGGATGCGTGGCGGTATTGGCGGTCAGAATCCAGCAGCGCTTGTTACAAAAACATGCCGACGCAGTGAGGCGGCGCTTGGGGAGACATCACGCGACGGCGGTGTGGGAGTAAAGCAGGTTTTCCGAGTCGGGCTTCCCAATTTTTGGTTGCGATTCGGCGGTGGTGGTGAGTCTTGATGAGGCGACAACACTCGACTGGTTGTGGGATGGTGGCGCCACACTATGGTGCCTCCATCGGAATCTGGGAGCGGCATTGGTGCTGCCTCCGGGGCTACGGTTTGCAGTGGTGGAAACGGTGTTGTGACGAGGTGAGTCGCGCGGTTCAGAGCCGAGCGGCTGCCATTTGCCAAAAACAGGGGTTGAAACATTAATCCCAAGTTGACGTGATTGTCGATTTCTGAGTGCAATTTGGTGCTGGTGATTTTTCGCGATGTGCTTGAATTTTATTTGTATTGTGATTCTTCATATTGTTTGTATTCAGAAGTCACATATGAGATTGTAGGGGATTGTCTTCCTGTACATGAGAAAATCCCCAGGTTTGTAGGCGGGTTGTTTGCGAGGTGAGGGATGTAGTTTTGGACGAACAGGACGAGCAGTTTCTCACTGTTCGTGAGATTTGTGAACAATTTTAGGTTTTTTGGATGAACAGTGAGTGTTTCGTTCAAATATCTTTGTTTTTTTTGCCCCAACAAATATGCAAATCAAATCTGCTTTTTCACAGACGCATTTTTTTTTCAGAATATATATTTTACGCCTACGTCAACTTAACAAGAATATATGAATCATGAATGAATAATGGAAAACGTAAAGAGCACTCGAGTTTGTTGACCCGGTTAAAATAGGAAGACTACGTTTGAAAGATCTGCGGAATCTTTTACTATCTTTTTTTCTATGTATTTTTTCGTGTTTTTCTCTTCATTTCTTTTTATTTATAACAATTATAAGGTACAAAATGATTTAAAACCCTAATCTACCACTTAATGGGCTTCTAAACAGGGAAATACAAGATACACTAAATCTTCGTCCGGATCTTCAATAAATGTGTAAGATCTATCTTTCTATAACGAACACTGGGAATCTTGCTTATCTTCGATATATGGATGCCGACTTTGCTCGTGGGGCGACCTTGGGGGAGGTTGCCCAGTCAATTGGTCCCTATTCTCTTCTTTCCGACCTCGCCTGCGGACCCTTCTCGAGGGAGATCGCCCGTTAAGGCGATCTTGATCTTCTTTGCTCGTCGCCAGGTCGCCACTGATGGCCGACCTCGACATCTCGTACTCTTCAGCTGGACTTGGTTCTAGCCGCCATGCCATCACCATTTGCCACATCATCGTCATTTGTAACGTGGCTATTGACTTATTATTATAGCTACAACAATGATCCTTTGTCAAGTAAGTTTAAAATGTTTCTCGGCATAGTAGTTTAACCATTTATGAGATGATTACACATTCATTGAAAATCATTATTAGGGAAACTCCGTGTCACTGCTACAGCTCTGGCCCCTATTGATCATGTCCTGAAAATATCAAACTGGGGGGGGTGAGATAAAAATCTCATCGGGCAACTTGTACGCTGTTACTCATACTGGTCACCTAAATATAATTATTGGTAAGTAGTAAACTATGCATGTTTTTAGTAGATTAGAGTTCAATTTATTGGGCTCGATTGCATAAAAGTGACATGATTTATTTACTTATATGTGTTTTGATTATATTATTTCGCACTTGATCGTTTCTTGTGTTTTTAAGTATTTTTAGGTGATTTTTGTAAGGTGTTGTTGGGCTGAAACTGTTTTGAAAGAGACCACACTGGGTGACCCAATGCTGGAACTATTCAGAAGATTAAAAGAAAAAGAAAAGAATGCAAAGAAGAAAGCCCAACACTCGAGCATTGAAGAAGTGGCGTGAAGTCAGCCCATCCCTTAATCCTATTTTATTAACTTGATCAATTGCACATGGTTTGTGGGCCACGAAAGCAGCAAAGAAAGAAGAATCAACCAAGCCCATGAATGTGAGGTTATCCAAACCTAGTATTTAATTCTTTCTTGGGGGCACACGACGCACACAACATATATACTAGAGGGAAACCGAAGCAGAGGGAGGCTGGAGAGGAGGCGCACGGCAATTTTCAATTAGGGAGAGAAATTGGACACGCGATACGTGCAGTTTTGAGAGTCGTATTTAGTTAGTTTTCTTTTATCCAAACTCCGGAAATTTCTGAACCCGTGTTTAATGTTGATGTTTTAATTCGAGACGTTTACGATATTTATTTTTTGATTGTTTAATTTATCTATTTTAATTTCTTGCGTGTTTAAATTAATTAGTTTAGACTGACCATCTAGGTTAATTGTTTAAATATGCATGTTAGTTCTAAGCACGTAATCCGTAATTGTTATGTATGGTGATAATTGGTAACAACTAGTGGTTCACTAGGGTAAACTAAACCAAGTTCTTTCGGGTAGAGCTAGCGTACCTGGAAATTTGTTTGCTCTCTATCCTAATTCGTAATGCTTCTACTAGGTTAAATCTATGGGCGTACCTAGACTGCTTAGTTAGAAAACTTATCTTGAAGAGGCGTCTTTTCAATTGAATATAATTAAGGGATATGATCGGGAAATCGAAGCGTTTTGATTCCCGAGGGGCATTAATTCTAAAAACAATTAGAATAAACGTTGAGGTTGATTTATCGTGTTACGCCGGGGGATGAATGAACTGTGAGTTGAGATACTTACCTATTATTGAGTCTTTTCCTTGGAAAGTTATTGTTGCTTCATAGTTGTTATTTACTTTTTATTATTTGCAATTTAGTTGTTAGAAAATCCTTTTCAAACTCCCCCCTCCCTGCTTTTGTCCTTATAAATTCGTACAACTGGCACAATTATATTTTCTCATTCCCTGTGGATCGATCCCTTGCTTGCCACTACTATAAGTTAGTAGGGTAGATTTGGGTAATTTTTATTTGTTGCACCTCGATAGTATGGTCAAATTTTGGCGCCTTTGCCGGGGTACAGTGTGAATAATTTTTGTGCTTTTTGTGTGTGATTTTTTGGGGCTGTTTTTTCTGTTATTTTTCTTAGTATTTCAGTAATTTAGTTGTTAATTTCTCTCCCCCGTGATTCCCAATTATTTCGTGTATAGCTGCAACTTTTCTGCAATTTTGACACTGGGTTACCCAGTGTCACAGTAAAAATTTTTGCAGTTCTTTTTATGATTGTCTTCTTCGTGTGTTTGTCTCAATTTTATTGCAGGTTTGTGCTTGGATAGCCATGGAGGGGGGGAATGTCCCGTGGGAATTACAAGTCAAATGGGGTCTTGTGGGAGTACTTTGGGCTTGAGGAGTAGTACTTTGAATTATTTATGCTGAAGTGGACCCAATCAAAGGGAATTGGGCCCAACTCAAACTTATGGTGAAATACAATTCTTATTTTATCCTAGCCCAAATTTCCCCACGGTCAAAATCCCCATTCCATCTCCCCCCACGGTCAAAGTCCCCTCTCTCCTCCCATACACCGCGCCGCCGAGCCGTAATCACACCCCCATCAGTAGTTGCACGCCTCCGCGAATCAACCACTCCACCATCGCACTCAGCGCGTCGCGCCCATTCCTACTCACTCCGCCGCATCCCTGCGCCGCCGTACAGCAGCCAAGCCGGGGCCACCTGCTCTCTGTCGCGACCACCCGTCACTTCCAGTACCCTGCAGCCATGGATTCCAGAGCTAGTTCCGCCCGCGGCCCGCATCGGCTCGACTCTGAGCCCGGGGTAGATTGCCCGATACAAGAGCTTCGTAAATTCTGGAAGAAAGGTATCATCTACTGTTTATCTCGTTTTTTTTACTTTCTATTTTGTATGGGTTTATTGGATGATGTTGTAGGACTATTGAATGTGTTGGGTTGGAGACGGATGGTCACTGGTAACTGGCCAGTTTCTGCACGGATTACACAGCTTGAGGGAGGCGCACACGAGCCGGGTGTGCATCACCCGTCTGGTCCTAGCCGTTGATTAGGTTCTTTATTTTCATGTTTTGCATTGCCACCCATATTGCTATGTTTTGGTTTTTATGTGATATGTTCTGCTTGAGGACAAGCTTTGATCTAAGTGTGGGGGGTAGACTTGTGAGACATGGAATGGAAAGTTTCTGTGCTTTTTTGTGTGTCGTTTTCAAGTTTGTATGCTGTTTTTGTTGTTCTCTGTGCTGATAGTATAGAATTTTTGCAAGTTCTTATGTGCTTATATGTGTTTAGTAAGAGCTGGGTGAGTTGAGCTTGGAGAATTTGAGTTGCGATAATGAGTCGAGAGTGTTTTGTGTAAAACTGTGTGATATATTGCTTGGTGGTGATTTGTGAAGTTCTAGTTAAATTTTGCTTTGGTTGATGCAACTTGAGTTAGTGAGTAATTGAGGACTTTCATGATGTTTTGCTTGAGTTTATGATAATGAGTTGATGACTTGATAAGTTGAACGTCCATCTCATGCTTTGACCCCATTTGTAGAATAGAATCTAGGTAGGTTACTTGACAGATGATGCGTTCATAACGTACCCTTTAAGGTTGGAAAAAAATAAAAAAATTGATGTGGTATGGAGAAAAAAGAGTAGTTGAAGAATTGTGAAAAAGAACCGGTACAGCTGCCCATTTTTAGGGGCTCGAAGAAAAATTCCGAGCTAAAACCTAACGATAGAGTGAAGTTGCGGTTTTGCGTTTGAAAAAAAAAAAGGGTGCTGAGACAGCTACCTACTTTCGGGGGTTCGAACGTTCAAAGTCAGAAACAATTAGGGCTAATACCCGACAAGTAGAGTGGACTGCAGACCTTAGAAAAATTTTGGGAGTTAAAGGTACATTAGGATGCAAAGTCTGTTAAGTAGCCTATTATTAGGTGAAGTGTTTTGATTTTAGGGGTCAAAGTATGGTGAGGGGTTTCACGAGTCAAGAAATTGAGGAGTTATCGTAAACAATTGTGGAATTTGAGTGGAATTTTTCAAGAGCTCACAAGTCTAAGTGCATTAACTTTAGTCCGGAACTTTGTGAATTGTTGATTGGTGATATTGTCATGTCTGGTGTGTGGAAAGGACCCTGAGCTGATTTCTTAAGTTCTCCATTGCTCTTCGTATCTTTTTTTTTTTACTTGAGGACAAGTAAAGGCTCAAGTGTGGGGTTTTTTGTAAGTAGTAAATTACGCATGTTTTTAGTAGACTAGAGTTCAATTTATTGGGCTCGATTGCATAAAAATGGCATGATTTATTTACTTATATGTGTTTTGATTATATTATTCCGCACTTGATCGTTTCTTGTGTTTTTAAGTATTTTTAGGTGATTTTTGTAAGGTGAGATCACACTGGGTGACCCAGTGCAGAAAATATTTCAGAAGATTAAAAGAAAAAGAAAAGAATGCAAAGAAGAAAGCCCAACACTCGAGCATTGCAGAAGTGGCGTGAAGTCAGCCCAACCCTATTTTATTAACTTGACCAATTGCACATGGTTTGTGGGCCACGAAAGCAGCAAAGAAGGAAGAATCAACCAAGCCCATGAATGTGGGGTTATCCAAACCTAGTATTTAATTCTTTCTTGGGGCACACGACGCACACAACATATATATTGGAGGAAAACCGAAGCAGAGGGAGGCTGGAGAGGAGGCGCACGACAATTTTCAATTAGGGAGAGAAATTGGACACGCGAGACGTGCAGTTTTGAGAGTCGTATTTAGTTAGTTTTCTTTTATCCCAACTCCGGGAATTTCTGAACCCGTGTTTAATGTTGATATTTTAATTCAAGACGTTTACGATATTTATTTTTGGATTGTTTAATTTATCTATTTTAATTTCTTGCGTGTTTAAGTTAATTAGTTTAGACTGACCATCTAGGTTAATTGTTTAAATATGTCTGTTAGTTCTAAGCACGTAATCCGTAATTGTTATGTGTGGTGACAATTGGTAACAATTAGTGATTCACTAGGGTAAATTAAAACAAGTTCTTTCGGGTTGAGCTAGCGTACCTGAAAATTTGTTTGTTCTTTATCCTAATTAGTAATGCTTCTACTAGGTTAAATCTGTGGGCGTACCTAGACTGCTTAGTTAGAAAGGTTCTCTTGAAGAGACGTCTTTTCAATTGAATATAATTAAGGGATAGGATTGGGAAATCAAAGCGTTTTGATCCCCGAGGGGCATTAATTCTAAAAACAATTAGAATAAACGTTGAGGTTGATTTATCATGTTAAGGCGGAGGATGAATGAACTGTGAGTTGAGATACTTACCTATTATTGAATCTTTTCCTTGGAAAGTTATTGTTGTTTCATAGTTGTTATTTGCTTTTTGTTATTTGCAATTTAGTTGTTAGAAAATCATTTTCAAACTCCCCCCCCTCTTTGCGTTTGTCCTCATAAATTCGTACAACTAGCACAATCATAATTTTGCGTTCCCTGTGGATCGATCCCTTGTTTGCCACTACTACAAGTTAGTAGGGTAGATTTGGGTAATTTTTTTTTGTCGCACCTTGACAGTGCGGTCAATTATCTTGGTATTTTAGTAAAGATTATTCATACGCTTTTGCGTAGATGATTTTTGGAGGATTGTACGGAGTCTTTGTATAGACTCGTTCGTAGCTTGGTTTCTTATGGTAATCTTATTAGTAGCTTAATTTCTTAACATTGATGATATTCATAAGATATCATTCATCATGATCATTTGATCATAATCATTTCATTTGGGACACTGGTTGCTCCGACCACATGCAATCCCCTTGTCGCTTCCAATCTACATCGCACGATAATTATCATGTGGGACACTGGTAACAGCTACCACGTGCAATCCCCTTTTGCATCTTCTCACCTCCTTCGTAAAATCGCATATTATGTATCTCATAAGATACATATCATATCATTCATAAGCTTGTCTATTTTATTAATTGTTTTCTTGTGTTCTTGGTTATAGATTCGTATTTGTTTAGTTCAGTTCAGATACACCAACAATCCTTGTAACATAAACCACTGCATACAAATAGTGTCACTCACCTTATAACTTTATAGATAAGTTAGAACTGTTTTTGAATTCTTTTGGAGAATAACTCAAGCTATAGGGACGTCCCGAACCTTTGGTCCGAAGTACTTCTCCTAGCACGTTTTCTTGAAAGTTTAATTATCATCAAAACTCTTGATTCTTAAATTACTTAATAATATTCCTCTTTCTATGAATCTTATAATCATATAAGTAATATTATCATCAATGTAATCAAATATAAATTCACATATACCAATTGAAGTAAACCATAACAATTATAATCAATTGAAGTATACCAATTGAATAAAAATCACTGCCGTGCGTCGCACCGACACCTTCAAGATCTGCCGTGCGTCGCTTCTTGCCGAACTCCTCCTTCAAGATCTTCCATGGGACAGAGGTTGGGGCGGCGGTGCGGTGGGGAATAGTGGCGGCGGTGCGGTGCAGAGGTTGGAGGTTGGAGCGGCGGCGCGATGGGGAATAGTGGCGGCGGTTCTGTATGGTGTGGAAGAGGGCCGCGTATTATTTGAGAGAAAAAAGAGAGAGAGAGAGAGAGTGAATTTGAAAAGTGAAAAGACGAGATAAGGATGGGGGATTTTGACCAGTTAATTGGGTGAAAGAAATGAAGGGTATATGTGTCAATTTATTGTGTTTTTGTAGTGGGTTGTAATATGAAAAAAGCTAATGTAGTGGGTTGTAATTACAAAATTTTAATTTAATAATATTATAACTTATTAAATTATTTATTTTACACTTAATATTTATAAATATATTATCAAAATATAATATTACATATAATTTAGTTCTATTTTTGTAAATTGGAACTTGTATATAAATCTTTAATTTAGTTCTTTATAAATCTATACATATCTAATAACAAAATGTTGGGCCAAAATATTTATAATTTTCTAATAAAATTTTAAACATCTTAATAAATTTGATGTAACTCTAATGGTATAAAAAATATTCTTTATCTTCTTTGTATGCAAGAGGTACAATGTTCAATTCCACATATCTACCACACATATATACTAATTATTTTTTTGAATATTTTCTAAATTATTAATATTATTTTTGAATTTTGAACCTAGATCTATTTATACATATATAATAACAAAATATAATACAAAAAAGAAAAAAATTCAACAAAAAAATTATTACAAATTTTTGAACTAGATCTATTTATACATATATAATAACAAAATATTATACAAAAAAAAAATCAACAAAAAAATTATTACAAATTTATCATGAAATTTTAAAAGTGGCACATTAATTATTAATAATATAAAATGTTATATTTTGTAGTTGATATGGATATTTTTTTTTTAAAAAAATACAGTTACTCCTCCCATTTTTTTTTTAAATTGCTCACTGAATTTTGACACGAGTTTTAAAGAGGAAATTCTTTTGAAGGTGATAAAATAGCTTTTTGATAAGGGTATTTTGTCAAATTTAGTGAATAAGATAAAAAATAAGTTAATTTTGTATGTAATTATTAGTGACATGTGATGTAATTTAGTGATGTTTATAAGGGGTGTCATGAACTGTATAGTTACTTTATTGCTATATATTTTGAGTATGTGATAAAAGATGGATTTTTTGGATTTTGAGCAATCTAAAAAATATGAGGAGTATTATATATATGAAAATGTATAATTTATATACTTATTTGTATGATTATATTACATGATATTTGATTTAAATTGATTAGTCCAATTACCATAAACTAGTTGCATGAGCTATTGACATTAAACTTAAATTATTAGTTGAATCATTTTTAATTAAATTATTAGTTGAATTGTAAAATAACATTAGGTTGATTGTGATAAAGCTCGATTTGTTTACTTATTTGTATGATTCTTTTACAGGATATAATATTTAAATTGATTTGTCCAATCATGGACGGATCCAGAAAACTTTAATGACGGGGGCACAAAAATAAATAATATAAAAAGTAGATTCCTGTGAACCCAAGTTCACGTGAATTCTATTTTTTTTAGTGTCACGATTATGCATATACAATGTCACTATCTTAAAAAATATTTGATATTTTAAATATTGATATTGCATATACATAACAGATCTATAAATTTTTTTAGATGAAATATTTGCATGATTAACTAATTATAACACTGTTAAAAAATCATTTAAGTCATTATATACATATAATATAAGTATTGCTCCAAATAATTATAATATATATAATATATACTTGAAAAAAAATTTATGCGGGAACGTGATCCCAATATAGGACATGTAGGCCCGTCATTGAGTCCGATTACTATGAATTAGTTGTATGCACAATTGACATTAGACCTTGGATTGTAAAACGATACTGGGTTGATTGTGATGAAGCGTCGAGACTAACTTAGGACAAAGAATGTTGATTTCAGGAAT
Organism: Stenogyne calaminthoides; assembly: GCA_037126765.1. NCBI lineage: Eukaryota > Viridiplantae > Streptophyta > Magnoliopsida > Lamiales > Lamiaceae > Stenogyne > Stenogyne calaminthoides. The sequence continues at coordinate 27,164,341 of JBBCBC010000005.1, read as the reverse complement.
GACACTGACTTTATCAGATAGTAGACTCTCTTTAACATCTTAGAAAGACAATTTGACTAATGATATTTTATGATGTGACCATTAATAAGAATTATACACAATTATTAAAAAACTTGGGTTTTCTTAAGGAGGTCAATTTCAATCATGAGTAGTTATATGTTATCATGTTCAGAGTAACTAGAGGGGACAATTTAAAATATTTGACATGCAATGAGAATTGAGAAGACGATAATAAGTGACAATCAATGTGGTTTAGAAGGAAATAATTCAAAATTATAAGAAACAAAATATACCTTTAAAGTTACATTATTTAACAATATAAATTTTTTAAGCAGTTGGAGCGCTACCCATTTCCCATGCAGGATTGCAAAGCAAATTATGTTCATAAATCGTGCGTTGCACCGAAATGAAAAAAAAAATCAAAAAAATTATTTAAAAAATGAAAAAGAGATTATTGTTATTATAAGTGAAATAAATTTTTATAATTTATTTAACAAAAAAAAATACATTTCATAACCAACAAACTATTCCAACAATCCATAACTTTTAAATACTAAACGTTAGTTTCTGCATTCTGCAATTACGCCCAATTAGATCCAGCTTCAAAGAAACAAGCTAGGCGATCAATTCTGAATATCGGAAAAGCATAACCATTTTTTCCAGCTGAAATCAGACAAATCAAACAAGATTGTCATTCGAAAATCTAGTAAAAGGTTAGGTAGAGAATGGCATGAATGAATTTTAAAAAGAGAAAGAAATATAGAATTAAGAAGAGAAGATAGAAGGATATACGGGATTTTCAGTTCTCAATCTCATCCCCTTAAAGATAACAAACGGATAAATAACCCACCAAGTAAAATTAGATAACTTCCCACTAAACTAAATGTCTTTCTGACCAAGACCAACTTGTGGTGAAATGTTGCAAACAAGAATGCCAATTACCCATTTATGTGTTTTCAGAAATGTTGTAGCATGAAATAATTGGGCCTGATGGGGCGACTCTCCATTATGTTTCTATCAGAAGAAGCGACCCTGTATGAGCCGAGGAGGTCGCGGAGCGGCTTGGAAATATAGGAAAGTCGTGGAGCGACTTGGAAATATACGAAAGTCGCGGAGCGACTTTGGGAAAACCGCAGGTCGGAAACGGCTTCCATCCGAAGTCGACGAGGAGAAAAATATGGGAAAGATACGGGTAGTTAATGGCGCGGATATCGCGGGGCATAAGCAAGACAAGTGTATCCAGACGCGGAAATTGCGGATTGACTAAGGAAACCCTATCACTGGCGGCTGGAGCCTCTGCAAGCCCGCGAAGGAAGCCCATGAAGATCTGTGACCTAGTTTCTTGTCTATAAATACAACTTGTATTATTCATTGTAAAGAAGAAGAAAAAATCTTAGAATTCTAGGCAAAAAAAACAGATAATAAAATATTCCTGGCTTGGGAGCCCCCAGGCATAGTCCTATTCAAAAGACGAACTGGGTAACCAAATTCGAGTGTTACTTTTAATTGTTTGTTTGATCCGGTCCATTACCTGCGTGTTGCCCTAGACGTAAATTCTAGGTTACAACATTAGGCGCCGTCTGTAGGAAACTCTTCCGGTAGATTTGTCCAAAAATCCTCAGGAGACCCATCTTTTTGTCAATGGCGATCAACCAAGGTAACGCTACTAGAAACGAGACAGATGCCCGCGACGGTATCGAGGCCTCATTAAGTCCACAGCGATCTCAACCCGCCGTCCCGGATGCCACCCCCAATTGGTGGAACCTTGTCCGAACACCAGAGGACGCGAAGGCCATGATGGCCGTCCTCAACAGGAAACGCCTCGCCTTCGATGAAGAGGGCGAACAGTCGTCGGTCAAGAAGACGGCGCACGATGCCGGAACCTCTAAGGGCAAGAATGTTCTTGTCGAAAAAGGCCGCTCCACAGGCCAACTGGCGTATGACCCAGCGAAACACACCATCATTCGAAACTGCCGGCTCCTAGAAAAGCCGGCTGGATCGGGCAATGTGTTTGATCGACTTGGAAATCAGGGGGCCCAGAAAGCCCCGATGTTCATCGAGGATGAGGCTCAGTCTCAGCCCCGACTTGTCGACCAGGTGGAGCGAGATCTCGCTGTAGCTCTAAACATGCATCATAACGAATTACCGAAGGGCTCGGCAATCGACCATGGCGACCCATGAGCTACTTTTCCACCCGGGGATCATCGTGATGTGAAGATCGACGCGCTGGCCCGAACGGTCCAGCGACTTCTCGAGCGAGCAGAGGGTCAAAATGGGCCGACAGGGGAAGACCATAACCTCACCATCCCAGACTCTCCACTCGGAACTATGGTTACTTTGGCACCTACCCAAAGGAAAATCAACACAGCGGCTCTAGATCGCTACAGTGGGAACTCGGACCCGAGGGTCCACATAGCAAAGTATAACTCCTACATGGCCTCCATGGGTGCATCCGATGCCACAAAATGTCGGTTATTTTCTCTGACCCTAAGTGACCAGGCTCATCAATTGTTCACCTCGCTGCCACCTTTCTCGGTGGACACCTTCGAACAGCTCGCCAGATTGTTCTTAACCCATTTTACGGCCTTGTCACCTGACCTGCGACCAGGCAACGACTAATGAATATCCAACAAGGGGACACGAAGTTGGATCGATCCTACATTGAAAAGATCGACAAACTAATTCTCGAAGGGGACCCCATCAAAGATGAGGCCAAGGTACTTGGGGCCGTTTCCGGCCTAAAAAAGGGAACCAAACTATGGCGACGCATGACCACCGAATACCCAGTCGGCTATACCGACTTTCGTAGGCGAGCTAGCGACCTTATCCATGCGTCAGAACTTCTGGAGTCTAGACTCTCCGATGATAAAGAGGTCGCAGACTCAAAGAAAAGCTCCAAGAAAGCCGGGGGTCACTACAAGGCACCCGACAGCTTCAAGCCTTTCGAAGAAAACATCCCGGTAAAGTTGATGGAGGCACTAGGTATGACACCTGGACATGTCTACAACCAGATCAGAGAGCGAGAACTACTCCTCCCGCCGCGACCTATCAAGAATAAGGGCAAGTCGAACCCCAATAAGTTCTGCCATTTCCATGAGCAGACAGGCCATTATACGAGCGAGTGCAAAGACCTACGTCCCCAACTTTGGAGGCTGTACGAGGACGGACTCTTGGATGAGTTTGTCAAGCGACCTCAGAGAAATCAAGATCATGCCCAGAGAGGTCACCAACAAGCAAACCAACCCCGGCATGCAAAACCCGCTCCAGGAAACACCGGCCAGGGGGAACGACCAGTGCCACTCATGCCTGAGGGCGCTGGAGGCCGCGTCATACACACCCTATCCCCGCTCGGGACGGTTGGGGGACTCTCCACGACCAGCTCATCCAAGAGGAGAATGAAGGCGGAGATAAGGGAGATAGAGAATGCCAGGAAGATGGTGTTACCGGTCTTCACGGTAGGGGAGGAGACTAGCACGATCGAATTCAGCGAAAAGGATAAAGCCGACATAGTCTATCCAAACGTCGACCCTTTGGTGATTAAAGACAATATCATGGGCACTACCGTATGCCGGCTGCTGGTAGATGGAGGGGCTTTCTGCAACATCCTCTTCAAGAAGACCCTAGATCAGCTCGGGGACTATGACACCTACATCACCCCATGCGACCACATCGTGAAGGGCTTCGAAGATGCAACTGTGAAGCTGACGGGGATGATCCGCCTAGCTGTTGAATTGGTTTCTACTTTGAGTGAAGAAGTTAGGGCCACTAGGCTTTTAGATTTTCTAGTTGTCGACCTCCCGAGCTCCTACAACGGTTTTCTCGGGAGGCCTTTTGAGCATGAATTCGAGGCTGCGTCCTCAACCTTTTATTTTTGTGTGAAATTTCCCACCAAGAGTGGGCTGGTCGGCACCGTCAAAGGTGACCAAGTTGATGCAAGAGGCTGTTTGATTTATTCCTCGTCACTTTTCAATTCTGCACCAATGTCTAGCAAACAAATACTTGTAATAGATAGTGAAAAACAATGTGAAGAATTGAGTAACAAGACAAATAAGAAAAGAAGTCATGACGACCTCGATCCAAGAATGGGGCCCGAACCAAAAGAATTTCTGCTCGAAGCAGAGATAGACGACCCCTGACAAGATACCCCAAGGGCCATCCCGGGGGAAGACCTCGAGAAAGTCAAGATAGACCCAGCCCGACCGGATCTAGAAGTAATCATAGGCTCCAAGATACCGGACGACCTGAAGGGGGAAGTCATCGACTTTCTCAAAAAGAACTTGGACGTCTTCACATGGTCGCACAAAGACATGGTGGGGATCGACCCAAAGGTCGCGTGTCATAAATTGCTCATAGATCCAGCTCGAAAGCCGATAGCCCAGAAAAGACAAAAATTTGGTCCAGAGAAGTATGCAGAGTTAGCCGAAGAGGTGAGGAAATTGTTAGATAACGACCTGATTACACAGGCCGATCAACCCCAATGGGTAGCTAACGCCGTGTTGGTAAAAAAGGCGAATGGGACTTGCCGACTATGTATCGACTTCACCGACCTCAACAGTGCTTTGCCAAAGGATTTTTTCCCGATGCCCCACATCGACCACCTGATAGATAATACGGCGGGTCACGAGATGATGTCTTTTATGGACGCCTTTGCGGGTTATCATCAGATAGCTATGCACGAGCCAGACCGGCAGCATACCTCTTTCCTGACAGAAAAGAACATCTACTGCTGGAAAGGATGCCTTTCGGTTTAAAGAACGCGGGGGTAACATATTAAAGACTGGTCAACCACATGTTCGCCGACCTCATCGGAAAGTCGTTAGAGGTTTACGTGGACGACATAGTTGTCAAAAGCCTGAGGTCGAAAGACCACCTGATGCATCTAGCACAAACTTTTGACATCTTAAGAAAATTCAACATGCGACTTAACCCCAAGAAATGTAATTTCGGGGTTGAATCTGGAAAGTTCTTGGGACATCTGGTCAACAAGCGAGGAATAGAGACCAACCCTGCAAAAGTCAAGGCAATACTAGACATGGGAGCACCTCAAAATGTGAAAGAGGTGCAGAAACTCACAGGTTGTCTGGCCGCGTTGAACAGGTTCATCTCCCGAATGGGGGATAAATGCAAACCACTGTTTGACACGATCTGAAAGAAATCTAAATTCGAATGGACACCAGAAAGCCAGGAGGCTTTTGATAAAATCAAAGCTTATCTGGCAGATGTAAGCATTCTATCGAAGCCAGTCCCAGGGGAAAAACTTTTCTTATACCTCGCGACCTCGGAAATAGCTCTGAGTGTTGTACTCGTCCGAGTGGAAGACATGAATGAATTCCCGATTTATTTTGTCAGCCAAACACTGAACGAAACCGAGCAACGATATCCGGTGCTAGAGAAATTGGCATACGTGCTAGTCATGAGCGTAAGGAAACTGAGGCCATACTTCTTCGATCTCCAGGTTGAGGTCCTCACCTCCACACCTCTAAGAAATGTGATGCACCGACCGGATACAACGGGCCGATGCCTCAAATGGGCCATTGAGGTCGGACAATACGGAGTAACATACGCACCCCAGCCGGCCATCAAAGCTCAGGCACTAGCCGATTTCATCGTTGAGCTTACCTTCTCATCAGAGGCCGGGTGCTCAAACAGCCCGCCATGGGAGCTATTTGTGGATGGGTCAGCGACCTCCCATAAATTAGGGGCGGGGCTGGTGCTGACAAGCCCGGAGGGTATCTCCTTCCAGAATGCCATCACTTCGACTTTCCTGCGACCAACAATGAGGCCGAATATGAAGCACTCATCAGCGGCCTAGAAATGTCGACAGCCATGGGTGTCAAGAGCTTCAGATCCGGGAATCCCTTCCATATATATTTTGCTCGCTCTAGGACCAGGGTTGAACCCTGGCGACCTCCTCCGAGAGTTTCCCCGGTGTGGCCTTCTTCCGGAGGTCGCTAAGCGGACTGATCCTACTTCCCGACTTCCTACAAGTCGGCCCTGATTGTTGTGGGATTCAGGCTGAGCCCTGTTCTTTGACTTCCTAGCTAAGCGGACGACCGATCTTTACCTTACCCACAACAATTGCCCCTCAAGCTGAGGTTCTGAACCATGCTTCTGGGCCTTGGTCTGACTGATGGTCTCCCGAGCTGCGGCTAGGCGACCTGTGGGTTCTCGATCTTCATTCCTCGGTCAGGCAGAAAGTTGCCTCGGTTAGGCGAAATGACATGACATGTTATTTCATCATGATGGCTTCCGCCGCAGTCCGTTCCAATTGGAAGTCACGGTGGCCCCCACGTGCGGTTCCCGTGTGGACTTGTACTGATTGGGGGCTCAAAGTTTGCCGTATTTGCATTTTGACCCTTCTCAACCCTTATAAATTCGCGCACCAAAACCTAGCGGAACCCTTCGCTGTCTTCGTCTTCTTCATGATTTTTTGCGGAGGACTCCCTCGCCAATTCAGGTAATTTTTCGATTTTGATCAATCCCTCAAACTCTCCCAATGGCTACTGGTTCTACTCCACCCTCGACTTCTGCTTCGCAACCCATGGTTCTGTCCTCCTCCTCCGAAGACGATGTACTGCTAATACATCGCCGGAGCTATCGAGGGCAAATCTCTATAACAATGGCTTCCGAGGGGTCTTCCCACGGTGGGCCTTCTATGATTCGGGCGTCCACGGCCTGCCCCTCCTGCGGTGCTAGAGAGGACGATGACAATGACATAGAACCTGACAAGGCTTTCATGGCGGAGTTGGAGGATATTCTTCATCTGGCCCGGTGGATGATAGTCTTCTCCGTTCGGGTTTGCCGAAGATGGAGGAAGTTGTTGGCTCTTTTGATCCCTCGCGTAAGGGAGATGACTTTCAGAAGATCTTTGATTATGAAGCTTACACAGCTCGGGTTCCGCACAAGCGACATGCCCGTGAGTATCGTACTTCTATTCTCTCGGCCTTCGTGGCTTCCGACAAGAAGTATCGTTCTTGTCTGTCCGACATGTACGTACTCGGGCTCCGACGCCGCTATAAAGTGCCCAAGGACATGCATTTCTATGGGGCTACAGATGATGAAAGTGCCGACCAACCACCTGCTGGGATGATCGCAGTAAATGAACATACTATGGAGGCTGGGATCCGTTTTTCCCTGCATCCGGCCATCTATCACCTCCTTGCGGCTTAGAATCAGAGTCTTACCCAAATCACTCCCAATGGGTGGAGCTACATTTTGTCCACCATGACCATGATGGGGCAGGCTGAGTTGTATAGGATGACGACTCCGGGCGAGCTGAACTATGTTATGCATCCGGTCCACCAGGCGGGTGGTTACAACGTTGTCCGGCTTTGTAAAAGTCGGGAGCTTGTGAGTGGCATCCCGAACAAAGTCAAGGGCTGGCACTAGAGGTGGTGGTTTGTCGGCGGGGCCTGGGAGTCTGTAGATCCCTAGAGCCCCTTGGCCATTTGTGTGCCTACGGACTATACAATCCACGTGGAGCATCGTAAGATCCTTTTTCTTTTCTCGCAACTTTGTACTGATCTAATTCCTTTCTTGTCTTGCAGCGTACCTGCTAATGATCTATATTGGGATTTCAACGAGGCCTTCAAGAAAATGCGAGACACGCCGCCCAGCATCGAGATATCGAGTACCTCAGTTTCGAGCTTCAGCGACTTTGGTTCGGACTGTATACATACCCTCGCTAATATCCCTGGTAAGTTTCTTAACTTTCCTGCCTCTCGCTATGGCAATTTGCGACTTATGGGTTTTTCTTGTTGGCAGTGGAAAACATCCCGGTTTATCAGCTATAACCTTCTACAATCGTGATGGCAACCCACAAGAAATCGCTCCTCTGGTCAATCAAGCAGAGGTCGGAGGTCTCAGCTCCACCTCCTCCTGTGCGTACGGGTCCCTCGGCTACCGATAAAGGAAAAGGGCCCGAGGTGGTCGCTTCCCCTACTCCTGAGTGCACTCGGAACTGTGTTCGAGGAGATGAGACACGGTCTCGGCAGTTGCCACCTCGTGCGGCTGCGACCACGACATCCTCGGCTCCCGGGAGCCGGCGCCCCGAGGACAATTCGTGGGTTGGATGGGACGAAGAGCTGGTTCAAGAGTAAGTCTCTCGACCTTTAGTTGTAGTTTGTCTTCTACGTAATTCTGACTCGTCATTCCTTTTGCAGCCCGGAGATTACTGCCGCCAAATTTTTCCCTGAAGTGTTAAACTTTTGATGTCGGGGGAGGTTGGAGTGGAGGGCCTCCTTGAGCAATGGTTGAGCTATATGTTTCGGGCTATGAGGAATATGCCCCGGTGCTGGTCGATTAATGACCATGCTAGCGCCTAGCGCCATAGGGTTACTGGGAACCTTTATGCCGCAACGGTCACTGCCCAGCGAACTGCGCTGTACCTGGAGAGGGCCTGTGGCCAATCTGAGAGCGAGCTGCGGAAGTTGGTGGAGCAGCGTAGGCTGTACAACGAGCATAGTAAGTCACTCCTTGCCGCCCGCGAAGCTCAGAAGAAGGCGGAAACCTCCAACTCCCAGCTTGCTCAGAAAGTTTCCGAGCTCGAGGCCAATTAAAATCCACTGAGGACCGTCTCGGAGTGGAGATGATTGAATCCAAAGCTACTGCTGCCCATGCTCAGCAAACATTGGCCTCCCAGGCTACTGACTTCGGGAAGAGAGAGGAGATGAACACCAATTTTGCCTATTACATGGCATTTACAAATGCCATACGGGCCTATCGTCGGGCGGATCCCACTGGCAATATCTCCATCCTGGTCGATGAGTTGGCGGCCTTTGTGTTGGACAACCCTCCTGACCCCAACATCGTGCTGGAGATCAAAGACTTAGAAGAACTGGGAGTCGACCTGTCCTTCTTCCCTGACCAAGGGCAGGTAGTGTTCCCCAATCTGGGGGAGCAGCAGGTCACAACCTCCCAATCTATTGAGGAGTCAAGGACGGTGGGCGGTGAGGAGCTCGTCGTTCAGCAGACCGAGACCCAGTTTGGGCGAAGAGACCATTGGTGGAGTATAATCATGGTGGGCTTTGGTGGATTTAGTTCGGCCTTCTTTTTATATTTTGTTTTTGCTTTTACCACAGCTTTCGGGCTTTCTTGTAACGGCCTTTGGGTCATTGTTGTAATGGTCTTCGGCCTTTTTTTAATGGAACACTTTCTGTTAAAATGTTTGTGCCGACTTGATTTCCTTCTGCGACTTTTATTTATTGCTATGCTCTTATCGTCTTATTGTCGTGATTTAATTTGAACTTGTTTTTGCCGTCTTATGTGAATGCGGCTTAATTACGAACTTTAGCTCAATCATCTTAAGAAGTTGTGATGAGGTCGCACCGCATGGGTGGCGACCCCATCGCCAGTATATCGAAAGTCGCGCCTCGGGTGGTCGATCTCCTTTGGCTTTACACATGTTGAAAACACTTTGGACAAAAAGAAACAATCATATTGAACATTAATTTGTTAAGTACAATGTAACGACATGCGACCTATTGATAGTACTTCTTCAGGTGGGCCGCATTCCATGGGTATTGAGCCGGTGTGCTATCCGGGCTTTCAAGCTCGTAGGCTCCATTAGGTAAGCATTTTGATATTTTCCAAGGGCCTTCCCAGTTCGGCCCGAACGTCCCCTTAGGTATTCCGAGCACCTTCTTCAGTACCATATCCCCTACTTTGAATCTTCGAAGTCTCACTTTGGAGTTATAGTATTTCTCCGATTGCTGTTTGTACCTCGCGTTCCTCAAATTAAACTCCAACCTCTTTTTTTTGAGAAGGTACAGATTTCGGGCAAGGGCCTCATTATTATTTTCGTCAGCGACCTGCAACGTCCTATGACTCAGGATGCTGATTTTTGAGGGAACGACTACTTCGGTTCCATAGGCTAGGGAATATGGAGTCTCCCCCGTTGAGTTCCGGCAGGTCGTTCTGTAAGACCACAACACTTTCGGCAGCTCGCTAGCCCATCTTCCTTTCCCCCATCTATCCTCATCTTTAAGGTATGCTTGATGATTTTGTTGACCGCTTCGACTTGTCCATTTGACTGGGGGTGGTATGGTGTGGAAAATAGCTTTGTGATCTTCCACTTCCTGAAGAATGCGTCGATTTTTAATCCGTCAAATTACTTTCCGTTGTCCGATATGATTGCTTGCGGTAGGCCGAATCTGCAGATTATGTTTCGCCATATGAACCTAATGATGTGGTCCTGATCTATGGTTTCTAGGGCCTCCGCCTCGACCCATTTTGTGAAGTAATCTACTGCGACGAGGCCATACTTGACTTTGCCTGGAGCTGTCGGGAGTGGCCCGATGATGTCTATCCCCCACCTCGCAAAGGGCCATGTGCTGAGGATACTGGCGAGTTCTTCTAGGGCGACCTTGATTGAGGGTGCAAAAATCTGACATTTTTGGCATTTTCTTGCGTATATAATTGCGTCTCCTCTTAGTGTGGCGAGTTCCCTAGCGTTGTCTCTTTGTGGGCCAATGACTACCCCCCAGCGTGGTTTCCACATACTCCCTCATGTATTTCCTTCAAGACGGATTGCCCCTATTCTGTGGAGATGCATTTAAGTAGAGGTGTGCCGAAATCTCGCTTGTACAAGTCGTCGCCTATCAGGGTGTATCTCGCCGCTAACATTTTCAGCTGGCGAGCTTTGGTTCGGTCCTGTGGTAGGTCGTCTGTCTGAAGGTATTTGATAATAGGTGTCATCCAGCTTTCCCCTCCCCCGGTTGGGGGTTCGAGGGTTGCTATCATTATGTAGCAACTGGAGGGGTGGGATAACGTCATGATCGTGACTTCTTCCATCTCTGTCGGCCCCTCGAAGGTTGCTAGTCAAGCCAGGGCATCGACTTGTGAGTTTGAATCCTTCGGTATCAGTTTTACGTGCACTTGCTCAAACTTTTGGATGAGTCTTTTGACGACCTCTTGATAGGTCGCCATTCTGTCGTCCCGTGCCTCGTAGTCTCCCGAGACTTGGTATGCCACTAGTTGGGAGTCGATGTGCACCTATATCCTTCTGATGCCCATTACTATCAACATCTCCAGACCATTGATGAGTGCCTCGTACTCGGCTTCGTTGTTTGTCGCTGGGAAGTCGAATGTTATGGCCATTTGGAAAGAGTGGCCTTCAGGGCTAACCAGGACTATCACCGCCCCCGATTTGTTTAGTTGTCGCTGAGCCATCAACGAATAACTCGCAGGGAGGCCTGACCGAGCTACTGGCCTCTGACGGGAAGGTGAGCTCGACCACGAAATCAGCTAGAGCCTAAGCCTTGATTGCGGGGTGAGGTGCGTAGGTCACCCTGTATTGTCCGACCTCTATGGCCCACTTGAGGCATTGTCCAATTGTGTCGGAAAGATGGAGTATGTTCCTCAGAGGTAGGGAAGTGAGCACCTCTACTTGATGGTCAAAAAAATATGGTCGCAGCTTTCGGACGCTCATGACCAGGGCGTATGCAAGTTTTTCTAGAAGCCGGTATCACTGCTCGGTTTCATTAAGTGCCTGGCTGACAAAATATATGGGGAGGTGTGCCTGCCCCTCAGCTCGCACCAATACCGAACTCAAGGCGGCGTTGGAAGGCACTAGATATAGGAATAACTTCTCTCCTGGAACCGGCTTTGACAGGATTCTCACATTTGCCAAGTATTCCTTTATCTTATCGAAGGCTTCTTGGCTCTTCTCCGTCCATTCGAATCTCAATCCCTTTCGCAGAGTGTCGAACATCGGCTTGCACTTATCCCCCATTCGGGAGATGAATCTGTTCAGAGCAGCTAGGCTGCCTGTTAGCTTCTGAAACCTTCGTGTTCCTTGGAGTTCCCATGTCTAGAATTGCCTTGATTTTAGCTGGAATTACCTCAATTCCCCATTTGCTCACGAGGTGCCTAAGAAACTTTCCGGACTCCACCCCGAAGTTGCATTTCTTGGGGTTGAGTTTCATGTTGAACTTCTTCAGAACTTCGAAGGCTTGAGCGAGGTGTACGAGATGGTCCTCCTTCTTCAGGCTTTTGATGACTATGTCGTCTATATATACTTCAACAATTTTACCGATCTGGTCTAGCAGTAGAAGTTTTTCTCGGTCAGAAAAGATGTATGTTGCTGATCCAGCTCATGCATTGCGATCTGGTGATATCCCGCAAAGGCATCCATGAAGGACATCATCTCGTGGCCAGCCGTATTGTCGATCAAGTGGTTAATGTGAGGCATGAGAAAGAAATCCTTAGGGCATGCCTCATTGAGGTCGGTGAAGTTGATGCAAAGTCTCCGTGTTCCGGTTGGATTTCTTTACGATCTTTCGTTATTAGAATGCATTCGCGGTATTCGTCACTGGGTGATTAGGTCGTTATCCAGTACTTTCTTCACTTCTTCGGCTAGAGCCGCATACTTCTCAGGTCCAAATTTTTAGCGTTTTTGGGCAACTAGCTTTCGGCTTGGGGCGATGCAGAGTTGGTGACATGCGACTTGTGGGTCAATCCCAACCATGTCCTTGTGAGACCAGACGAAGACATCTAGGTTTCTCTTGAGGAAGTCGATGACCTCCCTCCTGAGGTCGCTCGAAATTTTGTAGCCGATGATCATTTTTAGGTCGGGCCGAGTTGGGTCAATTTGGATTTTTTCAAGGTCTTCTCCTGGGGTAGCCCTGAACCTTCCCTATCGCGGGTCATCGATCTCAGCCTCGATGAGGAATTCTTCAGGCTCAGACCCCAATCTTGGGCGAGGTCGCTCCGACCTCTTTTCTTGATCAACTTATTAGAGTTCGACTCTTTGCATTGCATTATTCTATCTATTACAAATATAGTTTTGCTAGAATTAAGTGCATAATCAAAATGAGACTGAGAGTAAACCGAACAACCCCTTGTATCAACTTTGTCTCCTTTAACGATGCCGACTACCCCATCCTTAGTGGGGAATTTTACACAAAAGAAACAAGTGGATGATCGCAGCCTCGAATTCATGCTCAAAAGGTCATCATCTTTAATGTGCGCAAATCATGGGGTGGACTTCGGCGGCGGATTTTGGGGCTTGCCGGGTGCCTTCTTTGACTATCGAGATATGCGACTTATATTGATGCAAGTCGCTTCCGGCCTGAGAAGGTCTAGAATGTAAGTGGCCTTGCGACCTGCTGAGGTCTTTGATGTAAGTCGCCTCGCGACCTGTCACCTCTGTGACTTGGGTGTAGAGTGTTTAGTCCTGAGGGATAGATTGATTATCTGGCTATTCATCGGTGGGTCGTATTAAGTGGTAGTCGGCAGGTGACTTGCTGTTCATGCGAATAATCCAGGGGTCGGATTTATCCATGCTACAACAATTTCCCCTCAAGTCGAGGTCGCATGTTGTGCATCAGGGCCTGACTTGACTTGTTATTCTTCTGACCTGTGGCAAGTCGACCTAGGGAGTCGTTCTGGGTGGTCTGCCATCCTTGGGCAGGCGAAACGCTGCCTCGATTACGTGAATCGGCGTGACAGATTGCCCTTGGACTTGTGAATTTGATGTGATTGATTGACAGGATGATGACATGAGGTGCTGCGAGTCGCACCAATGGGGAGCTACAGTGAGGACCACGCGCGGTTCCTGTGATCGTTTTATTGGAAAAGGCCGGAAGTTTAGCCAAATTGCACTCTGGCCCTTTCCCCCTCCTATAAATAGGCGGGATCATTAGGCTTTAATTTCTTGTTTCTGCACATTTCAAACGAAAAATTTTACAGATCTCCAAGTTCTTTGAGTGATCAACGAGGATTGTTACAGGTAATTCTTCATTTCTTCTCAATCTTTGTTATGGGTACTGGTTCTTCGACGACCCCTGCTGCAATCCAGCCGATGTTATTGTCATCCTCGGACGATGATAATGCCTTCATCTCCCAACTCCGCCACCATCCTGGTTCATCTTCCGCCGCCACCAATGTGGAAGGGACTTCGACCGTCGGTACCCCGGGTGATGACAGGGAAGACGATGGAAATGACAAAGGAGTTAACGAACGATTTCTGGAGGAATTAGAAGATATCGAACATCTTCCTCCGGTGGTGATCAGTCCCCGCCGTACCGTCTTACCAGAGACGATGACGGAAGCAGGCTACTCCACCCCAGCCCATAGATATGGGGCGTACAAGCAGATCTTTGATTACGAGGCATATAGAGCTTGAGCTCCCTATCAGCGACCTAAATGCCAGTTCCGAAAGTCGGTTGAAACGCCATTTGTGGCTTCGAAAGAGAAATATCGATCTGTACTGAGCGACCAGTACGTGTTTTCTCTTCATCGCAAGTACAAAGTGCCTAGGGACGTGCTTTTCTGCTGAGCAACCTCAGATGAACGTGCCAACCAGCCGCCTCGAGGGATGATTGTGATGAATGAGCATACTATGGAGGCTGGGGTCCGATTTCCCTTACATCCGACCATCTCCCACTTGCTCGCGGCCTGAAATCAAAGCCTCACTCAGATTACCCCAAATGGGTGGAGTTATATTATTTCCACCATGACCATTTTAGGGCAGGCCGGTTTGTTCAGAATGCCCACTCCTGGCGAGCTGTCATACGTGTTGCATCCTATTACTCAATCTGGTGGTTGGAATGTCGTGCAACTTCGTAGGGGTAAGGAACTCGTGAGCGGAATTCCCAATAAGGTCGACGGATGTCACTAGAGATTGTGGTTTGTTGGAGATGCCTGGGAATCTGTAGACCCTTCAGATACCTTGACCATTCTTGTTCCCACGAATTATGCGCACCGTATTGAAAATGGTAAGCCCTTTATTTGATCATTCAAAAATGTACTGATCTAATTCTCCTTTATTTTGCAGTGTTTGTTCCCAAGGAGGCCGAGCTGAACTGGGATTTTGTCGAGGCGTTCACGGAGGTTCGAGATACCCCTCCCAGTTGGCACGATATCATAGCCCTAAACTTGGAGCTAAACCGACTTCGGGCCAGATTATATACTTATCCCCGTCATCTCAATATACCTTGTAAGTCTCGTGGCATAGTCATTTTTCGTGCAGCGATATTTTTTCTTTATAACTTGCGACCTGACCACATTTATGTCTCGTGGCAGTTCCCGACTATCAAGTTTACAAGTTTCGACCATCAGCTTCTGTGATGGCCGCTCAGAAGAAATTTGTGCTTGGCTCAATGAAGCGTGTTGTGATCACTGGTGCCCCTTCTCCAAGTCCGACCCTTGCTGGTCCTTCTACCGCCGACAAGGGGAAGAAAACATCTAAGGGGCTAACTCCGTCAGACTCCGAGCCCGCTCGGAAGAGGATGAGGGAGGAGATAGGTTCATACAGGTCAGAGATAAACCAGGGGCTAGGGAAATTGCCACTTCGTTCGACGTAACATCCCACATCTGCCCCAGAAGGAGGTCGTCATCCGGAGGACGACTCCTGGTTGGGCTGGGATGAAGACCGGGTCAATGAGTAAGTCCGGTCACACATGTTCTCCTTGATTTTTGTCACTGTTTTTCTAATGATCTGAATTCTTCTGCAGCCCAGACGTCACACCGACCAACTTCTGCCTGGAGGTACTGAGTATCCTGAGGTCGAGTGGAATTACTCCGAAGGGGATCCCTAAAGGCTGGCTTTCTTACCTCTCGAGGGCCTTGCAAAACTTGCCCCGGGGTTTGACGAAGAAAGACCACGCCAACGCCCGCCGTCAGAAAGTTAAGGGTAACCTGTACTCGGCCTTGGTCCACTCCCAGAAGGGGACACATTTCCTGGAGAAAACCAGCGCTCAGTTGGAGACCGAGCTCAAGAACCTGGAGAAGGCACGGTAAAGGGTTGCTGATCAGGCCAAGTCGATAATTTCTGCGGCCGAGATCCGGAAAAAACTGGAGGTGTTTAACTCCGAGCTGACCCAGCAAATTTTGAATCTTGAGGGTAGCTTGCTGCAGAGAAAGCGACCGTTGTTCGGGTTAAGGGAAAGCTGGTCGAGGCTAAGAAGGAGTTAGCCGCCAAGGATGCGCAGTTCAAGAAGGTCGAGGAGCTGAACTCCAACTATGCTTATGTTATGGTGTTCGGGGGGCTATCCGAATCTTCCACCGTACAAACCCCACCGGCGACCTCAGCGGGATTATTACTGGGCTGACTGATTATGTTCGTGACAACCCTCCCGACTCCGACGTCCTGCTGGATATTAAAGATCTTGAAGGTATGGGCATCGACCTCTCCTTCTTTCCCAATCAGAGCAGGATTGTGCATCCCACTCCCGACCCCGATGAGACACAGTCGAGGTTTGCTGATATGGTCCTTGAGACTCAACTTGACGAGACCCAGCCTCTTCCGGAGGTCACAGGGGGAGAGGTCGCCAAGAAGTCGAGCATTGAACCTGCAACGGATGTTATCATTTCCGGTGAGGCAGATGCTTACCAGCCAAAGATTATATAGACGGGCTGTCTGCCAAGTTATGCTGAGTGTTATTTAGTAACAATTAGGTGAAAAACCTTTGAACATAGTCAGTGGTACTGCTGATGGGATTCTGGATGTTCTTAAGAATGATAACATCAAGAATCCCGATAAGAAAAAGGAAGATTGAGAAGTTGTTGAACTCCATCCTCAACAATACTTTTGATCAGCAAACTTTGAAGTCGGATGCCGCCTAGAAGTCGCAGTGAAGTTGAGCAGTGGCAAGTAGTTGGTAGGGTGTCAGAATAGGTGATTTAATGTATTTGGTTTTCCATTGGCTTTAGGCCGCTTGATGTAATCGACCTTCAGGCTCTTTAATGTACCGACCTTCGGGCCTTTGTCATTATTGAAATTTTTTCTTTCCTTTATCGTGCCAACTTTATTTCTTTATGCGACTTTTATTGATTGCATTTGTTATTATCATCTTATTGCCAATGCGATTTAATTTGAACTTTGCTTAGTCGTCTTACAAAGTCAGGGGAGGACCGCACCACTTCGGGTGGTGATCTCACCGCCAGTATGTCGAAGTTGTACTTCGGGAGGTCAATATTTTACGTATAAGACCTCCTTCGGTTCGAACACAGGAATTTTGAAAAGAAAAATGACATTATTATTGACTAGCCAAAGTATTACAAGGGTGCAATTTCGAAACTACTGATAGTACTTCTTTAGGTGAGTTGCATTCCATGGGTACTGAGCCTTTTCCCCATCTGGACCTTCGAGCTCGTAGGCGCCGTTAGACAAGACTTTTGATATCTTGAATGGACCTTCCCAATTTGGACCAAAAGTTCCTTTAGATACACCAAATACTTTCTTCAATACTAAGTCTCCTTCTTTGAACTGCCGAAGTCATACTTTGTAATTGTAGTACTTCTCCGACTGTTGTTTATACCTTGCATTTCTCATGTTAGCCTCTAATCGTTTCTCCTCCAGTAGGTCTAGATTTCTGGCCATAGCCTCTTCGTTGTGGTCGATCGCAACCTGAGATGTTCTGAGGCTGGGGAATCCGACCTCTGAAGGTATGACTACCTCGGTGCCAAATGCTAAAGAGTAGGGAGTTTCCTCGATCGAGTTTCGGCAAGTCGTATAGGGTAAGTCATTCTATACGACCACAAAACGTTTAGCAACTTGGTAGCCCACTTTCCTTTCCCTCCCTCAATCTTTGCCTTCATCGTGTGCTTGATAATCTTGTTAAAGTCTTTGACCTGGCCATTCGATTGAGGGTGGTACGGAGTAGAAAAGAGTTTGGTGATCTTCCATTTTCTGAACAAATTATCGATCTTGAGACCATCGAATTACTTTCCATTATCAGATATGATCGCCTATGGTCGGCCAAATCTGCAGATGATATTTCGCCATATGAATTTGATGACGTGGTCTTGATCTATGGTCGCCAGAGCCTCTGCCTCGGCCCATTTTGTGAAGTAATCCACAACGACTAAGGCATATTTGACCGATCCTGGGGCCGTTGGGAGTGGCCCAATGATATCTAACCCTCACTTTGTAAAGGGCCAAGGACTGAGGATGCTGGTGAGTTCTTCTGAGGCGACTTTAATGGATGGTGCATAGATTTGACATTTGTGGCACTTGCGGGCGAAGATGATGGCATCCGCCCTTAAAGTCGGCCAAAAATATCTTTGCCTTATAGTTTTGTGTGCCAACAATTGCCCCCCAGCGTGGTTTTCACACACACCTTCGTGTATCTCCCTTAGGATAGCTTGCCCCTATTCTGGTGTGATGCAACAGAGAAGTGGTGTGCTGAAACCTTATTTGTATAACATGTCATTGATCACGGTGTACCGTGCGGCTCGTAAATGTAATTGTCGAGTGTGAACTCTGTCTTCTGGCAGGATGCCACTCCTCAAATAATCGAAAATTTGTGTCATCCAGCTCGCTGTTGGGGGTTGAGGTTTGTGACCAGTTTGTTAAAACTGGAGGGGTGGGAGAGTCTTGTGATGGTGATATCCTTCATCTCTGCTGGCCCCTCTGAAGTCGCCAGTTGTGCTAAAGCATCGGCTCGCAAATTCTAATCTCGTGGGATTAATTTTACATGTACCTGCTAGAACTTCTGGCATAATTCCTTCACAATTTCCTGGTAAGTTGTCATTCTATCGTCCCGAGCTTCGTATTCCCCTGAGACTTGATTAGTCACGAGTTGAGAATCCGTGTGTACCTGAAGCCTTTTGACACCCATTGCTGTTGACATTTCCAGGCCGCTGATGAGTGCCTCATATTGGGCCTCGTTGTTTGTCGTCGGGAAGTCAAAAGTGATGGCATTTTGAAATGAAATGCCCTCCGGACATACCAGGACCACTCCTGCTCCTGACTTATGGGAGGTCATTGAACCATCTACAAACAACCTCCAAGATGGGCCGGTTGAACTGCTAGCCTCTGAGGAGAAAGTTAATTCGACCATGAAGTCGG
Source organism: Stenogyne calaminthoides (assembly GCA_037126765.1). Classification (NCBI taxonomy): domain Eukaryota; kingdom Viridiplantae; phylum Streptophyta; class Magnoliopsida; order Lamiales; family Lamiaceae; genus Stenogyne; species Stenogyne calaminthoides. Next base: position 27,145,548 of record JBBCBC010000005.1, on the reverse strand, counting down.
CCAGCGCTTGAGCTTTAATCGCAGGCCGAGGTGCGTACGTTACCCCGTATTGCCCCACTTCGATAGCCCACTTGAGGCACCGACCTATCGTGTCAGGTCGGTGGAGAACGTTCCTTAGAGTAAAATCCGTGAGGACCTCCACTTGGTGGTCGAAAAGGTATGGTCTCAGTTTCCTCACACTCATGACTAATGCTATTGGGATATTTTAGTTTTGATGATTATGCCAAAACATTATCAACTTGTGTTATTGAAGCTAATCTACAGATAACAAGTTGAGGGGGAACGAGAGAACAAGTTGAGGGGGAACTCACGAAATCAGATGAAGATGGTCGAGATCAAACGAGGCTGCAGACGAGACTGATGGAGATCAGATGAGTAAGATGAGTTCCGGAGTTAACTGATAGAGCTGTGCAAAATCAGAAGAGAAGAAAAGATAAACCACCGATCGGAAGATCGATGACCGGATGACCGATCGTAAGACCGGATCGGATGACCCGATGACCCGATTAGAAGAGGTTGGCGGATCGGAAGATGAAGCGGATGAGACCGACGAGATCGACGTGGATCGAGATCGGATAAGCTAACCTCGATATGCTTACGATGTACTAATCTGATGCGGATACAATCGATATCTCGACTGATCTTTATACTAATCGATCATGTGAGCCGATCGATCAAAGTAGAAGAAATCAAATATCAGAAAACCAGAAATCTGCATACAAGATCAGGCGAGAATACATCAGAAGAGAAGTCATCCAAGTCATGTTCACCGAGAATCGAACGCATAATCGATGATCGCTTAGATGAGTGCTAGTGACTGAGGGTCGATTGTTGCGAAGTCGGAAGAGTTTGAACTCGCTTAGCCCGAAAGTGTCAAGATACCGATCGACAAAAGTCCGGCCAAGAGAAGTCTCTTTGAATCAAGAAACCTGAGGATCTGAAGAATCCTGAGACTCTGAAGAAACCCGAAGACTCAGAAGATCCTGAAGAATATATCCGTTAGATTCAGAAGACGTGGACCAATGAGAGGAAGACAACAAGCCTGCAAAAGCTACAGAATAGTATGGATTTGAATGTGACTCCATCCAACGGTAATATTCAAATCCACACTATAAATACAAGTTCTTCCTTCATTATTCGGGTGGAGAATGTGGAAAAAGATGCTACAGAGCCAAGAGCCATATACTCAAGCATTCCCACCATAAAACACTGAGCAAGAAATACACGCATATATTCAAGAGTGTTCTACCCTAGATCTAAGCACAAATGTAATATCCTAAGCTTAGAGAGATTTTCCCATCCTTAGCATTGAGGCTAAACAAATGTAAGGGAAAATCTCAACCTAGTTGGAAACCAAACAAACCTTACCCAAATCAGTTTGGTAGGATGTAGGTGAGTGTGAACTCGGTAAACATCTAGCAATCCCGAAAGGGAGGGTAGGCAATCCCGTGAGGGAGATAAGTCCCGTTTGAGTGTGAACTCTGTAAACATCTGTTGGGTGTTGGACTAACACGGTAAACTAAGTCCAGTTAGTTAAATTTGTGCCCCATGAAGGGAAGAGTGGATGTAGGACAAGTTGTCCGAACCACTATAAAATCGTGTGTTCTTTACTGCTTTATGTTCTTGCTTTCCATATGCATTTGATTAAGCAAAACACACATCGTTCTTAAAAGCAAAAAAGTGTAATTGGAATCACTCTGCCCTCACCCCTGTTTTATATGCATTACATGGTATTTTTCGCACTAATGGGTTTCCAGAAATCGGGACCAACAATTGGTATCAGAGCAGGAGTTCAAAAGTTCACTTATTTCAAATGTGACAACCTGAACTGATCTTTTTAAACAAAAACCCGTTTCTGTAAAAGTGCATATATTTTAATATTTTGGCGTCATTATCAAAAAGGGGGAAATTGTTGGGATATTTTAGTTTTGATGAATTATGCCAAAACATTATCAACTTGTGTTATTGAAGCTAATCTACAGATAACAAGTTGAGGGGGAACAAGAGAACAAGTTGAGGGGGAACTCACGAAATCAGATGAAGATGATCGAGATCAGACGAGGCTGCAGACGAGACTAATGGAGATTAGATGAGTAAGATGAGTTCCTGAGTTAACTAATGAGTTGTGCAAAATCAGAAGAAAAGAAAAGATAAGTCAGCTGATTAGATGACCAGATGACCTGATCAGAAGACCAGATCAGATGACCAGATTAGAAGAGGAGGTTGCGGTCGATCGAGGAGGAGATGAGATGATTGAGATCGATTGAGATCGAACGTGATCGAGATCGAGATAAGCTAACATGATATGTTTACGATGTACTAATCGATGCGATAAACCGATATCTTGACTGATGCTATCTTCGATCCGATCATGTGAAATTTGATCAGATCAAGCGAGAAGAAATCAGATATCAGAAAACCAGAAATCTGCATACAAGATCAGGCGAGAATACATCAGAAGAGAAGTCATCTGAAGTCATGTTCACTGAGAATCAGAACGCTACTGATGATCAGTTAGCATGAGTGCTAGTGACCTAAGGGTCAGATTATCTGAAGTCAGAAGAGCTGAACTCAATTAGCCTGAGTGTTTGTATACCTGATCAGACAAAGTCAGCTGAAGAGAAGTCTGCTGAATCAAGAAACCTGAGGATCAGAAGAATCCTGAGACTCAGAAGAAACCTGAAGACTCAGAAGATCCTGAAGAATATATCCGTTAGATCCAGCTGACGTGGACCAATGAGAGGAAGACAACAAGCCTGCAAAAGCTACAAAATAGTATGTATTTGAATGTGACTCCATCCAACGGTAACATTCAAATCCACACTATAAATACAAGTTCTTCCTTCATTATTCGGGTGGAGAATGTGGAAAAAGATGCTTACAGAGCCAATAGCCATATACTCAAGCATTCCCACCATAGAACACTGAGCAAGAAATACACACATATATTCAAGAGTGTTCTACCCTAGATCTAAGCACAAATGTAATATCCTAAGCTTAGAGAGATTTTCCCATCCTTAGCATTGACCTTCTGCCCGAACGAGAACTACGATTAAAGCGGTTTCCCAGGCCACCAGATACAAAAATAGCTTCACCCCCAGGATAGGCTTGGATAAAATGCTCACGTCTGCTAGATAGGCTTTGATTTTATCAAAAGTATTGGGAGATGAATTTAATGAAAGATAAAGATTTTGATTAGATCTCAAAACCCCTGAGTATGACATGTTCAGAATGATCTAAGGTAGGTTAAAATTTAGGCTTCAGTATAGTTAGTTCAGGAAATATCTGCAAAATGTATAGTCAGCAGATATCTCTGAGTTTATAGGTTAGGCACACACTGAGGGGGAACTCAGTGAGTTGACCAAGACATCTGAAGACTCAAAAGTCCCTGAAGACTCAAAAGACCCTGAAGACTCAGATCAAGCTGAAGATCTGACCTGAAGATTATCTACCTGAGGACAAATAGACTGAGGAAGTCTTAAACATTTATGGAGAATAAATGTTGTCCAAATATTTAAGTGCAGACAAAAGGAGCTAGAACTAAGTGTCTTTTAAGGTTGTCTCATTCAGAGAGATTGACCTAAAAGAGCCGTTCTGTTTGTCTCTATTCACTGAAGTCAAAGAACCAATGAGAGAGCAACAACAACGTACTTCACTGACATAGAAAGCGACCTGTCACTGTGATGTCAGAAATACTGAGTTCCAGTCTGCTAAAATAAAGTGATTGGCTGCATTGGTTATTTGTTACCCAAACCATGCAAGGGAATATTCAAACCCTAATATAGCCGTTTATCACTAACCAGAAGTGGAAACCCTTGATGCTATCTCTTACAACGGATAGTTTTTCAAGAATGACCTTGGTGAGTTGCCTATAAATACTAGTTGCCTTCAACATTGCAAGGTTATGGGAAATCAATCAACTTTAGAGCTCATTCGTATTAGAGTTATACTTTGAAGCACTCGAAACCCTAAGAATTTTCCAAGTGTTTCATCTTTGAAGAGAGCTCATTTACTAAGCCTAGATTTAAGTAAATATCCAAAGCTTAGTTAGAGATATCCTAGCCTTTTACCTTGTGTTCTTATTGTAAAAGGATATCTCACCTTAGTTGGAAACCAACCAAACCCAAACCCTATTGTTTAGGTAGTTTGTGTGTGTGATTGTTGGAGTTTGTGAGAGTTGTAAAGAGTTAGTAAGCTGTAGTTGAGTTCAGCCTGAAAACTCTAGAGAAGAAGTTAGTAAGCTGCTTGTGATAGCCTGAACGCTTGTGTGTGTTTGAGTTAGTAAGTTGTAGTGTAGTTCAGCCTGAAAACTCGTAGAGGAAAGTTAGTAAGCTGCTGAGTTCAGTCGGAAAGCTTGAGTAGTAGTAGTAGTGAGTTAAGGAATTTCTCTGAGTTCAGAGAGAGTGGACGTAGGAGCTTGAGCCTCTGAACCACTATAACTGACTTTGTTATTTGGTTTCTGTACTACATATTTCACTGAAAGCATACTGAGTTTTTTTGATATTCAGTTGGAACCAATCCACTGAACCTGCATTAATCTAAGCACAACCTTAATCACTGTTTTCATAAAGAAAAGGTATTTTCAGCAAAGTAAAACGAGTATAAACTTAGGGCCTACACATTCCACATCTTTGATAGCTAGTATAGATAGCTACCAAACTGAGCCACTCTCCTACGTACTCAATAAGTTGGTTATCTGTGCAAAACTATTCAGGACTTTTCTCACTCAGGATCAGTTGATCTTATTTGAAGTTACTTAAAGTTGTTCAGGGTTATTGTCTCAGTAGACTTTGACTCAGGACAATTTGTGCTTCTCAGTACTGAAACTTAGGATAACCTAACTCACTGACCAGCAAGGTTTAAAAGTTTGAAAAAAATGTTATACACGTGTATTCCCCCCTCCCCCCTACATGTGTGTGACTCGTACTTGGGACCAACAAGTGGTATCAGAGCAGTGGTTCATTTGACCACTTGCTTTGGTAGCCATAGTCCTGTTTACTAAGAGACTTTGGTGGTCTACTAAATAGATCTTACTGCTGATATCTTACAAGGCTCATTCATCATGCCTTCTAAGAAGCTACCTATGTTCTCTGTTGAGAACTATGACTTATGGAGACTAAGAATGTAGGCACATCTGTATTCAAAACATGAGAGAATGTGGAGAGTTGTCTCTCAAGGACCATTTGAGTACATTGTTGTGAATCCCAGAACTACTGATGCTGAGAAAGATGATCCCATAAATGAATTTCCTAAGTTTGATGACCAGCTTACTCCTGAGGAGAGAAAGTTAGTCAACTTAGACTATATTGCTAAGGATACTCTATATAACACTATTGATGATGGTGTTATGGGAATAATTTCTCACTATGAAACTGCTAAAGAAATATGGGACACACTTGCTATTATGTGTCAAGGTACTGATCATATCAAAGAAAACAAACTATCTGTAGCCATTGCAAAATTTGATGGCTTTGAAATGGAAGATGGTGAATCTATTGATAAACTGGAAGTTAGATTCACTAGTATCATGAATGATCTGAGTGAAAAGATATCAAAAGAGAGAAATTTCACTGAAAATCCTTAGAGGACTCTCTAAGAAATGGGATATACATGCTGTGGTGATAGAAAACACCAAAGATATTGCATCTATGCCATATCAACAAGTTTTCTCTGAACTGAAAACTTATGAGTTTGTGATTGATAAGAAAACTAAGAAAACTGATAGCAAAGATATCATCTAGGAAAAATGTGGCCTTTAAAGCCAAAGAAAAAAACTGTAAAGTTAAAGAGCCTGAGAATCTACCTTCCAGAGACCAGGATGAAAAAGATGAAAAATATGCCCTGATGGCAAGGAGGTTTGAAAGACTCCATAGCATATATGGAAAGTACAAAAGATATTATAAGGATACCAAGTACAGGAACAGGAACAACTCAGAAACTGAGGACAAGACTGCTTACAGGAAGGAAGACCACAAAGCTGAAGGTTTTTCATCCAGAAAGAAGGATTCCCAATCCAAGGAAGAAAGTGATCAGGATGATGACACCAACAGATGCTACAACTGCAAGAAAAAGGGTCACTTCCAGTATGACTGTCCTGAGTTAAGTTCCAAGGAAAGAAAAGAGAGACAAGCCAAAAGAGACAAGAAGTACTCAAGCAAAAAGGCTATGGTTGCTAAAGAAGAACAAGCTGAAGAAGGATCTAGCTCTTCAGAAGAGATGTTCTCAGATAGTGATAGTGATGATGTGTGTCTTGTTGCTATTGAGGAGGTAAATTCTTCTATCTCTGTTGCTGCTCCTACACAAGCACCTGAGTTGTCAAGTTCTTCTGTAACCAGTAATTTTGATCTAATGGGTTCTTTTGAGAATCTGATGAAAGATTATTCTGTGTTACAAGAAATGTTCATTGAATCTCAAGAGCAGAATGAGGAACTGACTGCTGAAAATCTTAAGTGGAAAAACTCTAATGCTGCTGAGATTACTTCTCAATTGATGGGAGTTATTGATGAACTTGATGTTCTGAAAGTACAACTCTCAGAGAAAGAGAAAGTGATAGAGGCCCTGAAAGGAAAGTTAGAGAAATCCACTGAAAAGAATCAAATTATAAGGACTGAGTTCAATGACCTCTTTGAGAAACATGAAATGTTGGGATTATACTGGAAAGTATGCTTTTACTTTGTATAATCAAAACTGAATTTCAGACTTATTTACTGAAATAAATTGTTTATCACTGATGCTTTAAATATCATCGAATGTTACATATATTTACTGCATAACTGTTCATTAAATAGTACGTGTTACATTGTAGTTAATTTAGTGATACCAGATCACAGAAGATTAAATTAACAGTCCCTTGTAACTAAAAGTACACCATTCACGACCTAGATGGAAATGAACAATCCATCATGAAAGGTTGAAGTGTAAGGCTCAGATTGGCTTGTCTTGACCAAGAGATTACACTAGTGCATGACTGATGCACTGAATAGGACCTACATGAGGACAAATTCTTCAGAACTGAACAAGGAAGAATTAGACCTCAGTGGTTCGTTATTTCTTAATCTTCGTTCCTTAAATAGGATCACGTGTGGTTGGTAACTATTGTTTTGACTTATCATGGGTAGAGAATCAACGAGATTCAATACTTTTTATCTTGGGCAATATTATTGGTCACATGTGATTGCTAAGATTTAATACAGAGAATCGTGTACAAGTACGCTTGTTCGATTTGCCCCCTTGGGAGGTTCATAAGCTTTATCATACCAAATCTTGCAAGTGAAATTAGTTTCCGGTATGGATAATAATGTTGAACCGTTCCTTGACCAAGGACAAAAGATATTAATTAATGGAAAACTATTTCAGTGGCTAGAATTAATTAATGGGCTAGATAATCTTAAACACGGGAAATATTAACCGGGAGCCATATTGACTGTAATATGGGTTAAGATGGATAGTGCAATATTAATTATGTAGTGGGATTAATTAATATTTATGGGCTTAAATAATATTGTGGCTCAATATTGATAATTCAAGATCCATTGGAAGGTCCAATCTTAATTCTCCTAAAGGCCCCCTAAGTAGCCCAACATATAGTCCAATAACTGAAAAAGGTGTTTAAAATAAAATAAATATTGTTGCTTATTTTTCCATTATTTTCGAAATATTATGGATAAAAGGGGAGAAAGATTTTCTTTGAATTTTGTTATGGAATGAAGATATGTATTCTTGGAATACAAGATTATCTCATTAAATTCAAGAAATCTCCCACTTGGTTATTCATGAAGCAAATTTCGAAAATTTTGAAATATAAAGGGCAAGAAAGATTTTCTTGATTTTCTTGAAAAGATATTATGGAAGATATGTATTTCTTGAAATACAAGAATATCTCATAAATTCAAGAAGATCCAAATCTTGGATTCTTGCCTATAATTTCGAAAATATCCCATAACAAAGAGTAGGTGGGATTTTGTGGAATATTATAATTATGGGAAAAAGAATATAGAAGATATATTCAAGATTTCTTGGAGATCAAGAAAAGATTTTCCCACATTATTTTTTGCCCAAAATTTTCGATCACCTATGCTCTATAAATAGGGGATGACTCTTTCATTCACAAGTACAATTCCATGTGCTGGAAAAATTAGTAAATCCACAAAGGTGGTGCAACATAATTTATTTTCCTTTCGTTAATTGTTCGCAAGTGTCCTACCACCGGATAGTCGAGCAAGAATTAAGGGAATACTTGGGAAGTTCTTTTGGTGAGTCTAATCAGCCAGACCATTGCCGTCCCAAGAGGTACGTTCACGTAAACTCGTAGAATTCCACATGCGTAGGATTTACGTGAATTAATTATATGCATGATATGTTGTTGGATTATTATATGAATTAATATAGGATTAATTCATACTAGTAATAATTATAAGAATTAAATTTGTATTTAAATATTCACCCCGAATAGATCTGTGCAACTTATTCCCCAACAACTGGTATCAGAGCCACGATTTCGGGCTCTGAATTTTTTAAATTGTAATTTAATTCACTGTCATTAAATTTGAAATTGGATAGTAGAATTGCTAGATCTGTTTTGCAGGTATCCAATTGTCATGGAATTTAATGTGTTTATTTATGCATGCATATAAATTGTGGTTTTTAATTCGATTCGTTCGGATTCGTTTTGCCTTGTGAGAAAATCCACGAGTAGATTAGGATTTGTTTGATTTGATCAATGTAATAGACTAGTCTAGATCTAGGTTTATTTATTTTTTGTAAATAAATTGTAACACGATCGAAAACGAAGACGAAGAATTAAAGGATAAAATCGAATCGGCATAAAGCGACGCGTGCATCGCGCTTGTAACGTGCCAAAGGAGGCACGCCAGATGACGCGGACGCCAGCAGCAGCGTGCACGGGCACGGGCGAGGCCGAGGGCAGCGCTAACGAGATCGAAGGCCGCAAGATGGGCGCGATGGGTTTGCGGCACCGCTCGGAGCTGGCCGGTGGACGGGAGGCGAAGCGCCAAGCGGGGACGCCAAGAAGCGCCGCCGAAGTTCCGGGCGCGGCAAAGTTCATGGCGAAAGGCGACGCGGATGCGCGCTGCCAGTCTGTGCGCCTTCTTGCGGGTATCGCCGAACCTCGCCGAGGCGGCAGCGAGGCATAGGCGGGCGGCTCGCCGAGGTGTGCCGAGGTCGACTTGGCTGGCCGGCGGATGATGATGTGCATCCCTATTTGTGAGCTACTTAGCGTGGCATTTCGAGATGGAGTTCTTTTCGAGATGATCGAGTGGGAGAAATTCAAGACGGCGTTTCTTCAAGATCAAGCCAAGAAAAATCAAACCATGACAATTGGATAATTTGTGCCTAATATGTTTATTTTTTTACGCTTTTGCTTGATTTATTATTGTGTTATCTTATGCTTTATTTAATTTGTTTAAATGTGTTTGCATGAGAGTTGCCCAATGAAAAATCTCACAATCAAAAATTACTAAGTATGTTTAAATAATTAATTGACAATTTTATTCCGGATAATAAAATTGAATTAATTTTGACCTCCATGATTTATTTATTTGTGAATTCTTTTGGAGAAATTCCCCCCACGGGACGGTCAAAAGTTAGCTTTCACATGAATGAATTCCAAATGGATGATTGTGGATTATTACTAGTGGCGACGATGACCCTCCCCACGAGGCTTGTTGGGAAATTTATAGTTTTGATAAAAGTTCCAGAAACACATGTAATAGGACCAGTCAGACCTGTTAGCTGACTGATGTTTATATTACCGTCTATAGAAAACCATTTGATAATTACGTATAGAACAACCGATGTAATAGATAGGTCACATATTGAGGGGAACCTCAATATGTATAAGTCGATCCTGAAGATCCAAAGAACGGTGATATCCGAATGTGCCAAAATGCTAGAGAAGAATGAAAGATCGGATCGATCCGATCTAGTCGATATCTCAGCTGAAGTCATAAAGCTCAAACTCAGAATACTTGAAGATCAGATGACTTCCAGAAGATCAGACCAGAAGACCTACATCAGCCGAGTCTGCTAGTTGAAGCTAAGTCAACCGGCACCAGAAGACTCCATCGGTAGACCGATCGGCCTTTGATGATCGGTCGACCACCAGTGTGATGTTTCACCTAATCATACGTCGATGATCCGAACAAGAAGAATGTCAACCTTAGTTGGAAGAACAACACTTTGAAAAGTCGTCTCATTAACCAATAAGAACAAGACACGCGTATGATCGGAGCCAACAATTAAGGGATTTGATCTTTGCTCTCTCTAACGGCTATAAAATACAAGTTCACGCTTTCGGCCATGCCGTTCCTGAAGCACGTCACATCAATCCTGCAAACATACCTAATATAGCCTGAAATTCAAATTGCTCTCCAACGGCTCTTTGATTTCAAGGTCTATAAATATGGGATCACACTTGAGTGAATACACTAAACACCGAACAATCAAGAAGCTCAAGCAATTATCGATTTTTCATACACGAAGAACACGATCAAGAAGATTATTTTATTAAGTGTTCATCCCATAAGTTCTTAGCATAGAAATCTTTTCATCTAGCTGATAGGCTACCTTAAACACTAGAAAAGATTTCATAGTTGGAACCAAAACAATCTTATCCAAAACCCAAAGTTAGGTTAAGTTGTTTAGCAAGATTCGCACTAGGGTTTCTAGTTACGATTTACGGGATCGGTTGAGTGAGAACTCCTTAAATATCTGTCGGTGTACTGTGTTGGACTAACACATAAAACTAAGTCCAGTTGGTTAAGTTGGTGCCCCTTGTGATAGGGAAGAGTGGACGTAGGACTGGTTTGTCCGAACCACTATAAATCTTGTGTGCCTTTACCGCTTTGATTAACTTGTCTACACAATTGCACAACCTTTAAAAGCGCATACATATTCTAAGTTGAGATCGGCTAGCACCAAGCTTCGATCCGATCAAGCTTGACACTTGATCAACCGTTAAAACACTAACTTTGGAATCGATTTATAAAAACCGGTTTTTCACGGGTAAAACTTAAGCTTCCGCGACACATTAAACCGATAGTTCTGAACTCGATCCGCCTTATGGCGATTAGTAAGTTGGTTATCGACCCAAATCGATTCACTCGACTCGATCAAAGCTAATCGCCATCACACGATCTGCACAAAAAGTTTGCGTAAGTCTATTCACCCTCCCCTCTAGACTTACGCCCTCACAAACCCGTTCGGGACCTACAAGTGGTATCGAGAGCGGTTGGTTCTATAGACCCATCGACTTTGTGTATCATCGATTCTTGAGGAAGAATCTTTGTGGTCGATCGAATCGATCTTGAAAAACCTTCTTTAAACTCATTCATTTTCCAAAAACACTCGGCATGGATAACACCTCGGTATGTATATCATGATCTGTAAAGTTCTCAATCGATGAGTATGCAGATTGGGCCATATATATGTCCAACCATCTAGGTTCGATTAGTGGCGAGAATGATGGAAGTCATCGAAAGAGGACCCATCATCATATATTACGACAACCCCGCGGTTGGAGGAGATCCGAACTTTGCCGGGAAGTCTTGTACGAAAAAGCCCAGCCTTGATGGATGCAGAGGAAAGGAAACTACATACTCTAGATACTATCGCAAGGCATATTATCATGAAAACAATGGATAAGGTCACCAAGGAAAAAGTTAAGTATCTCAAAACTGCGAAAGCAATGTGGGATACTCTATTTGAAAATATCGAGGAAATGACCAGATAAAAGACAGCCGTCTGCAAGCCGAACTGGTGAAGTTCAAAAAACTGAAGATGCTGCCCAACGAAACCATCAACGAACTCGATGGAAGGATTACAATGTCAATAAACAAGCTTCGAGAACTTGGTAGAGAGATGTCTGATAAAGATATCAACTACAAAATTTTAAGGTCTCTCACCAAGAAATGGGATATGAAGGTCACGGTAATCAAGGATTGCCAAGACATTTCAAAAATGAAGCCAAGTAGCTTGTTCTTGAGCCTTAAAGCTCACGAGTTCGATTTAATTGAGAGAGGACAAGCAGATGAAGATGAGGTGCCCGCTGAAGCCTCAACTTCCAAATCAGTTGCTTTTAAGGCAACCAGCAGCAGATTGAAGACCAATGAACCCATTGGAAACATCATAAGTCAGGCAGAACAGATCGCTCTGCTTACCAGGAAACTAGAGAAATCAAATACTCAACTGGGTAAGTATCGAAGATTCTATAAAGATTATCAACATAGCCGAGGAAGAGATAGGAGATCAGACAACAGATCTCCAGAAAAAACCAGATCTGATGATCGGAGAGATCACAGAGATGAAAGGAAAAGAGATAATCTAAATGATGAAAGAAGAGATAACCAATCAGACAGAAGAAGCTCAGACTACTATCAGAAAGGAAAGTCACCCGATAGATCATACAGACGGAGTGATTCACCTGGAAGAAAAGGTTCCGTGGATCAAGGAGCGTGCTTCAACTGTGAGAAGCGAGTCACTTCTGGTATGAGATGCCGGACTGGCCAAGAGAAAGGGAAGAAAAGAGGAACAAAAGAGAGCAACGTGACAGGACGTAAAAAAGCCATGGTTCTTGACACGTCAGTCGATTGACGATTCGTGATCGCCCTCTAAGGATTCCTGATACTCTCCTCAGAGAAGATTTACATGTCGATCGCCAGATCTTTAATTAACTTCTATGGAAATGAAGATCTTATATTCTCTTCAGATGATGATGAGATCTGCCTGATGGCCAAGGAGGATCAATCTGAGGTAACCTCCAAACCTGCTTTTTTCGCTTCTACACCTGCTATCATTAGCACACCTGCTGGGGAGATTGACCTGCAGCTCTACTCTGAGCAATTGCTTGAGGATCTCTCAATGCGATGAACACTTATGCTATAGTGGAAGCTGAAAATGACAAGCTGAGGACCAGAAATAATCAGCTTGCTAAGGAGAATGATCTCAGTAAAGCCTCTGAACTTAAATCTGCTGAAACTGCTCAGAAGGCAACTGAGGAATTTAAAATTCTGAAAGTTAAAGCTTCTGATCAGGAGAAACAGATCAAAGATCACCGGTGCGATTAACAAACAACAAAAGTCGATGACTTCAAAATCCTATAAGCAAAATTCGATGAGCTATTCGAAAGCATGAAAGTCTAAAATCATCTCGAGGACAATCTGCGTAGAAAATAGAGGTTTTCACAAAATCATCTAAAACCGTTCAAGACATGAACACCTATTTTTAACAACGATTAACAAGAAGGGACTTGGGTATGAGAACCCTTCCACATCCTCAAAAGCCCCTTACGATTCATCTTAAAAAGGTGTAATCGACGAGTTTCTAACAAAGATACACCAAAAGCCAAACATGTATCTAATAAGGAAAAAAAGACCGGTTGAGCGGGTAAAGCGGTGCCCAACCGTAGGGGAACAAAAATGGACCCCAACCGGTAAAAGCATCGACCGAGAATCAACAGAAGAACCCGGTTCTTAAGAGAGAGACCTCAACCCGATCAACAGATCGAGAATCGAAAAAACAACACAGTAAAATGGAAGTATAATCGAGACCCAATCAAGGTCACCGCCTAATAAGCATGCTTCGAATAAACCGCAAAAACCACCTATGCCGAAAAAGATATGAATCTTTTAATGGTAGCGATCGTACCTACCCCTATAATCGAAAATCTAGGGTCGCACTTTTTGAACCACCTTTGGATGAAAAAAAGACAAACGAAAAAGATAAATCCCAAGTCTTCTAAGTCATCCAAGGTTCACACTAATAATCATACTAATCAGAAAGCATATAAAGAGACGTATGATTATGTTGATAGGTATGGGAGACAAATCAGGCCTTCTGATCTAACTGATCACAATAGAAGTGCTCTGTTTGTATGGATCCCCAAAACTAATCCTAACCCCTCAGGACCCAATCCAAAAGGGGTACCTAAAGCCTGATTTGGCTGCAGGATCTCGTGGGTCTGGCAAACAAAGGAGGTGTGCAAGCAACTATCTGGTACATCGATAGTGGATGCTCAAGGCACATATTTGAAGCAAACATCTCCTCGGCTCTTACATAGAAACGAAAAGGCCAGCGTGTACTCTTCGGTGATGATAACTTTGGTTATACCAAAGAATTTGGAACCTTAGAGAATGATGATGTACAAGTAACTGGAGTCTCGTATGTCGAAGGTCTGAAGCACAACCTATTATCGATTTCACAATTCTGCGATAACGGATTCAGTGTTGAGTTCTCGACTGACCAATGCACTATCAAGAATTAAGCCACTCAACAGATTTTGCTAACTGGTTCAAGGAAAGGGACGATCTACACAGCTGATTGGAACAGTTGCCCAAGAAATGCATGCCTGATTGTCAAGAGTTCCAAAAGTAGCGATTGGCTCGCACAAAAGAATGAGCCATCCCGAACTTTAAAACTCTTAATAAGATAGCAAGGATGTCTCTAGTGGAAGGACTTCAATGAAGTATTTTCAAAAGATCGGACATGTCTTGCATGTCGGAAGGAAAACAGTCAAAGCTTCATTCAAGGGAATTCTGACCCGGCATCCAAAGCAGATCTTTACAAATTTGCTTCATATGGATCTATTTGGACCCGATTACACGGTCGATCTCAATGGACGAAAAATATACTCTCGTAATCGTGGATGACTATTCCAAGTTTACAGGTTATATTCTTACATAAGAAGAATGAGACGACAAACGAAGATACCCGAAATTCTGCTAAAAAGATTACAAAATGAGAAGGGTGTCGATTAGTAGTAAAAATCGGATCGGATAAAGGTACAAAATTTACGAACTCTTTTATTACTAATTTTTTGCTCTAAGTTTGGTATCTGACATGAAACATCACCGCAAAAGGACGCCACAACAAAATGGAGTAAAGCGAGCGGAGAAACGAATGAACTCTCAAAGAAGTTCTTTCATACGATGTTAGTGAACATGCAATACCAAGCCGTTTAAAAGCGTAATCAACAACATGCATGCCATACTCGAAACGGATGTCTTCGACTAAGGCTCACTACAAAACACCCTATGAACTGTGGAAGGCCAGAAAACCCCGTGTTTCTTACTTCCATGTTTTTGGGTGTAAGTGTTCATACACAACAATGGGAAGAGTCAGTTGAGGACTTTTGAGGCCAAGTCAGATGAGGGTATATTCTTAGGATATTCCTCATCTAGCAAGGCTTTCGGGGTTTACAATGATTTAAACCCTACTTGTGGAAGAAACACCCCATGTAGTCTTTGATGAAGCATCTTACGAACAAGAGAAATCTGCCTCAGAACAAGATGTACCTGATCAACCAGTACCTGATGCTCAGAAAATGGATCAGCTAACGATCAAGGATAAAGAATCAGAAACCGTAATAAAGATACATTCCCCGATCTAGGTGATTCACTAGATCATTCAGATCCTAAGGTATGAAAAACTGTCGATGAAGAAGTTCGGTACAAACCGAGATAAGATTAATCGAACCATCCGGTTCGGGGGAACACCGAAGTTCCCACGAATAGACATCGACACATGATGAGTCCAACATCACCGAGACATGTTCTTATCAAGTGGATCATAATTACGCACCACTCCCGATCGCTAGTAATGAACCTTTATCGAAAATGGATGATGTTCTCGAAAACCGACACAAATCGAGAATAGAAGGACACGGATAACCCGGTCATCCAACCGATCGATCATCGGAGACCCATCGATAAAGTTAAAACTAGACATCGACAGGAAAGTGCCATGTATTCTTTGTTATTTGTCTATGAAGGAACCAACAACAATAGAGGAAGCTCTACACAAGACGCAAAGTCGGATTCTAGCCATGCGGGAGGAGCTGAACAGTTCGAGAGAAATCAAGTTTGGGAACCGGTAGATGCCACCAAATCATCAAGACGTAATTGGCACGAAGTGGGTTTTCAAGAACAAGAGAGATGAGAAAAATGTCATCACCGAAAATAAGACAAGACTTGTTGCTAAGGGGTATTCACAATCAGAAGGAATTGATTATGATGAGACCTTTGCACCCGATCACTCGCCTAAAAGCCATTCGGGTTTTTTTACGCATATGCTTCCCCACGAGGGGTTCACTTGTGTATCGATGGACGTAAAGAGTGCATTTTTAAACGGGTACTAGCAGAGGAAGTTTATGTCGAACAACCTCCGTGCTTCGAAAAGAGCAACCAAGTGTATCGTTTAAGAAAGCTCTTTATGGCCTGAAACAAGCTCCTCGAGCTTGGTATGATACACTCTCTCGATTTCTTGATCGATAGTGGGTTCACTAAAGGAATGATGGATGTAACCTTATTCGAGAATAGAAGATGGAGAAGATATTACGATGGTTCGGATCTCGTGGGCGACATCATCTTGGATCTCCCAAACAAGAGTCTATGTGAAAGATTCAAAGAACCGATGCAAGGGAAGTTCGAGATGTCCATGATGGGATAGATGAATTACTTTCGGGTCTCGGTGTGAAGCAAAGTCTTGAAGGGATATTCATCCGCCAAACAAAAAGTACACTAGGAATTTATTGGCCAAGTTTGGAGTTCAAAATTGCAAGGAAGCCAAAATTCCTATGATGACCGGATTCAAGATGGATCCGGATGAGGATGGTCGAAAAAAAATCGAAAAGAATATAGGGCTCTCAATTTGGATCTCTACTATACCTAATCGCTAGCAGACCGGATATCACCTTTGCGGTAGGTGTATGTGCGATTCGAGCAAATCCAATGCAAAGCCACCTAGAAGCGACTAAGCGGATTCTTAAGTATCTGAAGGACGATAAATCTTGGTTTATTTTACCAATCGGATGATAATCTAGAGCTTAGTGGGTATTCGATTACGATTATGGAGGTTGCAAGATTGACGGAAGTCAACCTCGGGAACATGTCGATTTTTAGGAAGTAAAAAAAATGATCTCGTGGTTTTCAAAAAGCGGAACATCGATTCGACATCTACTAATGAAGCGAGAATATATAGGCTGCGGAAGTCATTGCTCCCAAATCGCTCTGGCTTAGCCAAACGGTGAGGATTATAACATTGTAGCTAAGAATGTACCTATATTACGTGACAATAATAGTCTTGTTGCAATCACTCGAATCTGTTCTACATACAAGATGCAAGCATGTGGATGTCGGACACCATTTCATAAGAGATCATGTTGAAAAGAAGAATATCGAAATGGAAAAGATTCACACCGATTCTACGAGAAAGTCGATATTCTAACCAAGCCACTAGCCGAGATCGATTCGGTGAATTGTGCAATGAGCTAGGACTTCTGGATCTTGGAGAAAAAGCACCTAAAATGCTTGATGGATTGTTCTCCAGAACCAGCTGGTTAAGAGACTAACCAGGTTGAAAGAAGTCAGTTGAGCTTGGTATCTCAATCGATCGTAAGATCGATCAAGGAACTGATATGAGAAATTGATCAGATTTACAAGTTATCAAATTAAAGGAATCGATCGATTTAAGGTTTATCGATTAAAAAACACTCAATTTAAAAGGAATATCCGATTAAATCGGTTGGGTTATTTTACATCTTTGTAAGTCGATTTAATGATATTCAACAAGCAAGATTCACAGATTAAAGCCTACAATCGCATAAGAAAGCAGAGAATTTACACAACAATGGAATAATAGAACTTTTCATTGATAAAGACCCGAAGGTCAGATTACATTACAAGTTACAAGTACAAAGGACCCGGAGGTCAGTACATAAGTCATAACCGAAAAACCCTAAACCTATAACCCTAAACCCTCATCCTAACCCAAGAAGAAGCAGGGGAGAGAGATTTTAAATCGATGCTCTCATTTTCCCCCACTTAACAAGGGTGAGAGAGGCTTTAAAGTAATCCTAAAGCCGCTAGCTGAAGCTAAAACCAGTGGAGCGGGAGCGGCATTGATAGGATTTCTAAGCCAGGAGCCCTTAGACACAAGTCAATGGACTCTCCAATTTGTTAAATGGAGCACATGTGCCAAGAAATTGGTTCAAAGACCTTATGGGCACATGTGTTACATGAAAAAAATTGAGTTGATATCACGAAGATCACCGTTGTCCGATCCGCACCGTATATCAAAACTCATGTTTTATATCGGTCGAAATCTGTTGATGCTTGTTCCGTCATCTCGATAGACACACAAGGTGCATACGGTTAGGAGAAGTGTCTTCTCGATTCTTGACAATGAACCCGCCTCCTTGGTGGTAGAGAAGCTTGGCAACAATTGTATGTGAAATCTTTGATGACGACGAAAACAACGATAAGGGACAAAAAGGGTTGATTTGAGAAGCTGAAATCATTGAAAAAAGGGTTCACCGAAAAGTTTCACCGGAAATAAGGGTTCACCAGAATAAGGGTTCACCGGAAATAAGGGTTCACCAAAAAAGGGCCAAAGGTGTTTGCCGGAAGTTTCACCGGAAATAAGGGTTCACCAGAATACATGATTCTACAAAGTAGATAAGTATGGTGAATGGGTTATGTTGTGTAAAACATTGGTCCAATTTATAGAGACCAAGCAAGGGTGCAAATGCAAATTTGATTTCAAAAAGCCTATTAGAGAAATTTGCATCACAAGGACAGCGTGTAGGAATCACGCGACTGATAATTAGATAAATTTAAGGCGGATTGACATATCGAGATATACAAACGATAATTACGCATGTCAAATCGCGCCAACTTAGGGAATAGAGACTACTATTCTAGACTAAGTTTTGGCGGTAACACTTATCCCAAGAATTGGCTTGATCTGAGAAGAATCAGATTAGGTCAACCAAAATCTGATTACATACGAAATTGATCAGATAAGGAAGATCAGTTGAACTTGAAACCTCAACAAATCAGATATATCAGTCTATGAGAAAACATAAATATCAGTTGAAGGGGGAACTTCAACTGATCAAGGAGGATCAGAAAGGAAATCAAAAGCAAAATGAAACAGATCAGTTGAAAAGAACAGTTGGGAAATTATAAGGCTTAGGCAGAAAACTAAGATCAACAAGTGGAATCAACTTCAAGTGGTATTGACTGATTACTATATCAGTCAACCAGATACGCTTTTCTTTTCCCTTGTTATTTGCTTATTTATCGGATCTTATTTGCCTTTTTTATTTGCCTTACTGTACGCATTACCTGTGTGACGTATTCCCTGCAAATCATTTAATGCGGACGTGGGGTACATGTATTAATTGCTACAAAATGAGCTTTTAAATCCAAAAGGTTTTCGTACGTACCTTTTCCGACCATTCGATCAAAACCGCTTAATCTGGATCGTCTAATCTTTTCAAACGGTTGATCTTCCAAATCTTGTCTTTTTCCCTCCTCATCTTTATAAGGTTCATCAAAAACGCTACCAGAGTTTTCCAATTCACAAACTTGCGATTTATTTTCTGAAAACTCTCCAGATTACTTCTCTGCGATTCAAAGTGTTTTTCTTAAGTTTCAAAATTATCTTCCCGAAAAACAGAATCTGGTAATTTTCTGATTATCTGATGAATCTTCTCTCTTAAAACCTTTGTTTCTTAAAATTTTTGTCAATCGATGGTATCCTGTGTTATGCCTTATTGTTTCTTGGTTTCCGCATATGTGATATTCTTAGTATTTATGCACAATTTTAACCGAATCTATCTTATCTGTAGATGATCACTCACGGTATGGGTAAAATAATGTGCAATTATCTAAATCGACATTAAGGATTGTCGAGGACAAGTTCGCACAATTTGGGGTTACAAAGGATCCTAATTAATGGAAGTAGAGGAAATTTCAAGAAAGGACTTGAGAAATATTGTCTTTGCTCCATTGCAATCCATGATGCAAAGATATAAACCCCTCGAATTAAGTAAGGAATTTAAGGTGGATACTGAGATGCTCGGAGAGAAGAACTACTTTTCGGCAAATCCGCGAGAGAAGAGATCGATCGACGAAATGAGGATATAACTCGTCTGCTTCACCCTACCAAAAGGACGAATCTCGCTGCTCACTCTGAGGAGAATCAAGATGAGCCGATCGAAAACGAGCTCATCGAGAGAGGCCGATAAACATCATCGTCGAGCTTTGTCGGGCCAATGCTCAAGAGGAAATACCGATTGTTGTTTGACATATTGTCAAAAACAATTATGGGTATTTCATTCAAATGCCGATGTTTTACATACATCAAAGTAAACCAGACGATGGTCGCAATAATTGATGAAGCCAAGAACATCAATTGGCATGGGTTCCTAAAGGCCATTCTACTCCAAGGACATGATAAATTTGGAGTTGATGAGTGGAGGCAGGTCTATCTGAAGAAGAGGATCAACAATCTCAACAAGGTTGCAATTATCCTACAAGACAAAATGCCAAATGCCAAATGGGAACAGAATGGACTGAAGTCCTACAAGGCATTCCTCTCCACCACTTTAGCCATATTTGGGCCACCAGACGATGATATCGCAACCCCCAAAAGACGAAGAAGGGAAAAAAGCAAGGAAGCAACTTCGCTTACACCCGATGCCCCCGAAGAAGAAAAAAAACCGGTGAAGGCCCAGAGAAGAGGTCAAGAAGGCGAAGCAAGCCTCCATGACTCGATGCTTAGAAGATGAGTCGATGAAGAAAGAGCGCCAGATCGGTCTGTTGCACCACAAAAAAATCAGTGAAAATCGACAGCAAAGCTTCTCAAAGCCGAGAGCTCGCCCGGCTCATTACGAGGAAGAAGCACGAGACAGGCGATCTCCTTCTCCTCCAACTTGAATCGATTCACCGCCGGACCTCGGGTCGCCGAAAGCATGTCTCTCCTACTCTTCCACCGCCCGCAACACGAAACTACATCGGGTTCATGAACCCGTAAAAGCTTACTCATGTGGAACCAGCGCACTGCCTCCACAAGCAGAACCTCTGCGCAGTTGAGCCAATCGGACAACTTCCGCCTACTCAAGCACCACGGAGAACCCTCCACATCTCATCAACCGGAATGGATGACAATTCCCGAAGTCTAGATCATCAAAGACCATCACAGGGAAAATGGTCGAATGCAAATCAAACGAGAAATTGATGAGATGTATCCGGAATCGGGTCGCCCATCCTGCTATTAGAGAAGAAGTTATGGAGATCCTCACCGGAGAGATCTCGATTAAAAAAGCTTCTCGATTTTATAATGATTATTGAACAGATGGGCGGTGGTGATGAGTTTGCGATTTTGATTTCTATATGAGGAAATCTTCTAAAGTAGGATCACCACCGAGCCGATAACTCATGAATCTATCAAAGCTCGATCCACGCGAAGTTCGGGTTAATCGATCAAAAGCGAACCGGAGATCGCCAAGAAGCTCTGAAGCGAGATGCTACAATGAAGGATCTTGAGAGCTGCCGATGATAGTGGAACCGGTGTCTTAGCTTCATGACCAACCACCGGAGGCGCAAAACAACCGAAAAAAGATCCGGTGACGCAAAACATTCCAACATCTCACATCACGGCCGATCAACTTCGGAGATCGATCTTGTCTCAAAGATCTCCCGAAAGAAGAAGTTGAGGGAGTGATAGCCGATCGAGGCGATGGCCTCAAAGAAATAATGATCAAAGGAATCGCTATTTCCCATTGACAAAAGAATCAAAGATCAAGATTCTCCCAAATCGTGACCACCGTGTTCTGCCCGAACTTATAAAATCCATTGATGACAAGTCGATTCAGGTGGATCAACAACAAGTTTCTTTTCGATGCTCATTGAAAAGCTCGAATTGATGAGAAGAAAAACTCGACAAACCGATTTTTTACACTCTCTCATCGCCATGGAATCTGTCAAGACCGAAATGATCTCGAAGGTTCAACATCTAACCGCTCAAGTTCGAGTTTTATCTTCTGCGATCTCAACAGGCAATATCGATCGATTTTGGATCCCTAACTTCCCACCTCACAACTCTTTTGATCAAACCAAAAAGGGGAAGGACGGAGTGAAACCAACCGACATGATCGTAACAACGAAGACCTAATTGAGCCCGGTTGAAGCCTATGGACAAAGACTAGACCATCTGGATCTCTTTGCTTTACGAAGTCTCTGAAAAAGATGGAAAAGTCAAAGGCAAGAAAGGTAGGCTGCTTTGCTGTCTTTGGGACATCACAAAAGGTAGGCTGCTGCTTGGTCTTTGGGACATCACAAAAGGTAGGCTGCTGTGGTCTTTGGGACATCACAAAAGGTAGGCTACTTTGCAGTCTTTGGACATCACAAAAGGTAGGCTTGCTTGGTCTTTGAGACATCACAACCTGTACCAGCCACTCAGACTAAAATAGTCACAAGAAGCACAGCTAGCCGGATCTGAGGCCGATAAGAACTCGGCCGAGAAATCGCCCAAAGAGCTTTGAAGAGGCCCGAAAAAGCGAAGAAGAAAGAAGGGCAGAAAAATTGACAGAGGTAGAAAATCTGAAGAAAAGATTCAGATCGAGAGCGAGGAAAGGAAAGGCTGGAAAATCTGTACCAGAACCTCAGCTGCCAGCAAGAGTTGATGAGATCATTCCAAAAACTGCTGCACATGCTAAGAGGTTTGAGGAATGGAATAAGATCAGAAGTGAATGGCTTCTGGACGCTTTTGTTCTTGATCTTGTTCCACGAGAAGAATCTCCAGATGATGAATTCCTCAACTGGTTAGAAAATAAATATCCAGATTTTCTGAAGTATCTGGAAAATGAGGCCAAACTTATCAATGTAAAAATATCTCGCCAAGAGTATGATCTGTTGGATTACTCGAAGAAGGCAGATGGCTCATTTGACAGACTGGCATTTCAGAGATTCTATTTTGACATCCTGAGCAAAACGCATATAATCGATCCTCGGCCAGGACCAATGATGTCAAATGGAAACTATATCGGTTTTTCAACGTACCTCCTCAAGATCAAAAGATGAAGAGATGCGCCTAAAAGAAGGATAATCAAGACTTCTAAAGATCAATTGTTTTTAAATTCAAACTTTTACGATGTAACATGTAATCGACATATCTAATGAGAAAAGTTTATTTTACGATCCTAAGACAAAATCTCATTGTCTTCCGATTATGTGCTCTTTCTTTGTTCTATATTTATCAAGCTGTGTTTGGTTTCTCGGTGTTTTGGTTTTATCAAAAAGGGGAAATTGTTGGGAAATTTATAGTTTTGATAAAAGTTCGAAACACATGTAATAGGACCACGATCGGACACATTAATGATCGATGTTTATATTACCGTCTATAGAATACCAGTTGATAATTCTTTGTATAGAACAACCGATGTAATAGATAGGTCACATATTGAGGGGAACCTCAATATGTATAAGTCGATCTGAAGATCCAAAGAATAAAATTGATATCCGACCGAAGCAAAATGCTAGAGAAGAATGAAAAGATCGGATCGATCCGATCTAGTCGATATCTCAATTTGAAGTCATAAAGCTCAAACTCGAGAATACTTGAAGATCGGATGACTTCGGAAAGATCGGACGGAAGACCTACATCGGTAAGTCTGCTAGTTGAAGCTAAGTCAACCGGCACCGAAAGACTCCATCGGAGTAGATGATCGGCCTTGATCGATCGGTCAGCCTCACCGTGAAAAAACGATGTTTCACCTAATCATACGTCGATGATCCCAACAAGAAGAATGTCAACCTTAGTTGGAAGAACAACAACTTTGAAAAGTCGTCTGTTAACCAATAAGAACAAGACACGTATGATCGAGCCCGACAATTAAGGGATTTGATGCTTCTCTCTCTAACGGCTATAAAATACAAGTTCATGCTTTTTTCCATGCCGTTCTCAAGCACGTCACATCAATCCTGCAAACCTACCTAATATAGCACGAAATTCAAATTGCTCTCCAACGACTCTTTTTGATTTCAAGGTCTATAAATATGGGATCACACTTGAGTGAATACACTAAAACACCAACAATCAAGAAGCTCAAGCAATTATCGATTTTCCGCACGAAGAACACGATCAAGAAGATTATTTTATTAAGTGTTCATCCCATAAGTTCTTAGCATAGAAATCTTTTCATCTAGGCGATAGGCTACCTTAAACACTAGAAAAAGATTTCATAGTTGGAACCAAAACAATCTTATCCAAAACCCAAAGTTAGGTTAAGTTGTTTAGCAAGATTCATCTAGGGTTTCTAGTTCGATTTACGGATCGGTTGAGTGAGAACTCCTTAAATATCCTGTCGATTGTCTTGTGTTGGACTAACACATAAAACTAAGTCCAGTTTGGTTAAGTTGGTGCCCCTTGTGATAGGGAAGAGTGGGCGTGGGACCGGTTTGTCCGAACCACTATAAATCTTGTGTGCCTTTACCGCTTTGATTAACTTGTCTACACAATTGCACAACCTTTAAACGCGCATACATATTCTAAGTTGAGATCAGCTAGCACCAAGCTTCGATCTGATCAAGCTTGACACTTCATCAACTGGTTAAAACACTAACTTTGGAATCTGATTTATAAAACCTGGTTTTTCACGGGTAAAACTTAAGCTTCCGCACACATCGCTTAAACCGATAGTTCTGAATTGATCTGCCTTCTGGCGATTAGTAAGTTGGTTATCAGCCCAAACTGATTCACTCGCACTCTGATCAGGCTAACTTCCATCACACCTGATCTGCACAAAAAGTTTGCAGAAGTCTATTCACCCCTCCCCTCTAGACTTCTGTCCTCACAAAACCCGTTCGGCACCTACAAGGCTCATTCAATACGAAATAATAATTCTGTATTTAATCATGGTTATTACTTAGGTATAAAATTGATATGCATATACTTCCCCGAAGTCCCTGTCAATTTTATATTGGTCAAGTGGGAGCCAACTATTAATCTGGATATTAAAGGTTTGTAACTGTATTTGTTTGTAACCTGCTTGAATGTGTTTAAATAATAACCCACCCCACGTGGCTTATTTAAACTGTTTTGAGATGTTGGCTTATGCATGTTCATATTTTTTTGAGATTTTAATATGATGCATGTGATCGAACCTTGTGATATATTTGTGCTTATGCATAATATTGTTTATTTCAGTTCATCATGTCGCAACCTTCTAATCCACTGTCCAATATACTTAAAGACAATTTGCTTACTGGTGAAAACTATTTTGATTGGAAATACAAACTAAAACCTATCCTAACCGCGTCACCTTCCAAATGGGTACTTGATACACCAAAACCTGAAAAACCAACTAAGGACGCCGGAATATGGGATGAGATGATTTATGGTGAATGGGAGCTGGCAAATGAATTTATGAAGGATACAATTCTGGCACATCTGTCAGATGCGTTGAGACACCTTCATCAAGAATATGAGTCAGCTGCAGACATCTTACAGAATCTCGAAGCGATGTTCGCACATCAGACCCATATGGTAATCCAAAGTGTTAAGCAAGAAATTGCTGAATTAAAAATGGAAAAAGGGATGACTGCAGCGCAGCACCTCCTTAGGGTTATGGTGCTATTTGAGGAACTTGAGATCCTCGGCAAAAAATGTGATTTCAAGACTAAGATTGATTTCATTCTCCAATCCTTACCAAAGAGCTATAATCACCACTATCTTGAGTATCTAATGGAAGATCTAGATTTTTCAGTGGATGATCTTGTAAATGCTCTCACTTTGGTTGAAAGGGAAAGGGAGCGCGAGGAAAAGAACTTGGGAAAATAGAAATCTTCTTTTCATCCTAGGTCAAGTGGTGATAAGGATGATGAAAAGAGAAGAAAGTTGAATCGAGCAGACTCAACATCAAATAAGAGCATGAAATCAAGCATGAGGAAAGTTTTGGAAAGCAGGAGAGTAGGACACTCGAGGTCAGCCTGTTCCAATCCCAAAAGGAATGGAAAGAAAGGTAATTCTCACGCACTAGTTGTTGAAATTTGTTTAGCGGCGTATGCCTCCCATTTATGGGTGGTGGATACGGGATCCACTGATCATGTTTGTTTCACTTTACAGGGATTCAAGCGGACCAGGCAACTTAGTGGGAGTGATATCCTCATCACACTAGGCGATGCTACGAGAGTGGCAACTGAAGCAGTGGGAGAAGTGCACCTGTCTTTTGAAGACAGAGTTTTAATTTTAAGAGATGTTTTTTACGTTCCGAATTTTAGAAAGAATTTAATTTCAGTTTCTAAACTTTTTCTTGATGGATATTCGGTTACTTTTAATAAAGTTGTTACCATTTCTCTTTTTTGATAAATTTATCTGTCATGGAACGTTATCGAATAATCTCTATACAATTAACTGTGCACACCACTCACGAAATGCATCCTATAACACATCAACTATTTCTGAGAAAAGAAAACGTTCATCAGACGTGAACGAGACACTTCTACGGCATCTAAGATTAGGTCATATAAATCCAAAGAGGATCCAAAGGTTGGTGAAAGACGGTTCACTGGAGTTTCTCCAAGTTGAACCAATTCCAACCTGCGAATCATGTTTGGAGGGTAAAATGACCAAGAGGGCATTTGGAGCCAAGGGGAATAGAGCCAAAGAAGTGTTAGAAATCGTTCAAACAGATGTATGTGGTCCAATGTCAACCAAAGCAAGAGGAGGTTATGAGTATTTTGTCACTTTTATTAATGATTACTCAAGGTACGGTTATATTTTCCTTATGAAGCATAAATCTGAGACCTTTGAGAAATTCAAAGAATTTAAGGCTCAAGCAGAGAATCATAGGGAAAAACGTATCAAGTCTCTACGATCCGATCGTGGAGGCGAATACCTCAAATGATGAGTTTTTGAACTACTTATCCGATGAAAGGATTGCATCCCTCACACCGCACTTTAACCCTCAACAAAACTCTTTTTGGAAATGGTTAGATCTATGATGAGTTATCGCGGATCTTCCCAAGTCGCTTACGGGGTCATGCCTTGGAAACAACAACCTACATTCTCGAACTTGGTGCCATCCAAATCGGTTCCCAAAACTCCCAAAGAATTGTGGACCGGCACAAGCCTGGTTTGAGACACACGAGGATTTGGGGGTGTCCGCCCTCGTGTTGGACAAGGAAGCCGGGAAAATTGGATCCTTGATCGTAATTAAGGTTGTTTGTAGGATACCCCGAGGGAACAAAAGGGTGTATGTTCTATGGTCCCAAGATCAAAAGGTGGTAATAAGCACCCACTTTAGATTTTTGAAGAAGACTATATGAACGAAAGAAGACCCGTGAGATTACCTTAAATGAGCTAAGGGGGCTAACCTCTGTACTAACCGTATTAGATGACATACCAAATGACACACTTACACAACCGAACCTCGTCAGTAGTGGGAGGGTTGTGAAACAACCGAGAGATTCATGGGAATAGGAGAGTCCTCGGACTTGATTCCCGGACAAGACGAATCGGACCCATGGACATATGACGAGGCAATCCAAGACAAGGATCAAGGCAAACAAAGAATGAAAGCCGAAAGGTTCTATGTTTCATAACAGTGGGGAGCTAGTCAAATCAATTTAATGGGGTCAAACCCATTGGTTGCAAGTGGGTGTATAAGAGAAAAAAGAAACTTTTTGTGGAAACCTTCAAAGCTCGTGGCAAAAAGGTTATACTCAAAGTCCATCCGGAAACTTTTTATCGATTCCATCCGAATTCTCTTATCGATTCTCGACTCTTTTGAAATTTGGCAAATGGATGTCAAGACAGCTTTCCTTAACGGAAGTCTTGATGAAGAGATCTATATGCAACAACCCCAAGGCTTCATTGAAAAAGGCCAAGAACACCTAGTTTGTAAGCTCATGAAGTCCATTTACGGACTCAAACAAGCATCCAGAGCTTGGAACCAATGTTTTGATCATGTTATAAAGTCTTATGGGTTTGATCAAAACGAGTTCGAAAATTGTGTGTACAAAAAGCGTGTCGGAACTGCATTGGTATTCTTAGTACTATAAGTAGATGACATTCTGATCATCGGGAACGATGTAAAGGTGTTATCAGACGTAAGGGCATGGCTTTCAAAATAGTTTGATATGAAGGACTTAGGGGAAGCCGCACACATCCTTGAGATCAAGATCACTCGAGATCGCAAGAAAAGGATGATAGGCTTATCGCAAACTTCATACATAGACACTGTCTTGAAACGATTCAGCATGCATGATTCCAAGAAAGGCTTCGTACCTTTCAGACATGGAATCCATCTATCCAAGAAAATGTGCCCTAAGACGCAAAAGGAGATAAATGACATGAGAGGCATTCCTTATGCTTCGGCTGTCGGAAGCCTTATGTATGCAATGCTGTGTACGAGACCAGATATCTGCTTTGCTGTTGGCATGGTAGCAAGATATCAAAGTAACCCGGGGAAAGAACATTGGACGGTAGTTAAAAACATTCTGAAGTATCTGAAAAGAACTCGGGATAGAATGTTAATTTATCAGTCAGATAGTCCAATCCCCGTCGGCTACACGGACTCGGATTTCCAATCAGACATAGACTCCAGAAAATCTACCTCCGGTAGTGTGTTTTGCATTGGGGGAGGAGCCGTGACATGGAGAAGCGTCAAGCAAAAATGCATCGCAGATTCTACCATGGAAGCCGAATATGTAGCTGCTTGCGAGGCAGGAAAAGAAGCGGTTTGGCTCAAGAACTTCCTAGTGGACTTGAATGTGGTTCCGAATTTGCCCAGCAGAATCACTGTTTATTGTGACAATGCCGGAGCAGTTGCAAATTCAAGGGAACCAAGAGCCCACAAAGCCAGCAAACACATTGAAAGGAAATACCATCTTATACGAGATATCTTTAAGAGAGGAGATATAGATGTGGCAAAGATAGCGTCAGAAGACAACCTAGCAGATCCATTCACAAAGGGTCTGCCTCTGAATACATTCGAGAGACATGTGGAAGGAATGGGTGTCAAGACCGTTGCCAATCTGCTTTGAGTATAAGTGGGAGAAATTATTAGGTTCGTGTGGGTGACATTAGATGTCACGAATTAGGAACTACACGAGACATGTTGTAGTATACTTAAAAGCAGACTTTGAGTATAAGTGGGAGATTGTTGGGATTATACTGGAAAGTATGCTTTTACTTTGTATAATCAACACTGAATTTCGGACTTATTTACTGAAATAAATTGTTTATCACTGATGCTTTAAATATCATCGAATGTTACATATATTTACTGCATAACTGTTCATTAAATAGTATGTGTTACATTGTAGTTAATTTAGTGATACCAGATCACAGAAGATTAAATTAACAGTCCCTTGTAACTAAAAGTACACCATTCACGACCTAGATGGAAATGAACAATCCATCGTGAAAGGTTGAAGTGTAAGGCTCAGATTGGCTTATCTTGACCAAGAGATTACACTAGTGCACGACTGATGCACTGAATAGGACCTACAGGAAGACAAATTCTCCAGAACTGAACAAGGAAGAATTAGACCTCAGTGGTTCGTTATTTCTTAATCTCCGTTCCTTAAATAGGATCACGTGTGGTTGGTAACTATTGCTTTGACTTATCATGGGTAGAGAATCAACGAGATTCAATACTTTTTATCTTGGGCAATATTATTGGTCACATGTGATTGCTAAGATTTAATACGGAGAATCGTGTACAAGTACGCTTGTTCGATTTGCCCCCTTTGGAGGTTCATAAGCTTTATCATACCAAATCTTGCAAGTGGAATTAGTTTCCGGTATAGATAATAATGTTGAACCGTTCCTTGACCAAGGACAAAATATATTAATTAATGGAAAGCTATTTCAGTGGCTTGAGTTAATTAATGGGCTAGATAATCTTAAACACGGAAAATAATAACTGGGAGCCATATTGACTGTAATATGGGTTAAGATGGATAGTGCAATATTAATTATGTAGTGGGATTAATTAATATTTATGGGCTTGAATAATATTGTGGCTCAATATTGATAATTCAAGATCCATTGGAAGGTCCAATCTTAATTCTCCTAAAGGCCCCCTAAGTAGCCCAACATATAGTCCAATAACTGAAAAAGGTGTTTAAAATAAAATAAATATTGTTGCTTATTTTTCCATTATTTTCGAAATATTATGGATAAAAGGGGAGAAAGATTTTCTTTGAATTTTGTTATGGAATGAAGATATGTATTCTTGGAATACAAGATTATCTCATTAAATTTAAGAAATCTCCCACTTGGTTATTCATGAAGCAAATTTCGAAATTTTTGAAATATAAAGGGCAAGAAAGATTTTCTTGATTTTCTTGAAAAGATATTATGGAAGATATGTGTTTCTTGAAATACAAGAATATCTCATAAATTCAAGAAGATCAAAATCTTGGATTCTTGCCTATAATTTCAAAAATATCCCATAACAAAGAGTAGGTGGGATTTTGTGGAATATTATAATTATGGGAAAAAGAATATAGAAGATATATTCAAGATTTCTTGGAGATCAAGAAAAGATTTTCCCACATTATTTTTTGCCCAAAATTTTCGATCACCTATGCTCTATAAATAGGGGATGACTCTTTCATTCCCAAGTACAATTCCATGTGCTGGAAAAATTAGTAAATCCACAAAGGTGGTGCAACATAATTTATTTTCCTTTTGTTAATTGTTCGCAAGTGTCCTACCACCGGATAGTCGAGCAAGGATTAAGGGAATACTTGGGAAGTTCTTTTGGTGAGTCTAATCAGCCAGACCATTGTCGTCCCAAGAGGTACGTTCACGTAAACTCGTAGAATTCCGCATGCGTAGGATTTACGTGAATTAATTATATGCATGATATGTTGTTGAATTATTATATGAATTAATATATGATTAATTCATGCTAGTAATAATTATAAGAATTAAATTTGTATTTAAATATTCACCCCGAATAGATCTGTGCAACTTATTCCCCAACATGAAACTCTAAAGGAAAGTGAAGATAGTTTGCAGAAAAAGTTAGCTCTATTGAATTCTGCATCTAAAGCAATAGATGAAATTCAGAGTTATCAAAGACCTGCAACTATAAAGGTTGGATTAGGATATAATCCAGGGGGAACTTCACAAGGTCATCTGAATGCTGCTTCTTCTAGTGGCACTAAGATTGTCTTTGTTAAACCGACGGTTTGTACTGATTTTCTTATTGAAGAACAACCCCGTGTTTTAGACAAGGGTAAATGACCTATGGTTTCAGAGAACTTGAAGGTTTAGGACGAAAAGCCCAAACCTCAGGTAAAGGCTAGAAAACCTGAACACTCAGTAGGAAATCCTCAGGCCAGTACTTCGAAGCCTCAGACTAAGAATACCAACCTGAAGAAATTTGCACTGAACCATCAGAGGAATCCTCAGAAGAGAAACACTCAGCCGAGAAATTCTCAACTGAAGAAACAAAGTCCTAGGTAGTAAAGGCAACCTAAACCCCACTTGCCTAAGTGTAAAGGTTTCCTAAACCCAAGTCAGCAGAGACATAGACCAGCTGCACCAAGGCCAAAGCATTGGAACAAGAGGCCGGAACCCAAGAAAAACTCTAAGGCTCATGTTCATGCTAAGGCTGACACTCATACACAGGATACTGCCAAGGCACCGAGGGTGGTGAGTGTGTATGTAGATGTTTATGGAAGATAAATCAGCCACTCTAAAGTAATTAGAGTTGTGAGGCAGATTTGAGTTCCAAAAGGTACAGCTAACCTGGTAGGACCCTACACCAAATGGGTACCTAAGGCCTAATTTTGTTTCAGGTGAAGGAGAAGGGCACTAAGCTGAATAAAGACAACATAGCCCTGATGAGTGGAAGTGAAATTTCACCTGATGCATGGTACTTGGACAGTGGATGCTCAAGACATATGACAGGATATATATGTTTTCTCACTGACTATGTTGAACAGAAAGGCCCTCAGATAACTTTTGGAGATAACTCCAAAGGACAAACTGAAGGATATGGAACACTTGAAGTTGATATTGTTCATATCCATGGTGTATCATATGTGTCTGGTTTAAAGCATAATCTGCTTTCTATCAGTCAATTCTGTGATAAGGGATTCAGTGTTGAATTCTCAAAAAACTTGTGCTATGTGAAAGATAATGTTTCACAACAAGTATTACTGACTGGTACTAGAAAAGGAAATATGTATCTTGCTGATTGGAGACTGGCTCCTATGGATACATGTTTAGTTGTTAAGAAAGCTACTGAAACCAGTTGGTTATGGCACAAAAGACTGAATCACTTAAACTTCAAAACCCTGAACAAACTTGCAAGATTAACACTTGTAAGGGGGTTACCCAATGAAGTATTCAGTAAAGATCATGTGTGTGATGCTTGTCAGAAAGGCAAACAAATCAGAGCATCATTCAAAAGCAGAGTAGAAGTGTCTACTGAAAGAATACTGCAATTGTTACATATGGATCTTTTTGGTCCAGTAACACCTGTGAGCACTAATGGCAGGAAATATACACTTGTAGTAGTTGATGACTACTCTAGATACACATGGGTTATTTTCTTACTCAGTAAGAAAGAAACTCAGACAAAGCTACCTGAATTACTGAAAAGACTCAGTAATGAGAAGAATCTGAGTGTGGTCAAAATCAGATCAGACAAAGGCACTGAAAGAAGCTGCAAGAACCATGATTGTTGAAGCTGACATTCCTAAGAGATTTTGGGCTGAAGTAGTCAACACTGCATGCTATTCTCAGAACAGATCTATGCTGACAAAGAACCAAGGAAAAACACCATATGAACTATGAAATGAAAGGAAGCCTCTTGTTTCTTTCTTTCGTGTGTTTGGTTGTAAGTATTTCATACACAATAATGGTAAAGATCAGTTGAAAACCTTTGATAGCAAAGCTAATGAAGGAATATTCTTAGGATATTCTGAAGTCAGTAAAGTGTTGGTGTATACTGTAAAGCAAACTTTTAGTGAGCTTTTGTGGATGTATATTCAATTTCCTTATTATCTAAAATAAATGGTTTTTCACATTATTGCATTCTTATAAATTGCTTTTGTGTCTGGTTATCTTATATTGTAGACAATGTGGTGGGTTTGTAGTCACACAAAAGATCACATCGTCAAGTTCCTTATAAGTTATAAACAGTATTCACAACTGAGATAGTTCTGGACATAACTATTGGTTTAAGTTGTAGTATAAACTTGTTGGTGGCTTGTCTTGGCCATTAGTTTATACTAGTGCGCTATGTCGTATTGAATGGGTCAAAGATAAGATATGTTCTTCTATTCTGACTGTTATGAAGAACTAGAGGTCTTGGTGACTTTTATAATTCTTAACCCTAAGTGTGGTATTTAGATATGTGGGGTGCTTGTTCACTACTTTGATTTACTATAGGTGAGAATCTTGATAGATTCTTCATGCTCTGTATTTTGGGTAGTGACATCGCTCGCATGATGTCTATTTACTGGCATTAGGGCACCGTGTCCTGGACATCCAGGATGATGATGTCCCCTTGAGGAAACTCATAAAGGATTGTCGTATTAAACCCTGCAGGTGGATTTAATTCGTACGACAACAAAGGTTGAGTGGTACTACTCAAGGTATAAAAGACATTAATTAATTAAACCAGTCAGAAGCTTTAATAATTAATGGACGTGCGATATATTTAACACGGGGAATTATAAAGTCTAATGGAAGCCCTGATTCAGTTCGGGATAGGACGGGAGTGCAACATTAATTTTCTAGTGGGATGAATTAATGTTCTCGGGCCAAATTAATGTTCTGAGCTGAACATAAGAGTATTTGGGTCCGAAAGAAGCCCAAACCCTATACCTTCAAATGGATCCCTAGTCTGGCCCACTAAACCTATGGAGTCTATATAAAAGGGCCTTGATTTAGTTCCAAACCCTAACACATGAAAACAGAAACGCAGCAGCCGGGTAAATTAGGGTTTGAAGAGACGAAACATCCGGTGCCTTCTCCAAGTTCGATAGATTGTTGTCCACTCGGCATTCGGGATGAGGCTGGGAGACAGACTAGAAGATCTATAGTGGAATCAACATTTCGATCTTCAAGGGTAATGAATCTAAATCTTGCTCTAGATGAATGTTTAGGTTTTATTCTTTGATACATGTACGTTTGATATCCAATAACGATCCTGGGTGACTGACCGCCTTCACCGGCGTGATCCATCAATTAGTATCAGAGCCTGAATTTGTGGATTATTGGCTCTGCCTGAGACATTTTGGTTTGAAGATATCGTTTCTGTTTTCACTAAGTTTGAATCTGTTTCTCTATCGCAACCCTTTAGTGAGTTTGTAATCGTTTTCCCACCAGATAAGAACTGTGGGTAGTTATATGCATTTTACATAGATCACTGTAATAGGGTTCTTATTATTGTTGTAATTTGATCGTGATGGAGGTTGGAGGATATGGAAAGCGGGAGATTAGGGTTAGGGTTATGGCCATTGGTCGGTTAAAACTGGTTTGGCCATTACTTTTGACTCGGTTGTCCATTTTCCTATTATAACTATATTTTGGAAACATCTTGAGGTGCTCTACAGATCTCATGCTATGCTATGACCACCTGTGGCTAAAGCTAATTCAATTTACTTGATGAAGTTTTCTGCCAGTTTAAGTCGGTGGACGTGAAATCGAGCCGTTTGTCTTACTGGTCCGAATTATTTGGATTGGAAAAAAAATCTGGACATTGTCCTTGTTGCTAGTGAGTACAAGTTTGTGCTCAATACACCTACTCCTGCCCCTTTGGAACCTGATTCCACTGAAGAGCAAAAGGAGGCTCATAAGAAGTGGCACAAGGCTAATGAGATGGCTCGTTGTTACATTTTGGCCTCGATGTCAAATGTTTTACAACAACAGCATCAAAATATGCCTAATGTCGTAGATATGATGTTGATCCTAAAATAGCTTTTTGGTGAGAAAGATAGGGCTTCCCGTTTTGAGGCTATGAGGAGCATTATGTCAACCTCTATGCCAGAGGGAGCGTCCGTGAGGGACCACTGTCTCAAGATGATGGAATATCTGAATGAGATAGAGGTCCTCGGAGGAGAAATCAATGGTAATACCAAGATCGATATGATCCTGAACTCGCTCCCAAAGTCCTTTGAAAACTTCCGTTTAAATCTGATCATGAGTAAGAAGAACTACACAATAGCCGAGCTTCTTGCGGAATTGGTCGCGGCGGAGGGTCTCATGGGTAAGGGTAAGGGACCATAGGCTCATGTTTCTGTTAAAGCTGGATCTTCTTCGTCTAAGGGCAGGAAGAAGAAAAAGGCTTCACAGAAAAAGGGTGGTGGAAGTAGTGGGAGCAAGAAACTGGCGCCTTCTGATGGCGTGAAAAAGCCAAAAGGCAAATGCTTCAAATGTAACAAGACAGGACACTGGAAGCCTAATTGTCCTCTCCTGAAAAAAGATAACTCTGGTACGTCTCTTGCTCTGGTTGTTGAAACATGTTTCATGGCTTGTTCTGCCTTTTCTTGGGTAGTAGATACAGGAGCCACTGATCATGTTTGTTATACTTTGCAGGGGTTTCTGCAAACAAGGCAACTGAGTGAGGGCGAGATTACTATCAGTTTGGGCAATGCTGCGATAGTAGCAATGGTCGCAGTGGGAGATGTGCACTTATGTTTTTCTAATTCTGTTTTAGTATTAAAGAACGTTTTATACGTGCCGAGTTTTCGGAAGAATTTAATTTCAGTTTCGAAGTTGTTTAAGGATGGATGTTCAGTTGTTTTTAATGACAAAGTTGTTATTATGAGAAATGACTTTTTAATCTATTCTGGCGCGTTAGAAAATAATGTTTATACTATTACTTGTGCATACCATACTGTGACTGAAGCTCATTCATCGTCATCATCAAATAAAAGAAAAGAACCTTCCAAGTTGAATCAAACATACCTTTGGCACCTAAGGTTGGGTCATGTCAACCTGAGAAGGATTCAAAGACTGGTAAGTAGTGGGTTTTTGGAGTCTCTCCAAGTGGAACCATTCTCAGTCTGCGAATCCTGTTTGGAAGGCAAGATGACCTCGAGGCCTTTTAAGGCCAAGGGGAATAGGGCCAATGGTGTGTTAGAATTGATTCAATCTGATTTGTGTGGACCCATGTCTGTTCAAGCTAGAGGTGGTTTTGCGTATTTCGTCACTTTCATTGACGATTACTCAAGATGCCAGGAAGGAAATTGAATTTGCTCTTAAAAGATTCCTGGCCCCCGCACCTTCTGCAACCGCTCAGATCACTCCTCTTGCTATTGAGGAACTCAGGGAGGAGATGTCAAGGCAGTTTAGTTCTCTGAATAACAGGCTGTTCAAATTTTTTGATGCAACCAAAAAGGGGGAAGGACAAGAGAAAGAAGAAAAACAGATGCAGATGGTAACCATTGCGTCATTACCAGAAGCCACTGTATCTGACTTGCCTGAAGCCACTCCATCTGTTGATCTTGTTACTCCACCTGATGTTGCTGTTCTAAAAGAGACTGTGGAGCAACATAGCAAGGAGCTTAAGGATCAAAGGAAGGAGATCAATGAGCATAAGATAACCCTTTCAGATGTTATTGCCATAGTGGATAAGATTGAAGACTTCTCTTCTTCTATACAAAAAAGGATGGAATCTGATGATCAGGCCAAGAGCCTTGAACTTGCGAAGAAACTAGCAGAAGAAGACGAACAAGATGAACCTGAGCAAACTCTGAAGAGAAAGAAAGGTAAGGGCAAGATGTTGAAATCTACTGCTGAAGATCAGAGACAAGGGAAAATATCATCTACCAAAATCCAGATGTCTCCTGAACAAATTTAAGAACAAACCAGACAGAGAATAAAAGAGGTTTCCATTAAGAAGCAGAAGTTGGCAGAAGCTAAAGGTCTAAACACCGCATACATTCAGAGGAAGAGAAAGAAGGAAGCTGCTGCAGAGGATATTGCTTTGGAAAAGAAAGCTTTTCCGGCACCTGTTTTAGACATCCTCTGTGCCCGGACAGATCTGCTTCCAGAATGGGATCAGATCAGAGCAGAATGGTTATGTGATGTGTACATCTTGGAGAGAATTCCGATTCATCAAGGCGAGGCTGCAAATGATGATGAATTCCGGAACTGTTTAGAAACGAAGTACCCAGACTTCTACCAGATTGTTATGAAGGAAGGAAAGATTATGACTTTGATACCTGAAGCTCCTCCCTTCGAACAACTTCTCCCACCTCTGCGTCCAGATTACAAGCTCGATCCTATCAAATTCAAGAATGCTTACTACGGATTTGCCGAGAAAGGAGGGATCATCAGAAGTGAAGATCTGGACAAACTGATGCAAAGGATGTACAAGCTGTTTGGTATTCCCAAAGAACTTCAAAAGTTCAGGCACGTGTGAAGAAGACAACTTGGAATCAGATTATAGGTATTTTTTATGTAATCTGTAATGCTCACACCTATCTGAATAAATATTCTATCTTTCTGATTCTAAGACAACATCTCATTTTCTTCTGAAATGTGCACCATTTTACATTATCTGCATTTCTATTTATGCCATCTGTTTTTCTGATTGAGTGTTTTGGTTCCATCAAAAAGGGAGAAATTGTTGGGAAATTTGTATTAAGTTTTGATGGAAGTTCCAAAACAAGTTGTAATAGGACCACCAGATCCATTAATGATCGATGATTTAGAATCGATTAAGATGACCAAATTTGAAATGTATAGATAGCTGATGTAAAAGATAGGCCACATATTGAGGGGGAACTCAATATGTATAGGTCAGGTCAAATTATCAGATGACCAGAAAAGGTCAGATGATCAGAAGACTAAACAAGTCAGAAGACAAGAAGAGGTCAGATGATCAGAAGACTAAACAAGTCAGAAGACAAGAAGAAGTCAGATGATCAGGTGAAGACATAAAGCTCAAGTTCAGAAGACCTGAAGATCAGATGACACAAGAAGACCAGAAGACCAAAAGACCTACATCAGTTGAGTCTGCAAGTTGTGCTAAGACAACCTGCATCAGAAGACTCTATCAGGTAGACTGATCAGTTATCTGATCAGGTCAGCTCACTCCTGGTGTTAACTAAATGTTACACCGGATCATACGCACCTTCGTGACAAGAAGAATGTCAAACTTTAGTTGGTGGAACAAACGTCAAGTCTTCAGACTTGTTAATCAGTGAGAGCGCGACACGTACGTAAAAAGGCTGACACTGCGGGATTCGGCGCTGCAAAGTCAAAACGGCTACAAAAGACATTATTCACGCTTTCTGCCATGCCGTCCCTGAGCACGTCAAATCAATCCTGCAAATCTACCAAATATAGCCAGAAATTCAAATTGCTCTCCAACGGCTCTTTGATTTCGGGGTCTATAAATATGGGATTACTCTTCATAGTGAAAAAAAATGGAAATTATCAAGAAGCTCATACTATAGCAAGATTTCCGCACAAAGAACACAAACTTGAAGATTATTTCTAAGTGTTCATCCCATTGTTCTTAGCATAGAAATCTCATCCTTTGGCTTTAGGCTACACAAATACTAGGATAGATTTCCAGTTGGAACAACAACAAACCTTTACCAAAACCAAAAGTTAGGATAAGTTTGTTTTGCAAGATTTCACACTAGGGTTTCTAGTGCTGATTTCTGGGATCGTTGAGTGAGAACTCTATAAATATCTGTTGGTGTAATGTGTTGGACTAACATAATAAACTAAGTCCAAGTTGGTTAAGTTGGTGCCCCTTGTGATAGGGAAGAGTGGACGTAGGACTGGTTGTCCGAACCACTATAAATCTTGTGTGCATTTACTTGTTTGATTAATTGCTTTACACTATTGCACACAACTTTTCTTAAATCTGCATACATATTCTGAGTTAGGATCAGCTTGCACCAAGCTACTGATCTGATCAGATTGACTCCATAGTCAGCTGATTGAAAACAACTTCAGAATCTGATTTGTTATAAACTGGTTTTTCACACGGGTATAAACTAGCTTCCGCACAATCAGTTAAACTGATAGACACCGAACTGATCTGCCCTTAGGTGATCAAGAAGTTGATATCGATCCAAATCGATTCACTCAGACTCGATCAAAAGAACTTTGCCATCACACCTGATCTACACGCAAAAGTTTTCAGAAGTCTATTCACCCCTCCCCTTTAGACTTGTGCACTCACGAAACCCTTTCGGGACCTACAAGTGGTATCAGAGCAGTGGTTCTACGGGACCAACAAGTGGTATCAAAGCAGGAGTTCAAAAGTTCACAAGCTTTTAATCTGACCACCTGAACTGATCTTTTATTTTAAAATCCATTTTTTTAATGCATAAATTTTATAAAATTCATGGAGGTTGACAATCATCTTCTCATCATTTTTTAAAATGCATACAACACTCTTCATTATTTCACTTGTTTAACTAACACCATTTTTCTCGTATATTTTTTTGTTGTTGGTTAGTTTTGGCATCATGATCAAAAAGGGGGAAATTGTTGGGATAATTTTAGTTTTGATTATTATGCCAAAACACCTTGTAATAGGACAAGCTAAGCCTGTATAGAAAGTTTGTGTTTCTATACTTAGTTTCGGGACCAACAAGCATAGAAATCTTATCCTTTAGCTTTAGGCTACACAAATACTAGGATAGATTTCCATTTGGAACACAACAAATCTTATACCCAAAACCCAAAAGTTAGGTTAAGTTTGTTTTACAAGATTTCAGACTAGGGTTTCTAGTTTCTGATTTCTGGGGTTGGTTGAGTGAGAACTCTTGAAACATCTGTTAGTTGTACTATGTTGGAATAACACATTAAACTAAGTCCAAGTTGGTTAAGTTGGTGCCCCTGCTGATAGGGAAGAGTGGACGTAGGACTGGTTGTCCGAACCACTATAAAAATCTTGTGTGTTTATCTGATTTACCTGCTTTACACTATAGCACACTACCTGATTTGATATTGCATACATATTCTGAGTCTAGATCAGTTTTGCATCAAGCAACTGATCTTATCAGCTTGACATTTTGTCATCTGATTGAAAATAGATAAGCAGAAATCTGATCTTACAAAACTGGTTTTTCACAGGGGTTAAAACTTAGCTTCCGCACATCAGTTAAACTAATAGACACCGAACTGATCTGCCCTCAGGCGATCAGTAAGTTGGATATCAGTCCAAACTGATCCACACGCACTCTGATCAGGCATACTTGCTATCACACCTGATCTTGCACAAAAACTTTTCAGAAGTCTATTCACACCTCCCCTCTAGACTTCGGCCCTCACGAAAACCCGTTCAGGACCTACATCAAGTATTCCCTCATCCTTGTTCAACAATCCGGTGGAAGGATGCTCGAGAACAACTAACAAAAAGGAAAAATAAAATTATGTTTCACCACCTTTGTGGATTTCTAATTTTTCCAACACATGGAATTGCATGGGATGAAAAATTCATCCCCAATTTATATAGAGGGGCGGTGGTCGAAATTTTGGTGAGGAATAAGATGGGAAAATATTTTTCTTGGTCTCCAAGAAATCTTGAATATATCCCATATATTCTTTTCTCCATATTTAAAATATTCCACAAAAATCCCACCTCCTCTTGTTATGGTTATTTTCAAAAATTAAGGCCAAGATTTCCAAGATTGAGATCTTCTTGAATTTATGAGATATTCTTGTATTCCAAGAATACATATCTTCCATAATATCTTTCCAAGAAAATCAAGAAAATCTTTCCTTCCTTATTTTCTTCATTATTTTCGAAAATCACACAATATATAGCTAAGTGGAGATTTCTTGAATTTAATGAGATAAACTTGTATTCCAAGAATACTTATTCTCATTCCATAACAAAATTAAAAGAAAATCTTTCTCCCTCATTTATTTATTTATTTTCGAAAAAATAGGAAAAATTGGCAACAATATTTTATTTAATTTTAAAAACCTTTTTCAGTTATTGGACTTTATATTTGGGCTACTTGAGGGGCCTTTAGGAGAATTAAGATTGGACCTTCTAATGGACCTTGAATTTCCAATATTGAGCCACAATATTATTCAAGCCCATAAATATTAATTAATCCCACTACATAATTAATATTGCACTATCCATCTTAACCCATATTACAGTTAATATGGCTCCCAGTTATTATTTCCCGCGTTTAAGATTATCCAGTCCATTAATTAATTTCAGCCACTGAAATAGCTTCACTTTAATTAATATCTTTTTCCTTGGTTCAGGAACGACTCAACATTATTATCCATACCGGAAAACTAATTCCACTTGCAAGATTTGGTATGATAAAACTTCTGAGCCTCCCAAGGGGACTAATCAAACAAGATGCACTTGCTCACCCATTCTCCGTATTAAATCTTAGCAATCGTCATGTAACTAATAATATTGCCCAAGATACTAGGTATTGAATCACATTGATTCTCTACCCATCGTAAGTCAAAGCAATAGTTATTAATTCCACATGATCCTATTTAAGGGACGGGGATTAAGAAATAACTAACCACTGAGGTCTAATTCTTCTGAATTCAGTCCTGAAGAATTTATTCTCCTGTAGGTCCTCTTCAGAGCATCATAATGCACTAGTGCAATCTCTTGGTCAAGACAAGCCAATCTAAGCCTTGCATTTCAACCTTTCACGATGGATTTTTCATTTCCATCTAGGTTGTGAATTCTGTACTTTTAGTTACAAGGGACTGTTAATTTAATCTTCTGTGATCTGGTATCACTAAATTAACTAAAATGTAACACGTACTAATTATTGAACAGTTATGCAGTAAATATATGTAACATTCAATGATATTTAAAGCAACAGTGATAAATAATTTATTTCAACAAATAAGCCCGAAATTCAGTCTGGTTATACAAAGTAAAAGCATACTTTCCAGTATAACCCCAACAATCTCCCACTTATACTCAAAGTCTTCTTTTAAGTATACTACAACACGTCTCGTGTAGAATCTACGTGACATCTAATGTCACCTACACGAACCTAATAATATCTCTCCCACTTATACTCAAAGCAGATTGGCAACGGTCTTGACACCCATTCCTTCCACATGTCTCTCGAATGTATTCTGAGGCAGACCCTTTGTGAATGGATCTGTTAGGTTGTCCTCTGACGCGATCTTTGCCACCTCTATATCTCCTCTCTTAACGATTTCTCGTATAAGATGGTGTTTCCTTTCAATGTGTTTGCTGGCCTTGTGGGCTCTTGGTTCCCTTGAATTTGCAACTGCTCCGGCATTATCACAATATACCGTGATTGTGCTGGGCAAATTCGGAACTATGTCCAAGTCCACTAGGAAGTTCTTGAGCCAAACCACTTCCTTCGCTGCTTCACAAGCAGCTACATACTCGGCTTCCATGGTAGAATCTGCGATGCATTTCTGCTTAACGCTTTTCCATGTCATGGCTTCTCCCCCCATGCAAAACACACTACCCGAGGTAGATTTTCTAGAATCTAAGTCTGATTGGAAATCTGAGTCCGTGTAACCGATGGGAATCAGGCTGTCTGACTGATAAACCAACATTCTATCTCGAGTTCTCTTCAGATACTTCAGAATGTTTTTAACTGCAGTCCAATGTTCTTTCCCCAGATTACTCTGATATCTTGCTACCATTCCAACGACAAAGTAGATATCTGGCCTCGTGCACAAAATTGCATACATGAGGCTTCCGATAGCCGAAGCATAAGGAAAGCCCTTCATGTCATCTATCTCCTTTTGTGTCTTCGAGCACATATCTTTAGATAGATGTATTCCATGTCTGAAAGGTACAAAACCTTTCTTGGAATCTTGCATGCTGAATCGCTTTAAGACAGTATCTATGTATGAAGCTTACGATAAGCCTATCATCTTTTTCTTGCTATCTCGAGTGATTTTGATCCCAAGGATGTGACCGGCTTCCCCTAAGCCCTTCATATCAAACTGTTTTGACAGCCATGCCCTTACGTCATATAATACCTTTACATAATCTCCGATGAGCAGAATATCGTCTACGTATAGTACTAAGAATACCAATGTAGTTCCGACACGCTTCTTATACACATAACTTTCGAACTCGTTTTGATTGAACCCGTAAGACTCTATAACCTGATCAAAACATTGGTTCCAAGCACGCGACGCTTGCTTTAGTCTATAAATGGATTTCTTGAGCTTGCAAACTAGATTTTCTTGGCCTTTTTTGAATGAAGCCTTCGTGTTGTTGCATATAGATTTCTTCTTCAAGACTTCCGTTGAGGAAAGCCGTCTTGACATCCATTTTTCAGATCTCAAAATTGAGATGTGCAGCTATCGAAAAGAGAATACAGATGGACTTGAGCATAGCTACAGGCGAAAAGGTCTCCTCGTAGTTGATCCCTTCTTTCTGAGTATATCATTTTTCCACAAGTCTAGCCTTGAAGGTTTCTACCTTCCCTTCCGGTCCTCTTTTTCTCCTGTATACCCACTTGCACCCAATGGGCTTGACCCCATTAAGTGGTTCAACTAGCTCCCACACCTTATTATGATCCATAGAACCCATCTCGGCTTCCATTGCCATTTGCCAAGAACTCGTGTCCTTGTCTTGGATTGCCTCATTGTAAGTCCATGGGTCCAATTCATTTTCTCCGGGGATTAAGTCCGACGACTCTCCTATCCCCATGAATCTCTTGGGTTGTCTAACGACCCTTCCACTACGACGAGGTTCTGGTTGTGTAAGTGTGTCGCTTGGTATGTCAACTTGTACTGTTGGCATTGAGGTAAGCCCCCTTAGCTCATCTAAGGTAATCTTACTTCTGGACTTTTTATCGTTCATATAGTCTTCTTCCAAGAATCTAAAGTGCATACTGTTGGTTAGGGGTGAGCATTCGGTAAAAACCGAACCGAATTAACCAAACCAAATTAACCGAATTTCACACCATAATACACCGAAACCGAACCATTTAAGCCTAAAACCGATTAAAACCGAACTGAATTTTTTCGGTTCGATTTCGGTTTAAAACCGAAAAAACCAAAAATTTAACTCCCCCGAAATATCCGCTTGCCGAACCGACACGTGTCTGTACCAGGTCTTATACGGTTGGAAATTTTGCCACTGAAATTATATCATTTGGCGCAATTGGGTCGGTACCAGGCATCGCGATAGGCTGCGGCCACCACAACGAGGGGCTGTTCGCCGGCGCCGCCGGCCTACTCGGCCTCGGCGGTGGCACGTTATCGCTGACATCGCAGATCAAAGCGATGTCGTTCTCATACTGCCTGGTGAACCGCGACTCGACCGAGTCGTCTACTCTTGACTTCAACTCGGCTTGACCCGGCGACTCAGTCCTGGCGCCATTGCTACACAACTCGTTGATTGAAACCTATCGTTACATAGGACTCACCAGGGTCAACGTCGGCGGTCAATCCATCCCGATCGCGGCGACTCTGTTCGAGATCGGCAGCGACGGGAGGGGCAGGGTTATAAT
Source organism: Stenogyne calaminthoides (assembly GCA_037126765.1). Classification (NCBI taxonomy): domain Eukaryota; kingdom Viridiplantae; phylum Streptophyta; class Magnoliopsida; order Lamiales; family Lamiaceae; genus Stenogyne; species Stenogyne calaminthoides. Next base: position 27,101,302 of record JBBCBC010000005.1, on the reverse strand, counting down.
GGACTCGGGGACGGCGGTGACTCAGTTCCGATCGGAGGTGTAGGACTCAGTGCGTGACGCGTTCAAGGGCCTGGCGAATTTAGAGAGAGTGAAGAAAGAGTGAAGAAAGAGGCGGAAATCCGAATTAGGATTTAGGGTTAGGGAGGGGAGGCCGGGAGGGTATATATATATTAAGTAAATATCGGTTCGATTTGGTATATATACTTAAATAACCGAACCGAAACCGAACACCAATATTTTTAAAATTGAAAACCGATCCCGAACCGAAAACCGATTTAACCGAACCGAATTTATATTTTGGTTCGGTTTGGTTCAGTTTTTTTGTTGTTACCGTATTCTGCTCACCCCTACTGTTGGTCCCGGTGCTAACGAGTCTCACACGTGTATGGGGGGGAATACACGTGTTCAGTGATTTTTAAAACTTTTCTTTCACTGAGGTCAGATGGGTCAGGTTATCCTGATAATTTTGCTCTGAGAAGCACGGATTGCCCTGAGTCAAAGTCTACTGAGACAATGATCCTGAGCTGCTTTCAGAAGTTCAGATTAGCCCAACTGATCCTGAATTTATCAGAGATCCTGAGGAGCTTGGATCAGATAATTATCTTACTGAACACTCAGTAGAGTTAGTTCAGTTTGGTAACTATATGTTCTTAGCTACTCAAGAGTGCGGAATGGTTGGCCCTAAGTTTATACTCGTTTTAGCTTTGCTGAAATATCTTCCCTTCAATAAAACAGTGATTAAGGCTGTGATCAATTTGATGCAAATTCAATGGATTGGTTCCAACTTAATATCAGTGAAATATGCTTTCAGTGAAAAACATGCAACAGATAATAATGCAGTACAGAAAGCAAAACAACACAGCAATTATAGTGGTTCAGAGACTCAAGCTCCTACGTCCACTCTCTCTGATCTTCAGAGAAATTCCTTAACCACTTCCTAAAGCTTTCAGGCTAACTCACTGTAGCTTACTCATTTTTCTACCTTGATTTTTCTGGCTGACTCACTGCAGCTTACTAACTCAAACACACACAAGTGTTCAGACTACCACAAGTAGCTTACTAACTTCTTCTCTAGAGTTTTCTGGCTAACTCACTGTAGCTTACTAACTCTTTACAACTCTAACTCACCAACAAAACACACAACTCTTTACAACTCTTCTCTAGAAACTACCTTAACAAAGGGTTTGGTTTTTGGGTTGGTTTCCAACTAGGGTGAGATATCCTTTACAATAAGAACTAATGCAAAGGCTAGGATATCTCTTCTAAGCTTTGGATATATCTATCAATCTAGACTTAGAATAATGAGCTCTTTCCAATGTGAAACACTTGGGAAATTCTAGGGTTTTCGAGTGCTTCAATTTGCAATAATACGAATGAGCTCTTGAGTTGCTTTGAAATTTCCCGTGACCTCTCAATGTAAAGGGTCACTGGTATTTATAGGCAACTTTCACCAAGGTCACTCATTGAAAACTATCCGTTGGAAGAGATAGCTTTATGAGTTTTCTCTTTTGGTGTTTGATGAACGACTATTTTTAGGGTTTGAACACTCCCTTGCATGTTTTAGGAAATATGCAGTCATGTAGCCAATCACCAATTTTTGCAGTTTGGAACTTAGTACTACTGACATAATTCAGGGTCCTGTCGCTTTCGATTGTCGGTGAAATCTGATGTTGTCTTCCTCTGATTGGTTCTTGTCTTCAGTGAATGTAGACAAACAAAACGGCTCTTTTTTGTCAATCTCTCTGAATAAGATAACCTGAAACAACACTTAGACTTAGTTACTTTTGTCTGCACTAGAATGTTTTGGGCAATATCTACTTTTCTGAACATGTGCGTTTTTCTCAGTTTTGTAGTCTTCAGATAGATATTATTATTGCCTCTCACGAACATTCAGTTATCTTTTGAGTATTCAGTATCTTATTGAGTCTTCAGTAACTACTGAGTCTTCAATGTCTTCAACAACTTCTTGAGTCTTGATTGCCTTGATTACTTCTTGAGTCTTGATGTCTTCAAAGAATTCTTGAGTCTTGATGTCTTGATTATTTCTTGAGTCTTGATGTCTTGACAAACTTACTTAGTCTTGAGGTCTTGATTTACTTCTTGAGTCTTGAGTGTCTTCGCCATTTACCGAGTCTTGATGTCTTGAAATCTAACCTGATCTATATTTGTTGATTATACATGGTGCAGATAACTTCCTGAACAATCTATACTGAAACCTGACTCAGTCTATCAAGATTATCCTGAACATGTCATACTCAGGGGTTTTGGGATCTAATCAAAACTTCTTTATTAAATTCATCTCCCAACACGTACTGATTACCACCTTTGATCTTTGGAAACATAGAACATGCACCCTTTCGTTCCCTTGGGGTACCCTATAAACAGCCTTAATTCCGATCGTGGATCTAACTTGCCGGCTTCCTTGTCCAGCACGTATGCCGGACACCCCCAAATTTTCATATGTCTTAAACTGGGCTTGTGCCCGGTCCACAATTCTTTAGGGGTTTTGGGAACTGACTTGGATGGCACCAAATTTAGAATGTAAGCCGCTGTTTCCAAGGCGTGACCCCAAAACGATTTGGGTAGATCCGCATAACTCATCATCGATCTGGCCATTTCTAAAAGAGTTCAGTTTCTTCGTTCTGCAACCCCGTTTTGTTGAGGGGTTAAGGTGCGATCAATCGATATCGATCCTTCATCAGACAAGTAGTTCAAAAATTCATCGTTGAGGTATTCGCCTCCACGATCAGATCATAGACAATTGATACGTTTCTCCGTATGATTCTCTGCTTGAGCCTTAAATTCCTTGAATTTATCTTCCATACAAATTCGTCACATAAATCCTACGCATGCGGAATTGCTAGGAGTTTACGTGAACTTACCTCTCGGAGTGACAACCGTTGAGAAGATGGATATCCCATTCACACGAACAAACCCAAAAAGCCTTCTCAAGTATTCCCTCGTCCTTGTTCAACAATCCGGTGGAAGGATGCTCCCGAACAATTAACAAAAAGGAAAAATAAAATTATGTTGCACCACCTTTGTGGATTTCTAATTTTTCCAACACATGGAATTGCATGGGGATGAAAAATTCATCCCCTATTTATATAGAGGGGTGGTGGTCGAAATTTTGGTGAGGAATAAGATGGGAAAATCTTTATCTTGGTCTCCAAGAAATCTTAAATATATCCCATAAATAGCTAAGTGGGAGATTTCTTGAATTTAATGAGATAAACTTGTATTCCAAGAATACTTATTCTCATTCCATAACAAAATTCAAAGAAAATCTTTCCCCCTCTTTTATTTATTTATTTTCGAAAAAATAGGAAAAATATGCAACAATATTTTATTTAATTTTAAACACCTTTTTCAGTTATTGGACTTTATATTTGAGCTACTAGAGGGGCCTTTAGGAGAACTAAGATTGGACCTTCTAATGGACCTTGAATTTCCAATATTGAGCCACAATATTATTCAAGCCCATAAATATTAATTAATCCCACTACATAATTAATATTGTACTATCCATCTTAACCCATATTCGGTTAATATGGCTCCCGGTTATTATTTCCTGCGTTTAAGATTATCCAGTCCATTAATTAATTTCAGCCACTGAAATATCTTCACTTTAATTAATATCTTTTTCCTTGGTTCAGGAATGGCCCAACATTATTATCCATACCGGAAAACTAATTCCACTTGCAAGATTTGGTATGATAAAACTTCTGAGCCTCCCAAGGGGACTAATCAAACAAGACGCACTTGCACACCGATTCTCTGTATTAAATCTTAGCAATCGTCATGTAACTAATAATATTGCCCAAGATACAAGGTATTGAATCACATTGATTCTCTACCCATCGTAAGTCAAAATAATAGTTATTAATTCCACACGATCCTATTTAAGGGACGGGAATTAAGAAATAACCAACCACTGAGGTCTAATTCTTCTGAATTCATTCCTGAAGAATTTATCCTCCTGTAGGTCCTCTTCAGCGCATCATAATGCACTAGTGCAATCTCTTAGTCAAGACAAGCCAATCTGAGCCTTGCACTTCAACCTTTCACGATGGATTGTTCATTTCCATCCAGGTTGTGAATTCTGTACTTTTAGTTACAAGGGACTGTTAATTTAATCTTCTGTGATCTGGTATCACTAAATTAACTACAATGTAACACGTACTAATTATTGAACAGTTATGCAGTAAATATATGTAACATTCAATGATATTTAAAGCAACAGTGATAAATAATTTATTCCAGCAAATAAGCCCGAAATTCAGTTTGTTTATACAAAGTAAAAGCATACTTTCCAGTATAACCTCAACACCTGCCACACATCAGAACAAAACCATCAATCCAAGAACTATATACAACATGGAAATTTCCTTCACGAGATTCAATCACATCTGTTGGGACTTTTGAAATTCTCGGGCAAGTCAACAGTCTGCAGAAATCATTGGTCATAAATAATAAAACACCTGAGGAAATAAATGGGCGGAACTTTTGAAATTCTCAGGCAAGTCAACAATCTACAGAAACAGTGGTTGAACACTGTACATATTCACTTTAATGGATAAAAATGGCGGTTACTACCCGTTCTTTGTCCTTTCACTTACCCATTTATAAACCGATAATTCCTTGAAAATTGTGTAACCGTTGATTAATTGTTCTTAATCTAATCCAAGGGACTAGATTGAGGTTGGTATTGATATATATACCATTTCTCATTTATTTTGAAGACACTTTCTTCACTATTTGAAACCTTCGTCTTCAAAATTTCTCCAAAAAAATCTCCTGAATTTCACAAATCCTTCAAAAATCCCAAAAATGACTCTATCTATCTTCGCCAAACTCGCCGAAATCAACAAGCCTTATTATGAACATATTGTATCCTTTGACGGAACAACAAATTCGCAACATGAGGAAGAAGCCCTACACATGCTCCGGTTGGCTAAAATCACCCAACTTGTCGGAAGTCAACCAGAAGGAGAATGTCCTAGAGAGGTAATGGAATTCATTGCCAATATGCATTTAGATCAAGAAAACTGCATAAGTTCTAAGATTACTGTCTATCAAATGTCAAAGGGACATAAGAATGTGGATTTCATTAGAGAACTTTACATAATTCTGAACAATCTGAATGCTAATTTTGAGTTATGTAATAAGGGAGAAGATCCCACTCTGTACTTGGCTGGTCATGAGCAAGAATATTTAGACAAAATTTGTATAGGCTCTGTGAAGTTTGAGGCCACTTTGAACAAGAAGCACTTACAACCGAAGTATCGAGTACTTCTGGATATTGTAAGCAAGAGTTTGATGAGTGGATCTGGGAGTCATGAACAAGTTAGCAAGCCTAAGTTGCGGTTGATGGCTGCTATTGAAGATTGTCCTTCGAAAAATTTCAACTGGCTGCAGTATTTGATCAATGTGATCAATGATCAAACCAAGCACATTATATGGGATGGGGATGTTGTAAGCATCAAAGGGAAAATAGAACATGCCACAAAAATTGCATTCATTTTGGAAGCATGCATTGAAGAGGAGGACATGTTTTCCAAGAGCAATGAATTTCCCTGGAACAAGATCATGTTCGGGCAGAAATCCAAGAAAGGTCAGAGAATGTTGAAGGAGAAAGCTGTTACATCTCAGGAGGAAACAACTCAGGAAGAAACAACTGAAGAAGAAACTGAAGAAGATGCTCCCTCACCAATTCAAACCAGAAAAGGAAAGCTAACCAGTCAGAAAGTTACTGAGACCAGCTCAGTGGAAAAGAAACAAGAAAAGGGCAGAACCCTTCTAAAATTTAAAAGGGAAGCTGGGGAGAAGTTAAAAACAAAAGCCTTAGCTCCTCAAAAGAAAAGAAGACTCCAAACAATTGCTGAGAAGGAGGCTAGTGAAGCTGAGGAAACACAAACAGAGGAGCAAACAGGGATAAAATCACTGTTACAAGTTCTTGCACAAGTGGTGAAGAACATTGAAGAGCATGAGGTAGAGGAAAATGTGTTTTCGGAAATTTTGGAAACCTCTATTGAGACAGATAAAATTTCTCAGGAAATTTTTAAAGGTTCTCAGATGAGTGCCAAAGAGAGTCAACCTCAGGCCACAACTGCTCAAACTTCAGAACAAGTAGAAGCTCAGGAACCAACTGATCTTAGTCTGGAAGAATTATTGAAAGAGCCTTTTCTTGATCCATCTGACCTACAACTCATTCAACCTGATCTCACTATTCCTGAACCACCCAGTTCTCCAATCATGAAAAAGGGAGAGGTTCTAGATCGATATCCTGATCTTGCAAACTATCCTGATCTTCAGGACATTTTCATAAGATTGAGAACAACAGACTATATCCTGAACCATACTCTTCCAAATATGCTGAATATAGCATCATTCAGAGGAGAAGAGTGGTGGAGTGCTGAGACTGTCGTCTTAACTGAGTTCTCAGGGTTCAGGAAAACAAAACTTAGGATCAAAATTGCTTAGTTTGATGAGCTGGTTAAGAGAAAGATTGCTGAAAAAAGGACTGCTGAGGCTGGAGAGCCAAGTTCTCAAAGTCAAGGAGGTGAAGGAGATCAAGGAGGACAAGGAGAAAAGAAAATTGAAAAGGAATTTGAGTCAGAGAAGGATACTCAGAAAGAAACTGCACAAGAAAATGAAGTTGAGCTAGAACAGGCTACTGAGACTGATACCAGACAACCTCAGACTGAAGTTAACACTGTTCAGGTACCTTTTGGCACTACTATAAATTATGCCAAAGCTACTGAAGTATCTATCTTTAAATCTGTTGATTGTGGTATGCAGACTGAGGCTCATTTGGAGCACACAACTCAGTTGGAGAAGATTGTATAAGCCCCAGTGATTGACTTTACACCAATCATGGATAAACTCAAAGTTGTAGAGCCACTGGTGGAAAAGATAACTCAGATGGAAATTGCACTTGCTGAGTAATCTCAGATAATAACAAGCCTGAGTTCATCTGTTGATATACAAACTGCTCAAACTGGACTGAAAGAGAAAATTGTAGCTCTTGATAATAAAATTGGTGAGATGAGCAAATAGTTTGCTACAGATCTGGAAAAGAAATAGATAGGACTCTCTATCTTGAGGCAAAACTTACTGAGAAGAATCAAGAAATGATTCAGGCGGCTGTTCAGGAAATGAGCTCTATGCTCATGGGAAAAATAACGGATATCAATTCATGTGATTTAATGCTTGCTTGCATTTTATTTATTTAAGATAATTATGATGATGTCACTCAACCCGCTTTCGATTATTTTAAATCAAAATAAGTTTACTGGTCCGAATTATTTGGATTGAAAAAGAAATCTGGACATTGCCCTAGTTGCAAGTGAGTACAAATTTGTGCTCAATACACCTGCTCCTGCCCCTTTGGAACCCGATTCCACTGAAGAGAAAAAGGATGCTCATAAGAAGTGGCACAGGGCTAATGAGATGGCTCGTTGTTACATTATGGCCTCGATGTCAAATGTTTTACAACAGCAGCATCAAAACATGCCTAATGCCGCGGATATGTTGTTGAGCCTAAAAGAGCTTTTTGGTGAGAAAGATTGGGCTGCCCGTTTTGAGGCTATGAGGAGCATTATGTCAACCTCTATGCCAGAGGGAGCATCCGTGAGGGACCACTGTCTCAAGATGATGGAATATTTGAATGAGACAGACGTCCTCGGAGGAGAAATCGATGGTAATACCAAGATCGATATGATCCTGAACTCGCTCCCAAAGTCCTTTGAAAACTTTCATTTAAACGTGATCATGAGTAAGAAGGACTATACCATAGCCGAGCTTCTTGCGGAATTGGTTGCGGCAGAGGCTCTCATGGGTAAGGGTAAAGGACCACAGACTCATGTTTCTGTTCAAGCTAGACCTTCTTCGTCTTAGGGCGGGAAGAAGAAAAAGCCTTTACAGAAAAAGGGTAGTGGAAGCAGTGGGAACAAGAATGAGGCGCCTTCAGGTAGCGTGAAAAAGCCGAAAGGCAAATGCTTCAAATGCAACAAGACAGGACACTGGAAGTCTGATTGTCCTCTCCAGAAAAAGGACAACTCTGGTATGTCTTTTGCTCTAGTTGTTGAAACATGTTTCGCGGCTTGTTCTGCCTTTTCTTGGGTAGTAGATACAGGAGCCACTGATCATGTTTGTTATACCTTGCAGGGGTTTCTACAGACAAGGCAACTGAGTGAGGGCGACGAAATCTGACTTTTTGCTTTAGATGTGTTTAGGTTTAATTTCGTTACGTGTTCATTTGGCATCCAATATCGATCATGGCAATGGACCACCCTCACTGGCGCATTCCATCAATTATATCTTTCATATTTTCACTGAGAGCATACAGAAGGTTTTTACCATTCAGTTTGGAACCAATTCACTGAAGTTTGAATTAACTGAATCACAACCTTAATCACATTTTTATGAACTAAGGGTAAAGCTATTTCAACAAAGTAAAACGAGTATAAACTTAGGGTCTACACTTTCCGCACCTTAGTTAGCTAGTATAGATAACTACCAAACTGAACAACTCTCCTGAGTATTCAGTAAGTTGCATGCATCATGAGATACCTAGTATCTCGTAGTAAGTGAGATCTTACTACACTCTCTAAGAGTACGGTGCAGATCGCACACCAATCTCCATTGTATCATCAATATCCCATTCTTGATGATCCTTGATCGGGGCTATTTGAGAATCATGCTTAAGTCATCTGAGTTCTCACAACCTCAATGACAGCAATGACTCATGGGAACACTTGCATGAATAAATGCAAACAATCAAACATAATATTCAAACAAGTGTATTGCCATACATTAATATTAAGTGAACTATAATATTAAATCAAACTTGTTGGGAGATGAATTTAAATAAGATTTTGATTAGATCCCAAAACCCCTGAGTATGACATGTTTAGGATAATCTTGATAGTCTGAGTCAGGTTTCAGTATATATTGTTCAGGAAGATATATGCACCATGTATAGTCAGCAGATATTAAAATCAGGTTAGATATTGAAGACCCTGAAGACTCGGAAGAACTGAAGACTCGGAAGATACTGAAGAATTGAAGAACTCAGAAGATTACTGAAGTTACTAAAGAACTAAAGACTCAGTAGTTACTGAAGGCTCAGTAAGTTACTGAAGACTCAGAATGACCTGAATGTTTAGAGGCACTGAAGAAATATCTATTTGAATACATACAAAACTGAGGAAAATGCACATCTTTAGAAGAATAGATATTGCCCAAAACATTCAAGTGCAGACAAAAGGAACTAAAACTAAGTGTTGTTTAAGGTTGTCTCATTCAGAGAAATTGACCTAAAAGAGCCGTTTTGTTTATCTACATTCACTTAAGACAAGAACCAATCAGAGGAAGACAACACTGTACTCTACTGACACTGAAGCGATAGGACCCTGAATTTTGTCAGTAGTACTATGTTCCAGACTGCAAAAATTGGTGATTGGCTACATGGTTCCATATTGCCTAAAACATGCAAGGGAGTGTGCAAACCCTAAAAATAGTTGTTCATCAATAACCTGAAGAGGAAAATCTTGATGCTATCTCTTCCAACGGATAGTTTTTCAAAGAGTGACCTTGGAGAAGTTGCCTATAAATACCAGTGACCTTCACCATTGAAAGGTTACGGGAAATTTCAAGCAACTCAAGAGCACATTCGTGTTCTTGCAAATTGAAGCACTCGAAAACCCTAGAATTTCACAAGTGTTTCACATTGGAGAGAGCTCATTCACTAAGCCTAGATTTGATAGAAATATCCAAAGCTTAGTAGAGATATCCTAGCCTTTGCATTTGTTCTTATTGTAAAGGATATCTCACCCTAGTTGGAAACCAACCCAAACCCAAACCCTTTGATAAGGTAGTTTGAGTGTGTGAGTTTCGTTGGTGAGTTAGAGTTTTAAAGAGTGTGTAAGCTGCAGTGAGTCAGCTAGAAAACTCTATAGGAGAAGTTAGTAAGCTACTTGTGGTAGTCTGAAAACTTGTGTGTGTTGAGTTAGTAAGCTGCAGTGAGTCAGCCTGAAAGCTTTAGGAAGTGTATTAAGGAATTTCTCTGAAGATCAGAGAGAGTGGACGTAGGAGCTTGAGTCTCTGAACCACTATAATTGCTGTGTTATTTGCTTTCTGTACTGCATTATATCTGTGGTATGTTTTTCACTGAAAGCATATTTTACTGATACCTAGTTGGAATCAATCCACTGAATGTGCATTAACTGATTCACAGCCTTAACCACTATTTTACTAAGGAAGAGATTTTCAGCAAGCTAAAACGAGTATAAACTTAGGGCCAACCATTCCACACTCTTGATTAGCTAGAACAGATAGTTACCAAACTGAACTAACTCTACTGAGTATTCAGTAAGATAGTTATCTGATCCAAGCATCTCAGGATCTCTGATAAAACTCAGGATCAGTTGGGCTAATCTGAAGCTACTGAAAGCTGCTCAGGATCACTGTCTCAGTAGACTTTGACTCAGGGCGATTTGTGCTTCTCAGGGCAAAATTCTCAGGACAACCTGACCCATCTGATCTATGTATAGAAAAAGATTTAAAAATCACTGAACACGTGTATTCCCCTCCCATACACGTGTGAGACTCGTTTGCACCGGGACCAACAAGTGGTATCAGAGCAGTGGTTCATTTTGACCACTTGCTTTGGTAGCCATAGTCTATTTGCTGAAAGACTTTGGTGGTCTACTGAATAGATCTTATTGCTGATATCTTACAAGGCTCATTCATCATGCCTTCTAAGAAACTTCCTATGTTCTCTGTTGAGAGCTATGACCTATGGAGACTGAGAATGCAGGCTCATCTGTATTCCAAACATGAGAGAATGTGGAGAGTGGTTTCTGAAGGACCATTCAAATACACTGTTGTGAATCCCAGAATTACTGATACTGAGAGGAATGATCCCAGGGAAGAATTTCCAAAACCTGATGATCAACTGACTCCTGATGAGAGAAAGTTAGTCAATTTGGACTACATTTCTAAAGATACTCTCTATAGCACTATTGATGATGGTGTTATGGGGATGATTTCTCACTGTGAAACTGCAAAAGAAATATGGGACACACTTGCTATCATGTGTCAAGGCACAGATCACATTAAAGAAAACAAACTTTCTGTTGCTATTGGAAAGTTTGATAGTTTTGAAATGGAAGATGGTGAATCCATCGACAAACTGGAAGTCAGATTCACTAGCATTATGAATGATCTGAATGCCCTTGGGAAAAGATACCCACAGAGAGAAGTGGCACTGAAAATTCTTATAGGTTTGTCTAAGAAATGGGATATACATGTTGTGGTGATTGAAAACACCAAAAATATTGATTCCATGCCATACCAACAAGTTTTCTCTGAACTGAAAGCTTATGAGTTTGTGTTTGACAAAAAAACTAAGAAATCTGATAGCAAAGATGATTCTTCATCTAGAAAAAATGTGGCCTTTAAAGCCAAAGAGAAATCCTGTAAATCTAGAGAGTCTGAGAACTCACTTGCCAAAAATCAAGATGAGCAAGAGGATAAGCTAGTACTTATGGCAAGGAGGTTTGAAAGACTCAATAGCAGATTTGGAAAATATAAGAAATATTACAGGAATCATAGGTACAAAAACAGGAATAACTCAGAGGCTGAGGACAAATCCACTGAGAAAAGGAAGGACCACAAGGCTTAAGGTTCCTCATCCAGAAAGAAGGACTCCAAGACAAAGGAGGAAAGTGGTCAGGATGATGATACCAACATATGCTACAACTGCCAGAAGAAAGATCACTTCCAATATGACTGTCCTGAGCTAAGTGCTAAAGAAAGAAAGGAAAGACAAGCTAAGAGAGACAAGAAGATCTCCAGCAAGAAGGCTATGATTGCAGAAGAGGAAGGACAATCTGAAGAAGGATCCAGATCTTCAGATGAGATATTCTCAGATAGTGACAGTGATGATGTCTACCTTGTTGCTATGGAGGAGGTAAATTCTTCTATCTCTGTTGTTGCTCCTACACAAGCACATGAGTTCTCAAGTTCAACTGTAACCTGTAACTTTGACCTGATGGATTCTTTTGAGAATCTTATGAAGGACTATTCTGTGTTACAAGAACTGCTCATAGAAACTCAAGAGCGAATAAAAGGAATCGATCACGAGAGTCTGAAGTGGAAAGACTCTAAAAATGCTGAGATCACTTCTCAATTGATGGGAACTACTGATGAACTGGATGTTCTGAAAGTACAACTCTCAGAAAAAGAGAAAGTGATAGAAATCCTGAATGGAAAATTAGAGAAATCCAATTGAGGAGATTCAACTTTTATCAAAATCGAAGTTCAATGACCTCTTTGAGAAGCATGAGACTCTAAAGAAAAGTGAGGATAGTGTGCGTGAGAAAGTTAGCTCTATTGAATTCTCGCATCTAAAGTAATAGATGAAATTTAGAGTTATCAAAGACACTGAACTATAAAGGCCGGATTGAGATATAATCCGGGGGAACCTCACAAGGTCTTCTTCGAATCTTTGCTTCTAGTAGCACTAAGACCGCCTTTTTGTTAAACCCGAAGGGCATGTACTAATCTTCTTCATCAAGAAACGACCCGAGTTTTTAGACAAGGGTAAAGGACCTATGGTTTCAGAAAAACTGAAGGTTCGGGGAAGAGAGCCCAAACCTCAGGAAAAGGCTAGAAAAACCCTAACACTCAAAGAGGAAATTTTTAGGCCAAGATTTCAAAAGCAATCGAACCAACTCAAGAAATCAGACCGAACCATCGAGGAATTTTCGTAAGAGAAACACTCAAAGAGAGATATTCTCAATTGAAATGACCAAGTCCTCGACATCGAAAAGACCACAATTTCAAAGACAGTAACCTAAACCCCACTTGCCTAAGGGTAAAGGTTTCTAACCCAAGTCGTGAGAGACAGAGACCAATCGCACCAAAGCCAAGGCATTTGAACAAAAGGCTGAACCCAAGCTAAAGCCGGCACTCATACACAGGGGTACTGCCAAGGGCACCTAGGGTGGTGAATGTGTATGAATATGTTTATGGGAGACAAATCACCACTCTAAAGTAATTAGAGTTATCAGGCGATTTGGGTTCCAAAAGGTATAGCTAACCTGGTAGGACCCTACACCAAATGGGTACCTAAGAACTGATTTATTTTTCAGGTGAAGGAAAAGGGCACTGAGCTGAATGAAGACAACATAGCCCCGATGAGTTGAAATGAATTGGCTCTGTTGCATGGAATCGACGGACGAAGGGATGTTCAAGACATATGACAGGATATAAGCAATTACTCACTGACTATGTTGAGCAAAAAGACCCTCAGATTACATTTGGAGACAATTCCAAAGGACAGACTGAAGGATATGGAACTCTTGAAGTTGATTCTGTTCATATCCATGGTGTTCATATGTGTCTGGTTTAAAGCATAATCTGCTTTCTATCGCCCAATTACGCGGACAAAGGATTCAGTGTTGAGTTCTCAAAGAACTTATGTTATGTGAAAGACAATACTTCACAACAAATATTACTGACTGGTACTAGAAAAGGAAATGTGTATCTTGCTGATTGGAAATTATCTCCTAAAGATACATGCTTGGTTGCAAAAAGTTCTACTGATACTAGTTGGTTGTGGCACAAAAGGCTGAATCACCTACACTTCAAAACCCTGAGCAAATTTTCAAGATTAACACTTGTGAGGGGGTTACCCAATGAAGTGTTCAGTAAAGATCATGTTTGTGATGCCTGTCAGAAAGGAAAACAAATTAGAGCATCATTCAAAAGCAAAGTAGATATTTCTACTGACAGAATTCTACAACTATTGCATATGGATCTTTTTGGTCCAGTAACACCTGTGAGCACTAATGGCAGGAAATATACACTTGTGGTAGTTGATGACTACTCTAGATACACATGGGTAATATTCTTACTCAGTAAGAAAGAGACTCAGACAAAACTGCCTGAACTACTGAAAAGACTCAGTACTGAAAAGAATCTGAGTGTGGTCAAAATCAGATCAGATAATGGAACTAAATTTATCAACCATATTATATCTGATTATTGTGCAGCAAATGGAATAGCTCATGAAACATCAGCGGCAAGGACCCCACAACAGAATGGTGTTGCTGAAAGAAGAAATAGGACTCTGAAAGAAGCTGCAAGAACAATGATTGCTGAATCTGATATTCCTAAGAAATTTTGGGCTGAAGCTATCAACACTGCATGCTACTCTCAGAACAGATCCATGCTGACCAAGAATCAAGGAAAAACTCCTGATGAGCTGTGGAATGAAAGGAAGCCTCTTGTTTCTTTCTTTCGTGTGTTTGGTTGCAAGTGTTTCATACACAATAATGGTAAAGATCAGTTGAAAACCTTTGATAGCAAAGCTGATGAAGGGATATTCTTAGGATATTCTGAAGTTAGTAAAGCCTTCAGAGTTTACAACTGTAGGACTCTTATTGTGGAAGAAACACCTCATGTTGTTTTTGATGAGTCTACTTGTGTTCAAAAGAAACAGGAACATGACTCAGGAGAACTGACCAAGAGAATCACAAGACTTAGCCTGAAAAAAAATGATAAAACATTCTCTGAACCTGAAAAGAAGAAGTCAGTCACTTTCTATGAATGGAGTGAATCAGACTCAGACAAAGAAGTTCAAGATGGAAATACTCAGGATGGTGAGACTCAGGATGAAAATTCTCCACTGAAGTAAAGCCAACACACTGAAGCTGACCAATCTGAACATAAACCAGTTCAGACTCAGGTATGTAATGCCGATGAAGATGTGGTCACAGATGAGGCAAACTCTGAATCTATCAACCAAGGGGGAACAAATGTCTCTGACAATGTTCTGAATGGAATTTCCCCTGAGGAAGATGATTCACTCTCTCCTTTTATGTTGTTCCCTGAATTTGATGAATTACCTGAACCTAACATTTCTGATGTTGAGGATACTATTGAAGGGGGAACATTCAGGAGAAAATGGTTGGATAGTCATCCTACAAGTCAGATTGTGGGTGATCTATCAGAAGGGGTTAAAACAAGAAGGTACCATAGAGAAAGTGCTTTGTTCTGCTGCTTCCTATCTGAAAAAGAACCTACTGAGATTGAAGAAGCTCTTCAAGATTCTTTCTGGATTACTGCTATGCAATAAGAGCTGAATCAGTTCACAAGAAATGATGTTTGGGAGCTAGTGGACAGACCTAAGAGACACAATGTGATTGGAACTAAGTGGGTGTTCAAAAATAAGAGAGTTGAAAACAACAACATTGTGAGAAACAAGGCAAGGCTAGTTGCACAAGGTTATTCCCAAGAAAGGCTTGGATTATGATGAAACCTTTGCACCTGTTGCAAGACTAGAAGCCATCAGAATGTTTCTTGCATATGCTGCACACATGAAATTCACAGTCTATCAAATGGATGTGAAAAGTGCATTTCTGAATGGTGTGCTTAATGAAGAAGTATATGTGGAACAACCTCCAGGATTTTGTCAGAATGACCAAGTTTACAGGCTCAGGAAAGCCTTGTATGCTCTCAAGCAAGCACCCAGAGCATGGTATGATACCCTTTCTCAGTTTCTTACTGACCATGGTTTTATCAAAGGAACTGTTGATAGGACTTTGTTCAGGATAGAATATGGGAAGGATATCTTACTAGTTCAGATTTATGTGGATGACATCATATTTGGATCTCCAAATCAATAGTTGTGTGAGAAGTTTTCTACCCTGATGATAGAATTGCAATGCAGTTAGAATTCCCATGAATAATAACTACAAGATGGATCCTGATCTTGAAGGCAAAATAGTAAATCACACTGATTATAGAGGGATCATTGGATCATTGCTATATCTCACTGTAAGTAGGCCTGATATAACATTTGCTGTTGGGATATGTGCAAGATACCAAGCTAATCCTAAGGCTAGTCACATGTAGGCTGCCAAAAAGATTTTGAAGTATCTTAAAGGCACTGTGAATAGAGGATTATGGTATCCAGCTGATGATAACCTTGAATTAACTGGTTATTCAGATGCTGATTATGGATGATGTAGAATTGACAGGAAGTCTACCACAGGAACTTGTCAATTTCTTGGAAGTAAACTGATATCATGGTTTTCAAAGAAACAGACCTCAGTATCAATCAGCACTACTGAAGCTGAATACATGGCTGCGGGAAGCTGTTGTGCACAGATTCTTTGGCTCAGACAACAATTGAGGGATTATAAGATTATAGCCAATGAAGTACCTATATTTTGTGATAATAATAGTGCAATTGCTATTACACAAAATCCAGTATTGCACACCAGATGTAAGCATGTTGATATCAAACATCACTTCATCAGAGATCATGTTGAAAATAAGGATATCGGAATGGAGAAAATTCATACTGATAAACAGAGAGCTGATATCTTGACTAAACCTTTGGCTGAATCAAGATTTCAGGAACTATCAGTTGAATTAGGTATGTCGGATCCAGGTGAATAAGGCAAGTCTTAAAAATTGAAGGTTTTCAGATGCATGAAGTTTTTCAGGATTCTACTGAAAAACTCAGGATAAAATTGAAAGACCTGAACACTGAGTCTTAGGAAACTCAGTAATCCTGAAGTTCAGTACTCAGTTTTATACTGATATTTTATCAAGGTCAGAACTCAGTAAGACTGATGGTTAAAATTAGTCTGAAGAAGTATTGACTCATGCACCACATTTATTGTCTAAACTGAATCTCAGTAATCATTGGCAATAAATGATAAAACACCTGAGGAAATAATTGGGCGGAACGTTTTAAATTCTCGAGGAAAGTCAATGGTCTGCAGGAACAGTAATTAAAACATTGTTCATTATTCACCAATAAGGATAAATTGGCGGCTAAGTACTTGCGAAATCGTCCTTTCAATTACCCATTTTAGCCAATTTTAATCTTGACCGTCAAATCCCTTAATCCACGCGATTTTCCATGAATCAAAGTCTTATATCCATTACTAAGACTTCATTCAAGCCCTATTTCAAAAATCTTCATCTTCACGATACTCTGTCTTCCAAAAATCTCTGATTACCAAAATTTTCCAGTTTCCAAAAAACCTTCACTAAAAATCGCCAAATGACGTTATCCTTCTACCACAAACTCGTCGTTACCAACAAACCCTGGTACGAGAATGTCGTTTCTCTGGAAAGCACATCCAATCCGGCTTACGAGGAGGAAGCGTTGCACATGCTTCGATTGGCAAAGCTCACATGTCTGGTCGCAAATCAACCAGATGCCGAATACGCCAAAGAGGTAATAGAGTTTGTTGCTAATATGCAATTAGATGAGGAAAATTGCATAGACTCTAAGATTACGGTGTCTCATCTAGTGCGGACAGAAAAATATGTGGATTTTGTTAGGGAGTTATATATTATCCCTAAGAATTTAAATGCCATATATGAGATTAATGATAGAGGGAAGGACCCTACATTGTACATGGTGGGTAGGGGACAAGAATACTTGGATCAACTTGCTGAGCATCCGGTAAAGTTTGAAGCTACTTTGAATAAAAAACATTTGAAGCCTAAATATCGAGTACTGTTGGATATTGTGAGCAAATGCATTATGAGTGGATCTGGTAGTTTCGAGCAGATAAGCAAGCCTAAATTGAGGTTAATGGCGGCAATTGAAGATTCTCCTTCACGGGCATTTAACCGGTTGCACTACTTTATCAAAGTGATCAGTGATCAAGCCAAACACATTCAAAAGGTGAATGGCTCTGTGGTGATTAAAGGAAAAATCCTACATGCAACCAAGATTACATTCATCTTGGGAACATGCAGAGAAGAGGAGGACATCTTTGCCAATACAACTGTCTTTCCAAGATCCAAGATCATGTTCAAACCAACAATGAAGACTATGAGGGAAAAGAAAGAGAAAATTACTGAGTCTCAGGAGGAGACGACAGAAGAAGAGACCGAAGAGGATACCACAGTGGTTAAACAAGTCAGGGAAACCAGACAAGGAAGTTGAAGAAGAAGCTAAGCAAGCCAGGGGGAAAGCCCTGATGAAACTGAAAAAAAAGAAAGGAGAAAAGATGAAGAAGAAAACATTGGCCCATCAGAAGCGAAAAAAGCTTCACACTATTGCTGAAAAGGAGGCCAGTGAAACTGAGGAAACCCAAACTGAAGATCAGCAAGGGTTGAAATCTCCACTTCAGGTTCTTGCTCAGGTGGTGAAGAATGTACAGGAGCAAGAAACTAAGGAACATGTTTTCTCAGAGGTACTCGAAACCTCTCTGAGTTCAAACAAAATTTCTTAAGAAATTTTCAAGGGACCTCAGACCACGACTGAAGAAAGACAACCTCAGACTTCAGATCAATCTGAACCTCAGGAATTGCTGAACTTGGATGCACTCCTGAATTAACCTTTTCTCGATCCATCAGCACTACAAATGATACAATCTGAGCCTAATGTTCCTGAGAGCCCAGAGTTGAAGAAGGGAGAGGCGAAAGAAACTGAATGACGCAACAAGGGGGAACGGTTCATCCTTGACAGATACCCTGAGCTGAGCGCTTATCCTGACCTTTAGGATCTCTTCTTCAGGCTCAGAACAACTGTATATATTCTGAATCAGACACTTCCTGAGATACTTAACATTCCCTCATTCAGAGGAGAGGACTGGTGGAATACTGAAACTGCTGTGTTGACAGAGTTTTCAGGCTTCAGAAAAACCAAGCTCAGGATGAAAGTTGCTAATTTCGATGAGCTGGTGAAAAGAAAGATAGCTGAGAAGCAGAATGCTGAGGCTGGTGAATCCAGTGCTCATAATCAGGAAGAGGAAAGAGATCAAGGAGGAGAAAAGGGGCTTAAGAAAGAAACTGAACCTGAGAAAGAGAAGGAGTCTGAACAAGAAAAAGAAACTCAGGATGATATGCAAACAGAAGCTGACACTGAGCAGACTGATACCAGACAACCTCAGACTGAAGTTAGCACCCTTCAGGTACATTTTGGCACTATTGTAAATTATGCCAAAGTTACTGAAGTACCTATCTTTAAATATGTTGTTTATGGTATGCAGACTGAGGCTCAATTGGAGCATCCAACTTAGTTGGAACCAGTGGTCTAAGCTCCAGTGGTTGATCTAACCCCAATCCTGGATGAACTCAAGAAGATAAAGCCAATGGTGGAAAATATGACTCAGATGGAAGTAACATTGGCTGGTCAAAATCAGAAGTTGGATAATCTGAGTTCATCATCTAATATGCTGCAACTGCAAACAACTCTCTCAGATAAGATGACTGTTGTGGAAGGGAAAATGGACGAAGTCAGAACATAAATCAATGCCAACATGAAGCAACTATACCAAGACAGAACTGCCTATCTTGAAGCTAAATTGGTTGAGAAGAATGATCAGATGATCAAGACAGCTATTGAGGAAATGGGCTCCCTACTCATGACCAAGATGACAGACATGATGCATGATGTCTTCTCAAAACAGTTTGCTCCGCTTTCAGAAGAATTCTCAATGGCCAAGAACTATATGATGAGGCTAGAAGATGAGCATGATCAGCTGGCTGGGGAAGTGCACAGCTTGGGCAAGGAGCAATACCACATGGATAATGGGGGAAAGACCGAGTTCAAAAGGTCAGTTGGATAAGTTTTTGGCACAGACCTTGGAGAAGAAAGCCAGAGAAGATGCTGATGCTAAGAAAATCCTTGACGCTCTGATTGAGATTGAGGCCACGGAAAAATTGAAGTTCAGAGAAGCTGAAGAACCTGGCCACACTCAGACATCAGAACAAACAGCTCAGGAAATTATTGAAGAGAAAATGACTGAAAGAAGAAGAGTTGAAACGAGCAAAGCTGGTGAAACCCAAGTCAAGTGAAAGGCTGTAGCATTTGTTGAGCAAGAAAAGAAGAAAAGAGCAAAGGTATCAAAACTTACTCAGAGGAAACTGATCATGGAGTTTGAAGAATCTGAGGAAGAGCAAGAGAAAGAAGAAACTGAAACTCAGAAAGAAGCCTTCGACACCAAGAAAACACTGAGAGCCCTACAGATAGAAAAAGAAAAGAGAACTGCTGCTTCAGTCTCAGGTGCTCCACTGATCAGAAAGAAGAAGGAAGAAGAGCAGAAAAGAAGAGGTGGCTTCAAAAAGTTCATAGGCAAGAGGAGAGGTACAGAAAAGACTCAGAAGTGGCCGTACATTGATAAGTGGATGCCTCTACAGATCAATGATGCATGGGAGGAAATCAAGAGAACCTTCTGGTTCTATTATGAAATTATGAGGGAATGGAGGGGGAGCAGCTCGGATAAAAATGAAGCATTCATTGAGTATCTACTGACATTTTATCCTGAGAATCTGCAGAAGTGGATCAACCTTGCAGATGAAGGCAATACTCAGATAGTAGCTCCAGGACCATACATGTACCCATCTCCTAGATTTGAGAATGGCTATGTGAATGAAGCAGCTATCTCTCAGGAAATTGCTCAGTATGCTCTTCAACTAGGCTTAACAGGAAATAACCCAGAAATCATCAAGGCAAGAGATGAACTAAAGAAGAGGTATTATGGGATGTTTAACTTGGAAGTGCCAGAGGATGAGGTGGAAGAAGACTGAAGTCTATGTACTTCTGAATGTTTTTTTATTTTCATTGTACTTTGTAACTCTTATCCTACATCAATGAAAAGTTTATCTTTTATGCTCAAAGATAATATCTCATTATCTTCTTACATGTCTTTTATTTGATATGCCTTGTGTTTGAAATTGTTAATTTTTTTGGACTGTAATAGATAAACTGAAACCTGAGTATACGTTAGGGTTTTTTTAATGTAACAAGATGGTTTTGGCATCATCAAAAAGGGGGAAATTGTTGGGAGATGAATTTAAATAAGATTTTGATTAGACCCAAAACCCCTGAGTATGACATGTTCAGGATAATCTTGATAGTCTGAGTCAGATTTCAGTATAGATTGTTCATGAAGATATCTACACCATGTATAGTCAGCAGATATTAAAATCAGGTTAGATATTGAAGACCCTGAAAACTCAGAAGATACTGAAGAATTGAAGAACTCAGAAGATTACTGAAGTTACTGAAGAACTAAAGACTCAGTAGTTACTGAAGACTCAGGATGACCTGAATGTTCAGAGGCACTGAAGAAATATCTATCTGAATACATACAAAACTGAGGAAAACGCACATCTTCAGAAGAATAGATATTGCCTAAAACATTCAAGTGCAGACAAAAGGAACTAAATCTAAGTGTTGTTTAAGGTTGTCACATTCAGAGAAATTGACCTAAAAGAGTCGTTTTGTTTGTCTACATTCACTAAAGACAAGAACCAATCAGAGGAAGACAACACTGTACTTTACTGACACTGAAAGCGACAGGACCCTGAATTTTGTCAGTAGTACTATGTTTCATATTGCAAAAATTGGTGATTGGCTACATGGTTCCATATTGCCTAAAACATGCAAGGGAGTGTTCAAACCCTAAAAATAGTCGTTCATCAATAACCTGAAGAGGAAACTCTTGATGTTATCTCTTCCAACAGATAGTTTTTCAAAGAGTGACCTTGGAGAAGTTACCTATAAATACCAGTGACCTTCACCATTGAAAGGTTATGGGAAATTTCAAACAACTCAAGAGCTCATTCGTATTCTTGCAAATTGAAGCACTCGAAAACCCTAGAATTTCCCAAGTGTTTCACATTGGAGAGAGCTTGTTCACTAAGCCTAGATTTGATAGAAATATCCAAAGCTTAGTAGAGATATCCTAGCCTTTAAATTTGTTCTTATTGTAAAGGATATCTCACCCTAGTTGGAAACCAACCCAAACCCAAACCCTTTGATAAGGTAGTTTGAGTGTGTGAGTTTTGTTGGTGAGTTAGAGTTGTAAAGAGTAAGTAAGCTGCAGTGAGTCAGCCAGAAAACTCTAGAGGAGAAGTTAGTAAGCTACTTGTGGTAGTCTGAAAACTTGTGTGTTTTGAGTTAGTAAGCTGCAGTGAGTCAGCCAGAAAACTCAAGGTAGAAAAGTGAGTAAGCTGCAGTGAGTCAGCCTGAAAGCTTTAGGAAATGTGTTAAGGAATTTCTCTGAATATCGGAGAGAGTGGACGTAGGAGCTTGAGTCTCTGAACCACTATAATTGTTGTGTTATTTGCTTTCTGTACTGCATTATATCTATTGCATGTTTTTCACTGAAAGCATATTTTGCTGATACTCAGTTGGAATCAATCCACTGAATGTGCATTAACTGATTCACAACCTTAACCACTGTTTTACTATGGAAGAGATTTTCAGCAAGCTAAAACGAGTATAAACTTAGGGCCAACCATTCCGCACTCTTGATTAGCTAGAACTGATAGTTACCAAACTGAACTAACTCTACTGAGTATTCAGTAAGATAATTATCTGATCCAAGCTTCTCAGGATCTCTGATAAAACTCAAGATCAGTTGGGCTAATCTGCTACCGAAAAGTTCGCCAGATCACTTTGTCTCGATGAGACTTTCACTCAGGGTGATTTGTGCTTCTCAGGGCAAAATTCTCAGGACAACCTGACCCATCTGATCTCAGTATAGAAAAAGATTTAAAAATCACTGAACACGTGTATTCCCCCCCATACACGTGTGAGACTCGTTTACACCGGGACCAACAAAACTGAATATCATCGAGGATTATGTTCTTTCAATATATATTCTCTAGGACACTGACACTAACAGGAAATCTTATACAGGCACCCAGAGCCCCAAAGGCAACTCAAAGAATCTATTGGCAGTCATTTTCCCATTCATGTTAACATACACCCGAGCTCTCTCACATGAGCTCCCCTTGAAGACCTGCTCATTCCGAGCAGGATCCCATCTTCTCCCCGACGAGCCATCTCTGAAGATCTGCTCATCCGGAGCAGTATTCTACCGAGCTCTCTCTCACGAGCTCCCCTTGAAGACCTTCTCATCCCGAGCAGGATCCCATCTGGCTCTCCCCGACGAGCCATCTCTGAAGATCTGCTCATCCCGAGCAATATTCTACCGAGCTCTCTCTCACGAGCTCCCCTTGAAGACCTGCTCATCCCGAGCAGGATCCCATTCGGCTCTCTCGAATGAGCCATCTCTGAAGATCTGCTCATCCGGAGGCGAGATTCTACCGAAGCTCTCTCACGAAGCTCCTTGAAGACCTGCTCATCCAGCAGGATCCCATCTGGCTCTCCCTGACGAGCCATCTCTGAAGATCTGCTCATCCCGAACAGTATTCTACCGAGCTCTCTTTCACGATCTCCCCTTGAAGACCTGCTCATCCCGAGCAGGATCCCATCCGGCTCTCCCCGACGAGCCATCTCTGAATATTTGCCAATCCCGAGCAGTATTCTACCGAGCTCTCTCACATGAGCTTCCCTTGAAGACCTACTCATCCTGAGCAGGATCCCATCCGGCTCTCTCCAATGAGCCATCTCTAAAGATCTGCTCATCTGGAGCAGTATTCTACCGAGATCTCTCTCACGAGCACCCCTTGAAGACCTGTTCATCCTGAGCAGGATCCCACCCGGCTCTCTCCAACGAGCCATCTCTGAAGATCTGCTCATCCGAAGCAGTATTCTACCGAGCTCTCTCTCACGAGCTCCCCTTGAAGACCTGCTCATCCCGAGCAGGATCCCATCCGGCTCTCTCCGACGAGCTCCCCTTGAAGACCTGCTCATCCCGAGCAGGATCCCATCCGGCTCTCTCCAACGAGCCATCTCTAAAGATCTGCTCATCTGGAGCAGTATTCTACCGACCTATCTCTCATGAGCTCCCCTTGAGGACATACTTACCCAAGCATGACTCTGATGAACTGCTCATCCCCACGAGCAGAACCAAATGAGCTCTCCTAATGAGCTCGCCACTTGCTTCAAAGATTTTACGGGTTGTCCTTTTCCCCCTCGTATCAGGTATAGTCCGATAACTTCCTGAAAATATATCAAAGTCAAAACACAAGATGATGTATTAAAATCGAAATACAAAACAAGATGTCATGCATCAAAAATCAAAATTGTTGCTAACACCCCAAAAATCTCAAGAAAATTATAATCTTATTAAAACATCCATAAGAGATATCCTTCGGTAGATTCGAAATTCAAGTCTATCTTCATTTACGAAAGATATCTTTATCAGGATACCAGTTTAGCTTCCAAACTTTCTAAATCATATCTTTACAAAGTTTACAAGAGCCTTGAATCTCAATCTCTCTCTCTCAAAGAAATCTCCTCACGAACACGTGATCCACTTCGTAACCCCAAGTTTCTAAGTATCCTCAATATCGGTCTCAAAATAAAATAACTAAACATTGCTTTGGCCTTTCGATTTGATAAGGTTTTTCGTCTCATAATCATTTTGCTCAAACCCAAATTCCATACACTTCGATTTTCATATTGAAGGACTTAGGGGACCGGTCTATGACCTCCAAGGAGGTCGTATTTTCTAAAAAATAAATCCTCCAATACAAAAATGATCATATCTTGATATACTCTAAAGCAAATAATAATAAAAAATAAAAATCTCTGATAAAAATCACGCGAGTCATGCATTATGTTTTTCTAAAAAATCATCAAAGTTAGAAATAAATCAAGTTTGTTATAATTCTTTACGAGTTAAAATTTATCGTAATTATTCACAACTTTTCACATTCATGAACATGGGGGACTGGTCCCCGACCTGTCACGAGTTCGGTCAAAATTAGATTCGCAAATGAAAAAGATAAGTCAAACACTTAGAAAGCAATTCGGTCGCATACCATCTATAAGACGACCTCGGTCGCATGCCCTATCTAAGTTGACAAAGCTAAGAACACCATAAGGCAATCAGGTCGCATACCATCTATAAGACTAGACCTCGGTCGCATGCCATATCAAAATTGACCAAGCCAAAAATTCCATGAGGCAAGCCAAGAACACCATAAGGAAATTAGGTCGCATACCATCTATAAGACGACCTCGGTCGCATGCCATATCAAAATCGACCAAGCCAAAAATTCCATGAGGCAAGCCAAGAACACCATAAGGCAATCATGTCGCATACCATCTATAAGACAACCTCGGTCGCATGCCATATCAAAATCGACCAAGCCAAAAATTCCATGAGGCAAGCCAAGGACACCATAAGGCAATCAGGTCGCATACAATCTATAAGACGACCTCGGTCGCATGCCATATCAAAATCGACCAAGCTAAAAATTACATGAGGCAAGCTAAGAACACCATAAGGCAATCAGGTCGCATACCATCTATAAGACGACCTCTGTAGCATGCCATATCAAAGTCGACCAAGCCAAAAATTCCATGAGGCAAGCCAAGAACACCATAAGGTAATCAGGTCGCATACCATCTATAAGATGACCTCGGTCGCATACCATATCAAAGACGACCTCGATTGCATACCATCTATAAGACGACCTCGGTCGCATGCCATATCAAAGACGACCTTGGTCACATACCATCTATAAGACGACCTCGGTCGCATGCCATATCAAAGTCGGCCAAGCCAAAAATTCCTAAGACAAATAAGGTCACAAGCCAGTAAAAATCGTGAATAGCTCGGCCAAAAATGGTCGACGACGAGCGCAAAAAGATGATCAAGATCTCAATATTAATAGAACTTAACTTAAAATAAAATCTCTCTAAGAGTATTACATTAATACTTCATACCGAACATTCTAATTATACTCCAAACACAAAAATATTAAGACATTGAGATCACAATTCTTAAGTCAATCGAATCACAAATAACAAATAATTCTATGACATTAGAAGTCGCGAAACGATAACATGACCCTTTGAAAGAAAATTAAGATGACAAATCAAAACAGACTGCATACATATAAGACGGTCGAACAAAAATATATATAAAAACAAAGAGTCTTGATGAGCTCCGTCTCTCGATGAGTAACCAAAAAGACTCTTGATGAGCCCCGTCTCTGGACGAACAACCAAAAAGACTCTCAACGAGCCCCGTCTCTCGACGAGCAACCAAAAAGACTCTCGACGAGCCTTGTCCCTCGACGAGCAACCAAAAAAACTCTAGACGAGCCCCGTCTCTCGACGAGCGCCGTCTCTCGACGAGCAACCAGAAAGACTCTCGACGAGATCCGCCTCTCGATGAGCAACTAATAAAACTCTCAACGAGCCTCGTCTCTCAACGAGCAACCAAAAAGACTCTCGAATAGCTCCGCCTCTTGATGAGTAACTAATAAAACTCTCTACGAGCCCCATCTCTCAACGAGTAATTAATAAAATTCTCGACGAACCACCGAAAAGACTCGTACAAAGAGGAGTACAAGCACATAAAAGACTCGTACAAAGAAACTCACCTCGAAGTATGAGCTCAGAAAAGACTCGTACAAAGAGGCTCACCTCAGAGTACTAGCACAAAAAAGACTCGTACAAAGGGGCTCACCTCGGAGTACGAGCACACACAAAATTGACTACGAGAGTAGGAAAATCCTCGACCCGGGGGCTCATTCTGAACCATCAAGACCTTATATGACATCCGACCATGCTCGGGGGCAAACATGATAATCGCAGACGCATCGAATGTATGGATCAAGATCGAGCTCCGAACAAAGTCAAAGCCCGACCTTGGGGGCTATTGTTGTAGCACAAATCAAACTGGATATGAGCTTGTATCCGACACGTCAGCAGGGCCCACCTAGGCTCAGATCGACCCGACTCGACAGAGGACCAACCTCACATTAACGAACGAACTCCCTCGAGGACGACCCATAGGCGAGGTCGGAAAGAGAAAAGTAAAGACTATCTGAGCAGGCGACCTCCCCCGGAGCGACCTCCCCCGAGGTCGCTCCACGAGCAAAGTCGACAAGCACAGTACGAGAAGATAATCCAGTAAAGTTAGGAACCAACGTCAGATTTACGAGACAAGACAAGATCATTTAATGTTACTGTTTAGATCAACGATGTAATAAAACCCTAATATAAATGGTCATGATGTATTTACTGTTTTTGAGCTTTCAGGGTTGGTCCTCTATAAATAGAGGACCACACCCCTCATTGTAAAAGATATTCATTCTCCCAACCTTACTCCCATTCTCTCATCATCTATACAAGAGTTCTTCCCACAGTCTTCGTGTTTGATTATTTACCATTAATTACTTGTTTGTGTTACTAGAATCGATAGCCACATTCAAATCCTTAAACCCAATATTTTAGTACATAACATTTATATATTGTGATAATGATAAAATTTTAGCCACTTTAATATTAGAAAAAGAGAAATTGTAAATGTAATAATGTATTAACATGAGTTAAATGATTTTTTTTAATTGGTAAACGTTTCTTGAAATGTTTAAAAAAATATTGAGCATAAGTTGTATGATTTTATTTTAACTAAATATTATTTATAATTAGGGATATATTTTATAAATGAACACCAATCTATTAAAGTATATTTTATAAAAAATACAGATAAATTCGAATTTAGTTATTGATGAGTTTTATGTTTTGAAGTCCTATATGACACCACCTAAATTAATATATTAAAAAATGTTATATGTAAATATAAAATTATAATGTGATGAAACTTAAAAAAATTTCATCCTACCCCATCGTTAAATCCTAGATCCGTCCCTGGAGCCAACACCATGAAGGGCCCCATAGTATCGGGGCGCCAGTTTCACCGACCTCGCTGCAAACAGGCTATGCTGCCGATACGGCCAAAATTTCAAGTAAACCCGATCTCCCACCGTGAATTCCAGCTCCCTACGGTGTTTATTCACCTCACGAATCATATGGTGTTGGGCTCTCACCAAATGCGATCGCAAGTCCCGTAAAATCACACCCCATTCACGCAATGTATCAGCCAAGACGCGGTCCCAAATTTCCCAATGGTGCATTCGGAGGAGGGGGTCGGTTGTATACCATTTCAAACGAAGTCGTGTCGGCTGCCGATTGAAACCCAGTGTTGTAGCAAAATTCGGCCCAAGCCAGCCACTTTCCCCATTGCTTCAGACATTTGGACGCAAAGCAATGCAATTACGTCTCCAGACATCTATTCAACACCTCGGTCTGGACATCCGACTCCAGATGGTAAGCCGAACTCATCTTCAGCTTAGTCTCCAATGCCTTAAACAACTCCCGCCAAAAAGAACTAAGAAATAACGGATCCCGGTCTGACACAATTGATCACGGTACCCCATGCAACTTCACCACTTCCCTCATAAACACATCCGCCATCACTTTGGTCTAAATGGGTGTCGGAGACCCACAAAATGCCCATATTTCGAGAAGTAGTCAACAACGACCAAGATGCAATCCACCCCCCCCCCCGAATGAGGTAGCCCGGATATAAAATCCATGCTAATATCCTCCCAGACCTGGCTTGGGATCGGTAAAGGATTGAGCAGCCCCATTGGCGACTTTGTGTCATACTTGTTCTTTTGGCAGATGTTGCACTCTGCAACAAACTTCAAAACTGCCCGCATCATTCCTTGCCAGTAAACCAAGGCTGCCAGCCTCTTATAGGTACAGAGTGCCCCAGCATGCCCGCTTCTCGGGGTCGTGTGAAACTCATGGAGCAGCTTGGAAACCCACTGGGATGATTTCGGGATAACTAACCGTCCCTTATACAATAATGTGTCACGCGCCCACGTATAATGATTTGGTGCGAGATGACCCTTTCTAGACCCGAGATAATCTTAGCTAACCCGATGTCCACACGCACCTCAGATAGCAAAGCAGTCCAATCAACCCACTATGGTAATGAGATGGCTGATAATTCACTCTCCTCATCCCGACTAGACAACACATTCGTAGCCTTATTGTTAACCCCCTCCTTGTAAACCACTTCAAAGTCGTAACCCAACAGCTTGGCTGCCCAATTTTGTTGCGCGGGTGTTGTCAAGGGTTAGGTTAGAATGTGCTTCAAACTCCATTGATCTGTTCGCACGGTGAAGCGACGACCCAGCAAGTAAGGCCTCCAATGTTGCACCGCGAGCACTAATGCCATCAATTCCCTTTCGTATACTGATCGAGACAATGTCCAGCCTGAAAGTTGTTTACTAAAATAGACGATCAGCTGCTTATCTTGCATAAGGATGGCCCCTAATCCGCAACCCCGATGCATCACACTCAATGACGAGTGTTTTGAAAAATCAGGCATCTGAAGCACGGGGGGTGAGGTCAGTGCCGCCTCCTTTAACTCGTCGGCTTCGGCTGACCATTGCAGTTTCGAACCACTTTCTTTCTTCAATAATGTGGTTAATGGGTTAGCAATCTTCCCGTAGTCCCAAATGAAATGCCGATAGTAGCCCGTCATGCTGAGAAACCCCCGTAGACCCTTCAATCAGTGAGGGTGAGGTAAGTCCACCACTGCTGCCACCTTCCCCAGATCCATCTGTACCCCCTCAAATGATACCATGTGACCCAAATATTCGATTGTTCTGCTGCCCAACGTGCACTTCTTCGGATTGATGACTAAGGAGTTTGTAAGCAGGGTGTTAAACACATGGCGGAGGTGCTGGACGTGAGATTTCCAACATGAGCTGTATATAAGGATGTCGTCGAAAAAACCCAGAGCAAAGTGGTGAAGGCAAGGACGAAATATGTCGTTCATAAGACTCTAAAATGTGGCGGGTGTGTTTGTCAACCCGAATGGCATCACGAGAAATTCGTAGTGACCCGAATGAGTTCGAAATGCTATTTTCGGAATATCCTCCGGGGAAACTCGAATTTGGTGGTAGCCAGCACGTAAATCAAGCTTACTGAAGTAGCGCACCCTGCGTAACTCGTCCAATAGCTCCTGTATGACTGGAATGGGGTATTTATCCAGAATGGTGACTTTATTTAGAGCTCGATAATCAACGCAGAAATGCCAAGACCCATCCTTCTTTCGGACCAGAAAAACTTGGCTCAAATAGGGGCTCGAGCTCGGTTAATTTCTCCATCTCGTCTTTCTGCGTGTGGTTGTAATGATACGGGCGCACCAACACCGGGCCCGCATCAGCCTGGAGGATGATTTGGTGATCATAAGAACGGCTCGGGGGAAGGTCGGGGAGGGGTTTAGTGACAACAGAGAAGTCAGCAATTAGGGCTTCTAACTTGCGATGCCGCTCGCCTGATAGCAAATTGTGTGTACCAAAATCGGGCTGGGCTGGGGAGGTGCGAATGAACCATAAAATCCTAACATCGTATGTTGCCTCCAACGAGTTAAGGTCATTCTGCGTGCAGGCTCGACGGGTGACAGAGGGATCCCCGTAAAGCTGAACCAAATTCATAGTTAACTTAGACCAATTGGAGGTGATATCTCCCAAAGTAGACAATCACGATACACCCAATACCAAATCAATGCCCCGGAGGGGAAAAACATAGCAATCGATGAGGAAAGTGTGGCGATTGAGTGTCAATAGGATGGCCTTGCACATCCCTTGCATAGCAACACGGGATCCGTCCCCCAAAATTACGTGAAAGTCGATGACTGAGTAACGTGTAGCTCGAGTTTAATGGCAACAAACTCGAAGAGAAAATAGTGGCTTGCTTCACTATCAATCATGGTGAGTACGCACTGATCGGCCACCCGACTGAAAAGTTTCATAGTCGTCGCCTCATCGAACCCATTAGACGATAAGTTCAATAACTGAACAGCAGTGAATTCAGTCTTCAGTGGAACCCAATTCGTTGGCTGTTGGCGTGTCTCTGTATGGTTCGGTATCCAAAACTTGAGCCTCCGGCTCCTCCTCCAAAGCCTCGATGAGGATATTCAAATACTTCGCCTCACACTTATGCAAGGGCTCATATGGTTTGCTGCACCAATAACACTTTCCCTTAGCACGGTATTCGTTGGCCTCCTCGGCGGATAGGTGGTGAGTGTTCCTGTTCTGGAGAGGTCCCGACGACCCCGTGGAGGATAGTTGTGACCCCTGTGGAGTGGTCCCTTGTGAGGATGTCGAAGTAGACACCCCCCCGTGAACACCAGTTTGAGACGAGAAAGGTGCACGACTGGTGTTGCTCTGATGGAAGGCCGGCCTTGAGAAATGACTCGGGTAGGCAGACGAGCGGAATACTCGCCTCACCGCCCGGATGGCGGAGTGCACATCTCTAGTCTCCACGTCCGATATCTTATCTCGGACGGATGGTTTTAAGCTCCCCAAAACATGCCCAAATACTTATCGGGTGGTAGGCTCGGAAGTTGCGCGACTCACTCCTCAAAAAGGGATAGATAATCCTCAAACGATCTCATTTGACGCGTCGCGTGCATTGCCTCATATGCCTTTTTGGCGGAGCTATCGCCAAAATGTTCAACCAACTCCCGGTGAATTGCTCCCATAAAATTGTTGGGGAGCGACGCATAGCCCACTGAGCCCAGAACATAGCTGTTGGGAGATGAATTTAATAAAGAAGTTTTGATTAGATCCCAAAAACCCTGAGTATGACATGTTCAGGATAATCTTGATAGACTGAGTCAGGTTTCAGTATAGATTGTTCAGGAAGTTATCTGCACCATGTATAGTCAACATATATAGATCAGGTTAGATTTTGAAGACACTGAAGACTCAGTAAGTAACTGAAGACACTGGAGACTCAGTATGTCACTGAAGACACTGAAGACTCAGTAAGTTGTTGAAGACACTGAAGACTCAGTATGTCACTGAAGACACTAAAGACTCAGTATGTCACTGAAGACATTGAAGACTCAGTATGTCACTGAAGACACTGAAGACTCAGAAGATAATGAAGACCCAGTAGTTACTGAAGACTCAGTAAGATACTGAATAATCAGTATAACCTGAATGTTCAGAGGCACTGAATATAATCTATCTGAAGACTACAAAAACTGAGAAAAACGCAAATATTCAGAAAAGTAGATATTGCCCAAAACATTCATATGCAGACAAAAGGAACTAAGTATAAGTGTTGTTTAAGGTTGTCTCATTCAGAGAGATTGACCAAAAAAAAGAGCCATTTTGTTTGTCTACATTCACTGAAGACAAGAACCAATCAGAGGAAGATAACACTGTACTTTACTGACACTGAAAGCGACAGGACCCTGAATCATGTCAGTAGTACTAAGTTCCAGACTGCAAAAATTGGTGATTGGCTACATGACTGCATATTTCCTAAAACATGCAAGGGAGTGTTCAAACCTTAAATATAGTTGTTCATCAAACACAAGAAGAGGAAACTCATAAAGTTATCTCTTCCAACGGATAGTTTTCAAAGAGTGACCTTGGTGAAGTTGCCTATAAATACCAGTGACCCTTTACATTGAGAGGTTACGGGAAATTTCAAAGCAACTCAAGAGCTCATTAGTATTATTGCAAATTGAAGCACTCGAAAAACCCTAGAATTTCCCAAGTGTTTCACATTGGAGAGAGCTCACTATTATAAGCCTAGAGTGATAGATATATCCAAAGCTTAGAAGAGATATCCTAGCCTTTGCATTAGTTCTTATTGTAAAGGATATCTCACCCTAGTTGGAAACCAACCCAAAACCCAAACCCTTTGTTAAGGTAGTTTGTGTGTGTTTTGTTGGTGAGTTAGAGTTGTAAAGAGTTACTAAGATACAGTGAGTTAGCCAGAAAACTCTAGAGAAGAAGTTAGTAAGCTACTTGTGGTAGTCTGAACACTTGTGTGTGTTTGAGTTAGTAAGCTACAGTGAGTCAGCCAGAAAACTCAAGGTAGAAAAGTGAGTAAGCTACAGTGAGTTAGCCAGAAAGCTTTAGGAAGTGGTTAAGGAATTTCTCTGAAGATCAGAGAGAGTGGACGTAGGAGCTTGAGTCTCTGAACCACTATAATTGCTATGTTGTTTTGCTTTCTGTACTGTATTATTATATGTTGCATGTTTTTCACTGAAAGCATAGGTCACTGATATTCAGTTGGAACCAATCCACTGAACTTGCATCAAATTGATCACAGCCTTAATCACTGTTTTATTTAAGGGAAGATTTTCAGCAAAGCTAAAACGAGTATAAACTTAAGGCCAACCATTCTGCACACTTGAGTTGCTAGAACAGATAGTTACCAAACTGAACTAACTCTACTGAGGGTTCAGTAAGATAATTATCTGATCCAAGCGCCTCAGGATCTCTGATAAACTCAGGCTCAGTTGGGCTAATCTGAAGCTTCTGAAAGTAGCTCAGGATCATTGTCTCAGTAGACTTTGACTCAGGGCAATCCGTGCTTCTCAGGGCAAAATCATCAGGATAACCTGACCCATCTAACCTCAGTGAAAGAAAAGTTTTAAAAATCACTGAACACGTGTATTCCCCCCCTCCCATACACGTGTGAGACTCGTTAGCACCGGGACCAACAATAGCCTTTCCTGACATGGCGATTAGGGCCAATGGCACCCTATCGCTTGCTGCACTCTTGTGCACAGAAAATATTGTTCCGTCTGGGCTAACCATGCCAACGAATCCGAGCCGTCAAATAACGGCAACTTCCTGCTCTTCACCGCGATGAAACCTGGCGGAAAAGACTGGCCCACCGCCCCCGGCGCTGCCCCACCTGGAAAGCGGACACCCCTCTAGATGCCCCACCGTGTGATGAAGAACTCTCTTCCTGATGGCCTAGAACATCGGCCGTCAACTGCGTAATCTGCTTAGAAATCTCGGCCTGTGACGCAACCTGTTCGGCCACAACCATCTATAATTCGCTTAGCGATTTCTCCACCGATTCGATACGCTCTTTCTCAGACGAATTACGAGTGTTAGTCATATTGAAAGAGGTTGGCAGGTCGGACCAATTGATAGAACACACACACAATCACTGAGCAATATAAACGTAATCAGAATTATCCTCGAGATGAGGATTCACAGAGTGATACTCTGCCACAAGCCAAAGGCCGCAGGAAACAATAAACTTCGATAAACCTCTAGGGCAAGACGCCCGCAACATAAATAATCCGACGCACAATAACTCAGCCCATTAACGAGGCCTAAACCCAAATACGAAATATGAAATATGAAATAAGAAAGACCCAACGATGGAAAAGGAAAGTTCAAAGTCAAATAATAAGTAAGATAAATAAAAGACTCAAGTCGGCCTCGCCGATTTCTTCCGGCGCTTGTACACGCGGAGTGGTGGAGCGCTATCAGAATTTGATGCATATTTTATGTGTTATGCATTTGGTACTCCTCCTGCACCAAAAATGTTAATTCTATGCACAAGTGAAAGATTCTGGTTAGTTCACCATCTTGCATGTTTGCATCGTGATGTTTTCGTGAAGCCAGCTCCTGCAGCAATAGTTTGTGCAACTGGTCATGAAAGGGACTTGAAGCCACATATATTTTTTAGTCTTGTTGTTTAGAAACCTAATTGCCCACGACCATCTATAGAGAAAAGTTAGGCATTGCCTTGTGAATTTGAATAAAAGTAAGGCTAGTTCTTTCTTCAGTTTTAACATTTCAGATAATTATGTGGTAATCATTCTTCCCGTATAGTCTAAATTTCATTCTTTGGGGAGTGATTCAACACATGTGTTACGGACAGATTTCTTGGAGTAGTGCTTGTTTCTTTATTTTATTTAATTAGTAATTAGTCATTAGATCTTTATTTAATTATTGGGTTATTAGTATTACTAGGTTGTGGGCCTTGTACATGGGCTTTGCTAGGGTAAATTTCATTCTGCTCATGTCACCAATCAACTTTGTATGTTGATTTATCTCATCTCAAGCTTCTTTTCCTAGTATATTTTTTAGTTTTGATAGTTCATTCATTACTTTTTATTGGAAAATATCATCCATATTTTTCCAATATAAAATATTTGACTAATCATTCTTGATTGTTTATCAAAATCTTTTCGATATGGAATATTTGACAATCCAACTTTGATTGATCTATTACAGATGTGCAGTCTCTCACTACTACACATTTGAGCTTGGAGAGCTCCACTTGGACAGCCATTTTTTCGAATAGCTCTCCAAATGGTCCCTTGAAGAGCGGTTCTATTAAAAAACTAAAGACAGCGGTTAAAAACTGATGTCCAAGATCAAAGTTTAGACAGCGGTTCATAACCGCTCTCCAAGTGAATTAATTTTTTTTATTTTTATTTTTGTAAAGCTTGTATTTTTTGTTTTATTTTTTTGTTTTTGTAAATTCTTTTTATGTACAATTCAAATATTTTATTCTTTAAATTCTCGTGTTATTTCTTTTTAATATCCATCTTATATAATGAGATTAACACAAACTCTTATGTAAAACTTGTTCATAATATTAAATTCATATTATTACACTTACGAACTTGTATCACTATTAATTCTTATAAATTAATACCTATAATATTTAATATTCTTATAAATTAATTCAATTTTGTCTAAGTATTACTTATTTAGATAGAAAAATACTATTACTTATTTAAATAGAAAAATATTACTTGTTTAAATAGAAAAATATTACTTGTTTAGATAGAAAGGTATAACTTGTTTAAAGAAAAGTATTACTTGTTTAGATGAAAAAGTATTACTTGTTTAAAGAAAAATATTACTTATTTAGATAGAAAAATATTGCTTGTTTAAATAGAAAAGTATTATTTGTTTAGATAGAAAAGTATTACTTGTTTAAATATAAAAGTATTACTTATTTAGATAGAAAGGTATAACTTGTTTAAAGAAAAGTATTACTTTGTTTAGATGAAAAAATATTACTTGTTTAAAGAAAATATTATTTATTTTGATAGAAAAGTATTAATTGTTTAGAAGAAAAAGTATTACAAGTTTAAAAGAAAGATACTTAAAAAAAAGTACAAGTAAAAAATATAATTTTAATTTAATTTAATTTAAATTTATATAAAAAAATTATTATATAAAAATGTGATTGAATTAATAAATAAGATAATTGAAATAAAGAATTTTAAAAAAAATTGTAAGAAAAAACAATTTTTAGAACATATAGAATTAATTTCATTAAGTAAACGCAAGAAAGTAAGTGCCCGAGTGGAATTAATCTCCGCTCAGGCGCCCAAGGTCCCGTGTTTGGTCTCCAATGGGAGCGAGTAATTGCCTCAATTAATTGGGAGGTTTGGTGGGGCTAAAAACCGCTGTCTAATTATCAATTTTGATACTTAAACGCTTTCTATGTTGCATCTTGGAGAGCCGCTCTCCAAGTGAATATCTTGCACAGCGGTTTTTAACCGCTGTCTAAGCTCCACTTTTGCTTGGAGAGTTGTTACTTGGAGAACTGTTATAACCGCTCTTCAAGGTCATTTTTAACAGCTCTCCAAAACCCAAATCTGTATTAGTGTCTTATATAGAACTTTTGAGAGTGCTTAATTTCCACCAAAGATGATGAGGTTAATGGAGCTTGTTTCAATCCTTCAGTTGGTGGTGACTCTAAGGATAGGATATAAGCGATAAATTGGTTAGATTTTTGTTTCTAATCGTTTACGTCATTTTTCCTATGCTGATAGTCATTTACTTGTAATATTGCTAGGAAGAATAGCTGAGAATTCTTTAGTATGATAGTCATTTACTTGAAATAATTGTAGGAAGAAGAGCTGAGAATTCTTTAGTGTGATATATCTCATGGCTTAACAATGCGCGGTCATGATGACAACAACTAATTTGAGGTGTAGGAAGAATTTGATTTACAATTGGTTGCTAGTTTTAACATCTGAGTTGCTCTTTTAAGGATAAATTAAGCTACAGAAGTGTTATATATGCGTGTATATGTCAAACAACCTTTTTTAGTAACATTAACCGTCAATTATCTTCATACCTCTCACCTCTGTGAAAGGAAATCTTCTTCCGTTAGCTGTAGCTGCTGACCTTATGACCACTACTATTACTTTCTGGACCTCAAGAATTAACATCATGTGCTGGTTTTAAAAACATTGGACTAATTTCTTTTTTAATTTACATCTAAGTTTATGCGGTTATACTACTACCTAGCATCGTGGGACTTGAAAATTCTGATGAAATTTCAGGATAAACTACCTTGATATGGTACTATAGAAAAGATGAGAAACAACTCAAGCTACGTCGAGTTTTCAGAGGATTGTGAGTATGAGGATACGTGTCAGTTAATAGCATCTTTATGTCAAGTTGATTAAGGTCCGAGTGATTGATTGAGATAGGTCAGAATTATGATTTTAATCTCAACTAATTTACCGTTTGGTTTGTGGGATGATGGCCCACCCATGATATGCTTCAAGTCCGGGTAGAAAATATATCAAATATCTCCATGGAGGGATATGTCAATCTCATATGAAAGGTGAGATAGAACATATTCCAATGACAATATTACAAATTGTCCTTCTATTGTTTGAATAGATTAACAAGAATGAAGTGTGTTGTTTCAATTCAATTTCATGGTATTTATTACAATTCAATAGGTATTCTATCTAATCCCTCGTTCAAATCCTACAATCCAAATGTATATCTTGATTCAAACAAATTTAATCCAATCAATCAAATCTTAGTCAATCACGTTCAATCCTATCACACCTAATCAATTCAGTCTCATGAACCAAACACCCTCAAAATCATATGAATCTCGAGGGATATATAGAAAGTATTTATGATGTGAGTGACTATGGATATATAAGATGAGAAACAACTCGAGCTATGTCGAATTTCCATGACATAGTCAAGGTAATTACTTTTCCTGTTAAATGCTTCCTTTCCAGTTCCATCTCATCTTTACAAGTTAGTGATAGTTTTCATTTTACGCAAACATATACTACTCCAGCATTATTATTTGTTTATTTTAGCATATTCGTTTTTGGTCTTGCTTCATCCTCGATTAATTTTCTTTCTTTACTGTTTCAATGTGATTTTTACTTTTACTGTATCTTAAGTTTGTGTTCGGTTGTATTGACGTTTTGGTGCTGAAATTTGATTAATTTGTTGCGACATCTAAGATGATTAACAGAGGGATCTCTGAATTCGTAGTGATGACAGTTTACACGCGTACTTCTACACTCTTCTTACGCTGTTTTTTTAATCTATAATCTTGGACTGATGTTTTTTTTATTTTCGTGCATATACTGATTTTTGTTAATGTAGTAACACTTATTTGTTCATTGGGTAAAACTCTTTTGTTCATGTAGTAACACATCAAATTATTTTTTAAATCTGTAATTTTGAACTGATGATTTCTTTTCGCGCTTGTACTGATTTTGTTCATGTGGTAACACGTTTTTCTTCATAAAGTAATATTTTTTGTTTATATAGTAACACATATTTTTTTAATAATATGTAACACTGTACACATGTTGTCGTGATACTAAATGAAGAGTGGATTACTTTCTGTTTCCATTTGACCCATTTTATTGCAAATAAATTCCAAATATTATGAACATTACTAAGAGGTTCACAATAATGATTATAATGACTTTAATACCCTTAATGAGCCATTTTTCAGATTTCCCTCCTACCAATGCACCTATTCCCAATGCACCTAGTCCCAACTAAACTTCACTTTTCTTCTTCCATTTTCTATAGGTCATTTTTAATATTTCAATATAAAGTGTTAGAATTTTTTTCATTTATTATAGGAGATTTTTTTTTAATTTATGGAGTTTGAATTTTTACAATATCTTATTCACTATATTTTGCACATTATAATAAGGAACTCTATTTTATTACACTTTAAAAATTATATATTTATAATCTAAAAAATTACAAAAATTTAAATATTGAAATACAAAAGATTACATATCATTTTCTAAATCAAAAAATTGACACAGCTTCGACATGCACGTATGCATCCGTACGTATGCATCCGTACATGCACATATGCATTAAATGCGTTCACATATGCCCATAATTTTGAAAAAAAAAAATCCAAAAATTTAGCTGATCCATCTTCTCTTCTTGTTCCATCTTCAAATTTGTAACTTCCATCTTCAAATTTGCATCCACAGCATCTTTAAAATTTTCAAATTTTCAAATAAGCCAACAATCAAGAAACTCAAAAACTAAGCCCAATCAATTTTGTTAAATATGACCACCCATTGTCTATAAGCTTCTCATATAAGCACAAAAAATCCCAAAACAATTAAAAAAACTGAAAATA
Source organism: Stenogyne calaminthoides (assembly GCA_037126765.1). Taxonomy (NCBI): domain Eukaryota; kingdom Viridiplantae; phylum Streptophyta; class Magnoliopsida; order Lamiales; family Lamiaceae; genus Stenogyne; species Stenogyne calaminthoides. The sequence goes on along the minus strand of JBBCBC010000005.1, from coordinate 27,062,349 downwards.
CATACACCAAAAATTAACAAAATAAAAATTCAAATACAAAACACAAGCCTTCCAGCACACTAGCAACAACCACGACACTGAATTAAGCAAAAACAAAATAATTTTCAAACAAAAATCCAAAATCCTCAGTTTTGTTTAATTAAAAAAATTAAAAAACAACCAAAAATTCAAAAATATTTTAATTCAAAAATTAAAAAACAACCAAAAAAACAACCCTGTACAGATCTGTTAAATCCATGGCTATCTTCGACGCCGCCTTCGTCTCCCGTTGCCACATAGTGCGGTGTCCTCACCGCTCCACTCATCTTCGGCAACGCCGAACAAATCGGCTTCAGCCTTCGGTTTTTAGGAATCGCCACTGCACAAATCCAACACTCCTTTTCTTCCTTCTTCTCTTCGGTTTTTGGCTCCTCCTCTCTCGCCGGCGGCGGCGGTGGGGCGCGCAGGATTTCGCGTTTGACGATGGTGGTGGTTATGAGAGAGTTAGGCGGCGGGGTATGTTGCAGAAAGAGAGAGAGTTGGGAAAGAAAGGGCTTTTTCTTTGGGTTTGGGGGTTGGGTGCGGCTGAAAAATGAGGAATGGGGAGAAGAGATAGATTGGATGGAGGGTTTGCAGAGGGACAAATTTGGTGGTTGGGGTGGAGTGTGATTTTGAAATTGGGGCCGATTAATGGGTTGAAGAAATGTGGGAATGATGTATCGGGGGCATGAATGTCTTTAACACTATAAATTGAAACCTCTTAGTAATTGCAAAAAGTCTTGGAACCTCTTAGTAATATTGTGGCCAAATTGGAACCATATTATAATTCTCTCCTAAATGAATACTCATGTGTTACCATATGAACAACAATGTGTTACCATATAATAATGTATTTTTTATAAAAATTATAAAGAAATTTTTATTTCATGTAGTAACACATTTCATTTCTATAAGTATCACATTTTTTTCATGTAGTAACACATAAAAAATATTTCAAAAATTATGTGCTTAATAAGAATCGAACATGCAACCATACACATTAACAACATACCTGAACCATTAAACTACAATACATATTTGATAAAGATATCCTTCTATAAATATATATGAGCCCGTCGCCAACCAACAACCTTGGCACGCCAGTCCGATCCGACCCGCTCCTGATCCGCGAATTTTTAACTAAATTGTCTTAATTATATTGTATTGCACATATCAATAGGGTGCAATATTTCATAAGAGTCCTACTCTTTTTTTAATAGGTCTTATTTACATCAGGTGCCAGTGGCAGAGATAGAGGGGTACATGGGGGTACAATTGTACCCTCAAAATGAAATGTACCCCTTGTATAATTACGAAAAAAAATATATTTTATTATGTATAATTAGGAAAAAAATACTTAAATGTATCCCCAAATTTCAAATTATACTCAAATGTATCCCCAAATTTCCAATCCTAGATCTGCCACTGTCAGGTGCATCATATAACTCAAGTACATTTTTTAAACTAGTAACTTGGGTAAACGAAAACAAGTTGCATGTTTAAAAAATGCACTTAAGTTGCATAGAACACCTGGTGTATACAACACAACACCACAACACCTTACAATTTTTTTTTCCTATAAAAGAATAAAGAATTAATATTTTTTTAGACACATTTGCATGAGACGGTCTCACGGTGAGACGGGGTATAAGTTGGACATTACACTTTAACACTTTTGGAGGGGTGGGTGTGATTTGTGCTAAGTTATACCCCGTCTCATATGAGTTTTTGTCTAATTTTTTTATTGCTTTGATGAATTTTAATACTCCCTCCGTCCAACACTCGATTTACCATTTATTGTTTGCCTAATATTTAATGTAAGAATTGTTCATTAGTATTTGAGGGGATAAAATGATTTTTAGTTGAGTGTATTGTGTACCTTTCTACTTTATTATTAAAATAGATGATATGATAAAATGATTTTTAGTGTGTATAAAATAATGACATGAGATGTAATTTTAAAATATTGAGAGAATATAGTTGTAAAAAGTAGAGTAGGACACTTGTGAAATATTGCACCCTATTGATATGTGCAATACACTATACTTAAGACAATTTACTTAAAACGCGTGGGTAAGGCGGGTTGTGAGCGAGGGTCGGACGGTCGGGCCAGACTTTGTTGGTTGGTGCGGGCTCATATATATTTATAGAATGATATCTTTATCAAATATGTATTGTAGCTTAATGGCTCATGTCTGTTGTTAATGTGTATGGTTGCAGGTTCGATTCCTATTAAACGCATAATTTTTAAAACATTTTTTTATGTGTTACTACATGAAAAAAAAATGTGATAGTTATAGAAGCGAAATGTGTTACTGCATGAAATAAAAATTACATTATAATTTTTATAAAAAATACATTATCATATGGTAGCACATTGTTGTTCATATGGTAACACATGGGTATTCATTTAATATCACGATGACATGTGTACAGTGTTACATATTACTAAAAAAATATATGTTACTATATGAACAAAAAATGTTACTCTACGAAGAAAAACGTATTACCACAGGAACAAAACCAGTACAAGCACGAAAAGAAATCCTCAATCCAAAATTATAGATTTAAAGAACAACTTGATGTGTTACTACATGAACAAAAGAGTGTTATTCTATGAACAAACGAGTGTTACTACATGAACAAAAATCAGTACACGAGCGAAAAAAATTATTAGTCCAAAATTATAGATTTAAAGAACAGTGTGAGAAGAGTGTAGAAGGACCTCTAAATTTGTGAGGATGAGAAAACTGAAAAAATTGAGAAGAATGTGAAAGAGAAAAAAAAAAGAATAAGAGAAGAGAAGGAAAAACCTGAAGAAGCGCGATGTGAAAACAAAAACTGAAGAAAATCTGGCTGCTGCGTGACGCGAGGAAGAATGAGCCCTGCCCGACCAACGCGCTGCAGACCCGCGAAAAAAAAAGAAAAAAAAGTTCAATTAACCTATAATTGCACATATGACTTGTATGCAATATTGCATACAAGGTTTTGCCTTAAAAAATAGGTTAAGTCTTGTATGCACCAAATGCACTCTATAGTGTATTTTAGAAGCACATAATTTATACAACTTAAACATACAATTTATTTATATTAAAACGTGCCACTTGTTTTACGAACACAGGATTATATGTTTTAATGTAAATAAGTTGCACGTTTTAATGCAATTGTATGTTTCCAAAATACACTGTGGTGTGAGGAAACTCAATTAAAAAAATATAATATTAACTTCGTGAGTAAGGTAATAATAAATTTAATATAATTTAATTGGAATTCGTAATTAAAATAACCTGTTCCATCCCCGGACAATAATTTTTTGAATAATATAAGCATGAGGAAGAGACAGGGAGAATCCTAAAACCATGTCAGAAAAATTAAATCTAATTAAAAGTGATGAGTGTATAAAGCTTAATGATGCGATTCTCTTCTTTTTTGATGTGTAAAGTCTCCACTTTGATGTATGATATTCCAGAATGAGCTCTATAGTCTCCAAAAAGGATCCAAATAGTAAGTGTGGAGTTGAAGAAGGTGATCAAGAAAAAGAGGTGAGCACTCACTTGTACTTGAAACCCACCAGCGTAGTAGACAAAGAGGTGGTGCTCCGCCGCATTCGCCACCGTAAGCGTGTCAACAAATTGAAATCCGCGGTGCAAACTCTTTTTAACTCGCCTTTTAACAACACTTCAGATACTCAGATAAGATGGGCTGATGATGCTTTTGCTGCACCTTAGAACGCATATTTACGTATGTAAATATTAATTAGCTTCTTTGAAGATTTCTTTTTTTCTTTTTGCCTTTTCTTTTTCTAAACAAACATTGTGTGCAGTTAGTTCAACTCCCCAGCTTGATGCTTAAGGATATATAGTGCTGTCTTCAAACTCTACTTTATGAGTAGAAGCACTTATTTTATAAAAAAAATATGTCTAATAGCTTATAAAGTAAGTGTTTCTCAATCATGTCCATATATAAGTTGCGTGCACCAGCTTCTTTGTATTAATATTATTTATGTACGGTGTACCTGTGTGTATTTATATACTAGTTAGTGCCGGTGTATTACTCGGTTCTTTAATTAAAAAATGTAATATTTATAATATGTAATATATTTTGTAACAACCCGAACCAATTTAGGTTTTGTTATTTATTTTTTTTCTAAATTTTTAAATGAAATACTAGTTTTAAATATGGGTATGCGAGTTATAATATTTTTTAGGTGACAGACGAGTGTTTCGAGCCGGAAGCCTTACTAGTACTTTTCGAGTTCTTATCCGTGATTCAGGTCCATTTAATAATGTTAAAATTTAAAGGATTCAAAATGATGAAGAAGAACTTTTATTGAAACAATAAAAAAAATCGTACGATTTTATCGTGCATTTTAATTAATTTTTTGGGCCGAAAAATACAGAAAATATACCGACGGAACCCAAATCGCGTCTAGAATCGAGGCTACCACAATTGGCAGTCCACAATCTGCAAAAAATCCCTCAAACCGCCCAAAATCTGTCCAAAAATTAGCCACCATCATTTGGTATCACTTCAATTTAATGGTAACACTATGGCCATGTTTTCTCAAACATCATAATCAAATAGGCATATCTCAATATCCGCTAACCAAAATACCATTATTTTTGGACATGTCGTAAAGAGAACATCCCCAACTTTTTCTAGAATTTTATAACCATCGGAGATATGGAAGATGATTTAATTGATTCGCTGCTCCCAGTTTCACATAGTTTCGCACACACAAATATCTACAAATTTATTCTTCTTCCACAGAGATAGAATGACCACCAAAATTTTAAAGTTTGTTCTACAATTCAAATAATACATCTAGGATTTTTTTCACGATTTTAAAACATCATTAAAGCATCGGAATAGGTTTCCCAAAAATGAGGCAGTAGCATTTCCGAAGCTCCATACACATTTTCGAACTTTCACATATATGGTTAAACATGCTCAAATGCACAAGATATCACCAACACAAACTTCATACATGATTTTCACAGATTAAACAAGCTTAGTGGAGGTTCTTATCATGCCATTTCTAAGGGTTTCATGCTCAAACAAACTATGATCATAATCAAGATTAAAGATCTCATTGGTGCTCACCCTTGTAGTTTCCTTCTTTTGGAGGGGGATTGAGGACTCTTGATGGAAACTCCTACTTCTTAGCTTCAAGATGGTGGAGGAAAGACTCCTCCTTGGGGTGGTGGTGATCGGCCAAGCAAGAGGAAAAAAGGGAAGAACTCCTTCTTGTTTCTATCTCTCAACTCTCTCTATTTTCTCTCAATGTTTTCTCTTGTGAATCAAAGTGTCATGACAAAACTTGGAGAGGGGGAGGAAGTGGTATATATATAGGGAGAAGAGGAGAGGGTGGTAATTTTATGTTAATATTTCAATAAGTTATGAATTTCTATGTGAAACATGCACTGTATGACGAACCATGTTACAAACCCATTTTTCATCAAATTTTTGGTGACGATCCGTGGCTCAAATGATTTAGGTTTCTAAATGAAAGTTGTTCCTTGTTGAATGGAGAATAACATATTTAAATTCATGATT